>CM002529.2:497500-885536 GCA_000338895.3 Oryza meridionalis | reverse complement strand
GGCCGATCCGGGCCGTCGGTTCCCGTGGACCGAGGTGGACCGCCTCGGTGGTCCCGGTCCACGGTAGACCGGCACCCTTGTGCCGCTGACCGGTGGGGCCCACTTGCTGGCGCCGCCCCTCCCCTTGATGACGTCAGCAATCCCTTTTTCCTTTGAGAAATTATTAAATAATTGCGCAATAATTTGATAATAATTCTAGAAATTCACTTAAATGGCTCAAATCTTGTAAATTCATATCTAATTCATATGAACTCCGAATTGGGCCATTCAACTTGCAAAATTCATCTAAAATTGAGCTCTACATGTTTGTTTACTTTTCATGTACTATTTACTTGGTTTTTATTAGAGCTTTTCCTCGTTTTGCGTGCCATCGTGTAGAATCCGTTGTTTCAGAAGATCGCGGTTGCGAGGAAAAGAGTTCGGAAGATTATTTTGAAGAAGCAAGGCAAGTCACACATTCCCCTTGAGCATTTTGATCCTAATTTACAAATGTTTTACCGTTTGCAAATGAAATTGCATTATTTTGCTAATTACATGGGATCAGGGTTTACCATCTGCTCGCTTGTACCATGTTTACTTGATATCTGTCCTTTGCCAACATTGGGTAATAAATCGACTAGCTCATGTTACTTATGTGACCTAGCTAGAACTATATGCTTAGCCATGCTTAATTAGCACTAGCTCAGTTGATGGGATAATTGCAGTATTAGACCTTTTTAGTATCAGAACGAGCTGCGTGCTCGAGACACACCGACCATGTTGCATTGGTCGTAATTATCCAACTAAAATGCGACTGAATGGTGGGTTGTGGGTGCATGGTTTTGCAAGTTGCGCCCATGGCAATTAAGGACCGGTTCGCGGGATGCACTGGAAGACTTACCGCGCGTACCACAAGCGGGAATGGGTAACTGCTTGATCTGTAGTATAGCTTTTCTCTAGCCGACGCTCCCAGGCAAGGGTGGGCGTGATGGAGCGGAGCGGGCCCTGCGACGGCCTCTGTCGCTTCCGGATTCACCTAGGCACGAGAGGGGACTGCCCGTTGCCCGTTGGGGATGGGGGTGAAACCTGAGGTGCGGTGTGCTTGGCTAGAGAGGGTTATATGAAGGGTCTTATCACAATCACTCACTCGACATGGTGACGTGTCCGGCCGGGCACGGTGACATGCCGGTGGATTGTGTCTTGTGGGTATAGTTGTGCACCTCTGGCCAGAGTAAAACTATTCGAATAGACGTGCCCGCGGTTATGGACGATCGACCAGATTCACCGTGATTAGTCTCACACTTAATAAATCGACCCAATGCACTAATTAGTTCAGGTGGGAATGGTTGGGCCTGTTCAACGTGGTGTAGCGTTGATCAATGGAGATTTAATCTTACTTTAGTTAACCAACTGTTTTACTGTTTTGCTCAATAAAATAATTTACAACTGCCTTTATGCAAATAGCCACAAAGCCATCTTTGAATTTCTTTGCACGAATGCATCGTTGGTGTGGCTTGCTGAGTACGGTGGTTGTACTCAGTCTTGCTATTATTCTCCCTTTTCAGAAGTGTAGTGCTTCCTAGCTGGAGACGAAATTAGAGGACCAAGGCTCAAACCGCAGTTGAGTTTTGCCTGTGGAGGGAGCTGAAGCCCCGCTAGGATCGCCTTTTTCCGCTGCTGCTGTTTTCTTTCGGTGTGAGGACTAAGAGCCTCTTCTGTAAGTATTTACGCTTTATTTACGTTTGGAACTGTATATTACTTGTTGTTTTGTGTACCCTGGCTGGTCCTGGACAGGGATTTAATACACAAAATAGTCTGAAAATTTGGGCTAAATTTCTTGGCGTGACAAAGTGGTTTCAGAGCCGAACTCGACTGTAGGTTGAGCCAAATGGTCAAACCCTAAGGACAAGTTTTTTGAAAACCCTATTTGCAAAATGTCTCCTCTCGCCCTTCGGCATTTCTTTGTGAAACGGTTTCGTAAAATTCTCCTCCCTATCTGTCCAATTCTTTTAGTTGTCAAACCTGGAGGGTAAACCGTCTGTTCGGAAGTCGAATCAAGTCTCGAGCTTCATGCAGCAAGGAGCAAGAAGATCAGTCCAGAGTCGTCGTTCCGTGAAGATCAAGCGAAGTTTTCCCGGAATTTACCTAAACCCAATCCTTCCCGGAAGAGTAGTTCGTTAGCTTCTAGACCGTGTGTTGTTTTCTTGTGTGTAGGGGTATGGTTTGCATCATTGGTGGGGATACGACCATGCTAGGTTGTTTGCTTAAGCAACTTGAATCATAAAAATCCATTAACAACAAATCAGTAGGCAAGTGGTTTAGTACCTTATCTTTAGTAACCGCTCTCATCTCTCCCTCTCTCTCCCTTGTGCCCGCAGCAATTCGCCAGTATGAGGGACAATTTCATCGGATCAGGATCCCGTCAGTTTCATGGATCAACTCAACATAATTCTATGAGCTTCACACGTCAACCTCTCGAAGATTAGCCTCAATCCAAAGTCATGGCTAATCAGACTCAGACAGTGGAAGAATTGTTGCAACAAATGCGATGTCGGTACCAGATATACCAGATGCAGCAGATGCAACGGCAATGTCAGGAGCCGCATCAAGGTCACCAGCCACAAATGCAAGTCCATGTGCTAGCCCCCGGAATCTGAATCAGAGTCAGAGTCAGGAGTTCCCAATATCGGCACCGAAGACCCCTGCCAAAATGCTGTCCAAATCGCCGAAGACAACTGCAGCCAAGTTACCGTCAGACCAAAGGAAAGTAAGTGCTACCTGTTATGACTGTGGTGAGCAAGGTCATTATGTAAGGAACTGTTCATGGAAGGTGTTCGCCAGGACACCTGAAAGAGACGAGAAGCAGTGCCCAGGAGGTAACCATGCCCCAAGTCAGTCTACTAACAAGAAAGATGGTACTTTGCAGCCCAACTCTGGAGCGAACCGAGCAGTAATATGGAAGATGGATAATGGTAGGACCATGATCATCACCAGTTCAGAATTTACTCCTAAGGACGTAGCAAGGATACCCTAGCGTCAGAGAGGAAGAAATACCTTTCGAGGAGCGCGTCAACTAACCTGGCATCTCATAAAGAACAATCCGCCCAGACCCGAAGATGATGAATCGGAAGAGCGGTTCTCTGCTGCTGATGACGATGATGAGGAGGATGATGAGGCGACCCTTAACAGTTTCATGGAAAGAGAGTTGAAGTTCAAAGCATGTACTAGATGTGGGGTAGTTGGACACACTGCTAGTTTATGCCTCCCCACATGCCGCTGTGGTGAATACACTCATTACTCAAATGCATGCCCTTTGAGGAAGGTCACATGTTTCTTGTGTGAGGGAACAGATCATGTGCCTAAGGACTGTCAGTTGAACGCGGTCATAGCTAAGACCAAGAAGGAACAAGGGACAACCGTGCAACCCACTCATCAGCCAAAGATAGTCGACAACAGCAGTCACAACCCTTCTGCTCTTCCTCCAACTCCAACTCCAGTGGAAGCCAACCATGGAAGAAGCAATGTCACCAAGGATGTCCATAAGTCACTACTTGTTCTAGTTTCAGCTGTCAAAGTGCATAACCAGAAGCCTGCACCCCAGGATCAACCAAGCCGGTTTTGTCTCAAGTGTCGTAAGTCAGGACACTGTTTCAGTGATTGTGCTTTTCCAAGAGCAACAAAGGCAGTTCATCGTTGCTCACAAGCCACCAGCACTATCCACGACACCAATCGACACTTGAAGGTGCAGCTACCACCTCAACGGATTGTCGTCAAGGGCACCGTCAAAGGCCACACTGTTCCACCAACAATCGTTTCAAGCCTACAACACCAACGCCAGCAGGGTAAGCAATGCCAGGAGAACAACAGCTCGCTACAGCTACAAAGAGGCAGTACGCTCCTTCGTCAGCACCCGCAACAAGTATCGGCAGCACCAGGTCATCCGGCAGTAGTCAATCCTAGCAATGCACCTCGTATTGCTCCAATCCGGAGGCCCATCGGCAAATCACTGCTCGGTAATCCCATGAGCAAGAAGATCTCACCTGCTACAGCTGTCAAGAGGATTGCCATTCCCTCCCCGAAGATCAATGCCCAGAGCAATGTTTCCGATGCAACTTCTGTTAGTAGGAACTAAAGAAACAAGTCAGCCAGGTTTGAATAATGGAAGCAATAGCAGTTCCAGACAAGACTTCTACTTTTCAAGTTTAGTTGTGAAAAGGGTAGTTTTAATCAGCAGCAGTCTACAAATCTTTAATTTTGTAGTACTTCTCTTTGTACATAGAAGTTTATGGCAGTTATGTAATAAGAAGGGAATGTTGAATAAAGTATGAGTCAGTTAGTTTTCCACTTTTGTGATCCATCTTGAGCATGCAAAAGCAAATCAAAATATGTATATGTGAGTGTCTCAAGAAACCAAGAGTTTCTCTTCTAACTCATCGCAATTCTGTGAGCTCCAAAACCTGTTTGCGAGCCAATAGAGGAATGGTTAACCAATGAAGTGACAATGGTTAGACACTCAACACTCGGCACGATGAGATCTCTCTAAAGGTAGTATCAGTGGTACTCAAATGAAAAGAGTGGTGAAATATTTGAAAGTAACACCATATCAGGAAGCTTGGGAACTCCTCTAAACCTTGGAAGCCGTTAGAGGACGATAAGCAGAAATTTACACCCTAGTGGTGCGTTCATGGATCAATTACATTTTTCCTTAGTTCAAGACAGCCAGTATAAGCTCCAGGAATCATCTCAATGTTTCTTAGAAGTTGAAAAAGAAATTTTTCCATACATGGGTCAGGAAGATACAAGAGTCTGGTCCAGAAATAGAAATGTGTAGCCAGCAAGGTATATGGCAGAGAATCCCTTTTCAACGGATCATCTTTACCGAAGATATGAAAGCGAAGTGGTTATGATCAAAAAGCAGAAACTCCCAGCAGCATCAAAGTCAGTTTCCAACTGTTGTACATATTACAGGGTTTTTGGGAAAGCAGTTGCAGGGCCTATAATCCGTCAACCCAGGAAAAGTCAGTAAAGGATGATCGAAGGAGTAAGATGCCATGCCCGGAGAAGGATCTTCTGTGTTTGATCTGTAAGTGGTCAGTGTATGTATCAAAGAAGGTCAGCTATGCAGTCGGTTTAGGCATACGACACCAAAGTCAGGCTAGAAACAAGAAAGTTATGCCAGCAATAGAGCTGATGGGAAGGTTAGAAAAGAGTCACTATGTTAAGAGCTAAATGGGAGTCACTAAGGGTTAAGTTCCAAGACTTGCTGGGATGAAAGTGCACCGTCATTGCTACATTTTGATAGCCGATGAAATTTCAGTTTTCAAAGTCAGGACTCTTTTTAAACCAGAGAAGTGTTGATTATTTTTTTCAAGGACAACAGTTCAATTGTTCCCAATCAGGCGAAAGTATGACTACTCCTGTAAGGGGGGTAGGTCGCAAAGATGAGTTTTGGCTCACCTCGTCGCTGATTCAGTTGAAGGTTCAACCCAGTGTAGCAATCTGGGTAGTACTTGAAGGAGCCAGTTGCAAGGTGTTAGCAGAGTTACACCGGTCTCAGGTTATCTGATTGAATTCTGAGGTACACCGGTGAGGCCAGGTCAACAGCTCAGCTTAGACAAGCAGCATCAGGGACATTTGCAGTTCAGACGAAAGACCGATCAAGCAGCCTCTTAGAACACTTACCGCCTGTGTCAAGAGTAGTCCAAGCGAATTAAGGGTCAATGATTTACAAATGCCAGAGGTAAGTTTTAGGAACAACTCCATCCTTCTCTGGCCAGCTTGGTGAACTGTCAGGTTATCAAGCTGCCAGTATCAACAGTTCAGCAGCCCAGATAAGTAAATTTCAGGAGCATCCGCAGTCCTAGTCTGGGTCAGTTCAAGTAGAACCAATCAGTTCAGTTTTGGGAAGCAACAGGACCGCAAAGCTGAAACCAGCCAGATCACTCGTACAGGTTAAGTAAGTTCAATCTTGTGGGGTGCCAGAACTCAAGGTCAAATCCAATGAGGCCAGTCAGTTCAGTTGTTTGGAGCAAAAGAACAGAAAAGTCAAATCCAACCAGTTCAATCATGCAGGCTTGGTCGAGCAATTAGTCAGTTGAACCTGAAAGAGGCAACATGTGTCAGGAGATCAGTCAGACCGACCGCACACCCAGCCTTCTTTCTAGTCATCCCAGAATCTTGGGACGAGATTCCTGTAAGGGGGGTAGATTTGTAACGCCCCGATTTTCATTCAGGATTAAAAATCACTAAATAAATCATTTCTAGAAATTACATAAAAGTTAAAGCAATGATCAAGTGAATTATTGAGGGAATTAAAAATTTCCTTTAAAAATCATTGGCTGGAAATATTTTGTAATATTCTCTGTGCCCTAATATACTCTTCGGATTTTTCCGTGAATTTTTGGAGCTCAAGAAATAATTTAAATAGCACAAAGTTCATTTACTCAATTTAAATAAAAAGAAAACCAAATAAATTTCCCTTCCTTCGCTTTGGGCCGCTTCCGGCCCAAAGCCCTCCTTTCCTCCTCCCGGCCCGTCCCCTCCCCTCTTCCTTCTTTCCACCTTGGGCCGTCAGCCCATCTTTCTTCCCCTTGCGCAAAGTCTGCATCACCTCCCTCCTCCTCACTCCTCTCCCGAGCTGCTGACAGGTGGGGCCCACCTGTCGGGGTCATCCCCTTCCTCCGGCTCCAACTGCTGCCCATGGCCGCCTGAGCCATCCCACGACGCCACCGTTTCCGCCCTACTCCTCCACCCCCCCGCGCCCGAGCGAGCCGGCCGTGGGACCCCGCCGCCCCACGTCCTCCTCATCCACCACCTCTCCCCTCCAAAACCGCCACCCACACCCCACGATGCCGCCTACGCCGCCGGCGGTTGCCACCTCGACTCTGCCTCTCCCGGGCTCGGTCCGGCCTCCCATCCCCTATAAAACATTCCCAGCACCTCCCTCTCCATTTTCCCCTCTATCCCGAGCCCTCCCGTGCACGAAAACCACCCCGCCACCGTCGCACCTCTCGCCACCGCTCGCCGGCGGCGACCCTCCAGCCTCCGCCACCGCACCCTGCTCTCCTATCACTGCCGCTACGTGCGACCGCCACCAGCGGCTTTGCCGCGCCGTCCACCGCCACCACCGCCACCGCCGGCATCGCCCCGCCGAGCTCCACCCCGGCCTCCTCTCCATTTTCCCCCTCCGCCTCTGGAACCGCCATTGCACCCACCACACCCGAGCCGCTTCAACTCCTCAGCCACCAGCCGCTCACCGCCGGCGTTCGGAGCCACGTCCTGCCGCGCCGACGTCTCCTCCGTCTCCGCGGTGTCGAGCTGCACGTCGGCCACCCCTCCGTCTTCGCGAATCACCGCCGAAAATCACTCCCCTCTCTTCTCAAGGTGAGTTCGGCCTTTCCCGTCGGGTTCCGACCGCCTTTTGCCGTCGTTCCGCGCCATCTCCCTCACTCCAGCTCCCTTCTATACCTTCCCCAGGTCCTGCCGGTTCTCAGCCGCACCGCGGTCTTCGCCGGGGATCACCGGAGCGCCGTCCCACCACCGTCATCCCGAGGCGCCCGCCGTCACTTGCTCGCCGCCGGCCACCTCCTTCCACTGTTTGGCCTCTCGGTGAGCACTCCCCTCCCTCTCTGTCTTCCTCCCCTTCGCCGGCCGCCTCCCGGGCCTGCCCGTGACGCACTGCCACCGCCAGTGGCCGTCCGACTGGGTCGCCGCCGCCGCGCTCCGCGCCATGCCGCTGCCAGCTGTGCCGGGCAACCGGCTGCCGCCTCACCTTGCGCGCCGTGCCGCCGCCGCCCGTGTGTGCCGCCTCACCTTGCCGCGCGCCGTCGCTCGATCGGGCCGGCCTGAGCCGTGCCCGTGCTCCAGCGCGCCGCCCGGTGACCGCCCGATCGGCTTGGGCCGATCCGGGCCGTCTGTTCCCATGGACCGGCGGTGGACCGCCTCGGCGGTGGACCCTTGTGCCGCTGACCGGTGGGACCCGCTTGCCGGCGCCGCCACTCCCCCTTGATGACGTCAGCAATCCCTTTTTCCTTTGAGAAATTATTTAATAATTGTGCAATAATTTGATAATAATTCTAGAAATTCACTTAAATGGCTCAAATCTTGTAAAATTGATATCTAATTCATATGAACTCCGAATTGGGCCATTCAACTTGCAAAATTCATCTAAAATTGAGCTCTACATGTTTGTTTACTTTTCATGTACTGTTTACTTGGTTTTTATTAGAGTTTTTCCTCATTTTGCGTGCCAGCCTGTAGAATCTGTTGTTTCGGAAGATCGTGGTTGCGAGGAAAAGAGTTCGGAAGATTATTTTTAAGAAGCAAGGCAAGTCACACATTCCCCTTGAGCATTTTGATCCTAATTTACAAATGTTTTAACCGTTTGCAAATGAAATTGCATTATTTTGCTAATTACATGGGATCAGGGTTTACCATCTGCTCGCTTGTGCCATGTTTACTTGATATCTGTCCTTTGCCAACATTGGGTAATAAATCGACTAGCTCATGTTACTTATGTGACCTAGCTAGAACTATATGCTTAGCCATGCTTAATTAGCACTAGCTTAGTTGATGGGATAATTGCAAGTATTAGACCTTTTTAGTATCAGAACGAGCTGTGTGCTCGAGACACCCGACCATGTTGCATTGGTCGTAATTATCCAACTAAAATGCGACTGAATGGTGGGCTGTGGGTGCATGGTTTTACAAGTTGCGCCTATGGCAATTAAGGACCGGTTCGCGGGATGCACTGGAAGACTTACCGCGCGTACCACAAGCGGGAATGGGTAACTGCTTGATCTGTAGTATAGCTTTTCTCTAGCCGACGCTCCCAGGCAAGGGTAGGCGTGATGGAGCGGGGCGGGCCCTGTGACGGCCTCTGTCGCTTCCGAATTCATCTAGGCACGAGAGGGGACTGCCCGTTGCCCATTGGGGACGGGGGTGAAACCTGTAACGACCTGCTTCCCCCAGGCCGGACCCGCTTACATCTGATAGCTTTCATAGGTCATAGACTGCCCTCACAGACCAACACATGTCTTTTCTGCACACTTTGTTCTCACTCGTGTGCACCCGGGAAGAATTTCCCGGTCGGTCGCCCATCCCAAATTGCTCCAGGCCAAGCACGCTTAACCCTGGAGTTCTTTGAAGAGGACGTTCTGGCCTAGGGTTGATCGACGGGGGCGTCGATCTCTCTTAAGGGGGCGAGGGTGTAACATCCCGGCCTAGGGCTTAATAGAATTAATAGAATACTCATATCAATAAGTTGCAACTTCTTTTCCAGAAGGCAATCTCCAAAGAACTCCAGGGTTAAGCGTGCTTAGCCTAGAGCAATTTGGGATGGGTGACCGACCGGGAAATTCTTCCCGGGTGCACACGAAAAGGAAATTCTTCCCGGGTGCACACGAACCGGGTGCACACGAAAAGACATGTGTTGGTCTGTGAGGGCAGTCTATGACCTATGAAAGCTATCAGATGTAAGGGCGGGACGTTACAAAACCTGAGGTGCGGTGTGCTTGGCTAGATAGGGTTATATGAAGGGTCTTATCACAATCACTCGACATGGTGACGTGTCCGGCCGGGCATGGTGGCAGTCTATGACCTATGAAAGCTATCAGATGTAAGGGCGGGACGTTACAAAACCTGAGGTGCGGTGTGCTTGGCTAGAGAGGGTTATGTGAAGGGTCTTATCACAATCACTCGACATGGTGACGTGTCCGGCCGGGCATGGTGACATACCGGTGGATTATGTCTTGTGGGTACAGTTGTGCACCTCTGGCCAGAATAAAACTATTCGAATAGCCGTGCCCGCGGTTATGGACGATCGACCAGATTCACCGTGATTAGTCTCACACTTAATAAATCGACCCAATGCACTGATTAGTTCAGGTTGGGCCTGTTCAACGTGGTGTAGCGTTGATCAGTGGAGATTTAATCTTACTTTAGTTAACCGACTGTTTTATTGGTTTGCTCAATAAAATAATTTACAACTGCCTTTATGCAAATAGCCACAAAGCCATCCTTGAATTTCTTTGCACGAATGCATCGTTGGTGTAGCTTACTGAGTACGGTGGTTATACCCAGTCTTTGTACTCAGTCTTGCTATTATTCCCCCCTTTTTAGAAGTATAGTGCTTCTAAGCTGGAGACGAAGTTAGAGGACCAAGGTTAAGACCCCAGTTGAGTTTTTGCCTGTGGAGTGGAGCAGAAGCCCAGCTAGGATCGCCTTTTTCCGCTGCTGCTGTTTTCTTTCGGTGTGAGGACTAAGAGTCTCTTTTGTAAGTATTTACGCTTTATTTACGTTTGGAACTGTATATTACTTGTCGTTTTGTGTACCCTGGCTCGTTCTGGACAGGGATTTAAAACACAAAATAGTCTGAAAATTTGGGCTAAATTTCTGGACGTGACAATACATCCCATTTCCTCATCTTCACATCTCTATTATTCCTAATAAAAAATAGATAAGGCTTCCGAGATTTTTCTTCGTCTGTCCATCATCATCCTAATTTTGTCTATCCACAGTACCACATCACGACGCCTCGCTCCCAATCAGATCATCTGTGTCAAAAATTACGTACATAAACGATAGAAAATGAATCACAAATCCACTAAATCACAAAATCACAAATCCAACAACAAATCATACTAGAAAATTAAATCACAAAAACTAATCACCGGCATGTTAACAGCAAAAACTAGTGTTGGTCCTGGATGGAAAAAGTGAGTTAAATTAGATTTGATGACCGAGTCATGCTGATCAAGCATCGGCTAAGAATCACAACGGTCCATAACGGAGAGCTGAGTTAATCAAGACAACCGATGGGTGGTTCAACTGAACAGGAGGGCGAGGCGAGCGCCGCCGGGTAGCCGCATGGTGGCGAGGTCGTGTGGCCTCGCCGTCGCGTCGCGTGCTAGCGGCTTAAGAAGTCCAGAGTGTGCGGGGCCAGCAAAGAACCTTCTCGAAGGCCTCCTATTGGGCCGTGTGATCTGATGGGTCTCTTGCAGGCCAGGGCCCATTGGGCTCATTTCTTCTTTCACGGGCCCTCCACGTTTCCAGTTTGGGTTTTGGAGCACAGGTTCTCGTTGATTTAGGCCCATTGTTTGATTTACGGCTCGATGATTTTTTCCTTTTAGTTTAGAGTAACTTTGACAACTATCGTAAAACAGATTTAAGACGTAGTATCATAAATCACATATTTAGCACTAAAATTATCATAAAACAACAGATTTAGAGCCAAGCATCACAAATCCACATATTTAGTAACAAAATTATCCCAAAATTATAAGTTTAGCATCAATTTAATGGCAAAACTATAATATTTATAGCTCTAACATAATAGTACAGTGCTAGGGGTTTAAACTCTATAGATATTTTGTGATAACTTCAATACTAGATATATAGTTTTGTGATAACTTCAATACTAGATATATAATTTTGTGGTAGTTTGATAAAAATACATGTAGTTTTATTAAATTTACTTTTTAGTTTATAATAGAGACGCTTGATTTATTGGCAGTGGTTTAAGAGCGGAAATTTTTGAACTGGCATATTTTGGTAGTGATCAATTTATGTTTAATTAAACTTGAAGTTGAAACTTTATGTATAGTCGTTGTACATGTACATGTACTTGTAAGTATGTTTAGAATTTTTATTATTTATTAGCTGGTGTGTATGGTAATTGAGAGTGCCCTCTAAACTTGTGTGTACAATACATCTTATCGTGTTGAACGTGGCAACAAATCAAAATGCCTTTAGTTTCCACTTTTTCATTGTTCAAGCACAATTTAAGTTTCAGTACACAATTTCAATACAATTATTTCTTCAATTTGTAATAAATTAGTTAATTACAGTAGCATCTGGAAATCAAATTACACCCCGCGAAATGAACTTAGCTGATCATCCCTTGTTGCCGGTGCTATTCCCGGAGCAGTTACCGGGGTTCTTGTACGGCTCCGGGCAAGGGCCGCCGATGCAGCGGTCGTGGGTCAGGCCGGCGACCGCCGCCTGGGTGGTGTCCTGGCTGCACGACGCCTCGCCGCCGGACACCTCGTAGTAGCTGGAGATGGACACCGGCCAGCAGTGGAAGGTGAAGTTGTGGCCGCGCTTGCCGGTGCTCACGCCGCGGGCGCCGCCGATGGTGAAGCTGAGCGACGCCACGGCCTGCACCACCACCTGGTCGGTCTCGCCGTCGTAGAGCCTCGCGGCGAGCGAGGCCGGCAGCGCGGAGGCGTTCAGGAACGCGGACTTGGTGACGTAGTGCGACTCCTGCTGCGGCACGACGAACGCGGGGAGCGTGAACGCGGCGAGCTCCGTCTGCGCCGCGGCGCCGTAGATGAGGCGGACGAGGTTGTCGCCGCCGAAGTGGACCACGGCGCGGCCGCTCGGGTTGTAGGCGCGGAGCGTCACCTTGTACTTGACCAGCGACGCCGCCGACGGCGACTCCGGCCGCTCCACAGACACCGCGCCGTTGGCCACCGACAGGTCCAGCTCCACCGGCCGGAGCACCATCCTGATGGCCTGCACCACCGTCGCCGCCACCGTCGCCGCGAGCACCGCGGTCACCGCGTACCTCGCCACGCCCAGCCACGGGAACTTGGTGCGCTTGCCGTCGCCACCCATGCTCTGCACTGTGCACTGTCAAGCACGCACATCGCCTATACCTGTCGCTAGCTAGCTTTATATATATGCATCACGAATTCGCCATTGCCATTGCAATGTAATCTCTCCAATGTTCGGTCTCCGCAGGAGGATGAAGAACTTGTTCTGCTCACATGTCGTTTATGTGACTGTGATCGAATTGACAGCCCACCCACTAATGCAATCTGCTAATCACGAGCTGTTTCTGCAGCTGCAGCTGCATGCAAGAACTTATTCTGCTCTCATACATTGATTTCTCAGCTTAGGACCAGAGTATTGTTCATTACTCTACCTCATGGTCCTAACAGAAATTATACGCACTGCTAATATATAGTAATGGCTTTATTCCTTGTCGCTTTCGTCGGGAGAGGTCCAAATTTTAAAAGAAACTCCACTACTCTAAAGGTTTACACCGTTAAATCGTGGTGAGTACAGATTTTAAGAGTGGAGATCAATCAGCATGGTTATCTCTTCTCTACTATTATAAAAATTGAAAATGTTTTTACCGATACTTTGGTACGTCTTTCGTGTATGAGTCGGTTTTTAAGTTCGTTTGATTTTAGAAATACATATCTGTATTTGAGTCGGGTTTTGGAAATACGGAAGGAGTCATATAAGATATCTCTTTAAAAAACTCGTATGCTAACTTGAGATGATTTGACTCCTAATTGCAGCTCATGATTTTCTAGAAATATATATATCCAAGTAAATTCCTACAGTAAATTTCACCTTAACTAAACCGTATAACAATAATAAGATTAAAATAATCTTCACCTGTTGCAACGCACGGATATTTTTTCTAGTATAGTACAAAATATGAATTGTATTGATGGAAATATAAACGATGGTTGTATACAAAATGCAATTGTAATTAGCAAAATAAACAAGAGTTGTATCCTATATCTTACTAACTTTTGTCTTTTCTTCTCGCTACTAGCTCTTTTTATGGCAATGAATGGATTTAATTTGAGGAGGAAGAGTTATTAACAATAGGGGTTGGCAAAAAAAAAAAAACAAGACAAAAAACCGAATCCAAAAAACAGGAAGAGATCAGCCATCGGTCTTATCCAGTGTGTAGATTATCTAAAGTCCCCAACTATCCTAATGTGAATGTGTGGGGCGAGCCCAAGTCACCACTCCCAACACCACCCGTAAGTGATAACCCAACTCACATGCCCCCAGGCACATCGGCAACACTAGTTCACCACTTGACGTTCCTTCCTAGTGCATGTCTAGTGCGTCCTCACATCATCGTCAGTAGCCAATGGCAAATCTAGGATGAAGAATTCTGGTGGGATTTGTTCGACTAACTGTGTATTGCGCTTCATTGATTCATGGGTTATTATTATTCACTGCTATGGAAACCGTTTTTACAAACGGACAAAAGTGATCTTAATTTGCATGCATCAAAAGGTCTGCGGAATAGGATTTTTGCTTGTAACTTTTTCTGCCTCTGCTGCCACACATCGATTTTTGGTCATTTCGATCAGTGAAGACCGAACCAACAATATGGTTAACCAAACCCTGGCTTGGTTCATGATTTTCCGATGATAACTTTCAGTTTCTTATTTCGAAAGACCGATCGATTTCAAAGAAAATATCAGATTGCCGGACCGAATTGCTGGACAGAAATATCGGTCAGGACCGATCGAACACCGACCCATGTCACAACCCATGCACGCATGGCTGACATGATTGATATATATATTTGACAGCATGTAGTATGTAAATTCGAACAGGCTTTTTAAATTCAAACAGGGTCGGCAAGTAATAAGCAAACAAACTTTTATTTCATACATACACACGTACACACGCACGGATGGAGGAGTAGTACAACATGTGGGCGGGCTTATATATATGAAAGCAACCGCTAATCTGGAGTATGGATACGGGAAAATATTTTCTACACCTAGTTTAAGCAGTTATATAAAATTTTTTAAAAAATTAATAAGATAGACTATGATAATATAAGACACTATACACACTGGTGGAGAAATCGTTTGTAGTCCCGGTTCGTAACCCTCCTTTAGTCCCGGTTGTCCAACCGGGACTACGAATCCGGGACTAAAGATAGTGATCTTTAGTCCCGGGTGAAATAACCGGGACTAAAGATCGATCTTTAGTCCCGGTTGGTAACACGAACCGGGACTAAAGATCGGTCAGCCACGTGGCCGGTTGATCCACCAACCGGGACTAAAGATCCATGTACCATTTTTTTTAATTTGCATGGCTCTGTTTGCTGCATGGTTGATTATATATATATATATATATATATATATATATATATATATATATATATATATATATATATATATATATATTACCATACATATATATGCATTGTAATATATATATTATGCATATATATAGAATACATATATATATATATATATATATATATATATATATATATATATATATATATATATATATATGCGTATGTATATATGTATAAATACATATATTACACACATATTTATAATTTAAAGCACTTAACATTTTATGTACATATATGTTACCAAAATATATATTAACACTAAAGTAAATGTACGTACATATATAAATATATATATACATGCATGTATAGTATAATTCATTTGCTCGCTAGCTATAGCTACGACTTCGACGCCTGCGTTACGTCAGAAGAGGAAGGACCGACGTTACGAATTGTCGATCCGTCATAGTAGAATTCACCATCGGGATTAAGGACTTCTTCGTTGATGAACCCCATCAGTTGTTCTTGAACAGCCGTGATAAAATCCTTGTGTGGGAGTTTTTCCCTCATGTGAATACGCTATCATTCGGAAAATAATGACATATCAATATATGAAATTAATAAACAACTTAACAAATCGATACGCAATGAAATTTTGAACGGTTTATGTATACGTACATCGAGCTCTCGTTTGGTGTATATTTGGTTTGATAGGCAGTGGGCATACTCGCATACGTAGTAGCCGCACAAGTTAGTTCCCTTGTCCTGCTTTGCACACTACATGAGAAACAATGAGAGATTTAATATACTCTTTATATTAACTGTAACTAGAGATTCAATTCAATATAATTTTGGATCATGCATGTACTCACTGGAAAATGAAACCTCCGTCCAAGTTTTTCTTTCCAAGTCCCGCGGACCAATTGACGGAACCGATCCCAAGCCCTACATGTGCAGTTGCAAGCTATGATTAATTAAATATTACCCGAGATCAACATAACATCAATAGAGTCCCGCGACTTTGGAATAGATGGTATTATATTACCTGTCTATCAGTTGGAAGACCTTGTCAAAAACCTTCTCCTCTTTATTCATTGAGTCGTACACAGTGACTCTGCATGCCTCCAAGTCAAAAAAGAACAGGACCCAGTGGAATCTGGAATATGCGTGAGATGAGATAAATATCAGAATGTACATGTTATATATATGGGAATGAAATTTGTTCGAACGACAATAAAAACTCACTCTGTGTTGTACGGCAATAGTATGAACGTCTTGAAATGCTGCTGCGTTAGGAGATGGACGAGATTGTCCTCTGTGTCTTTCTCGTACATGTCGAGCATTTCGGTGTTGATTTTCCGAGGGTCGATGAACCCAGTATTGTAAACCCCCCGCCGTCGGGCCCTTTGAATCTCCATTCTACAACAATGAAAGGAAATTATTATTGCTTACATATATGACAGGAGCTAATTATTGAACGAAACAAATCGAACTCAAAGATACTTACAAAATCCATGCGCTCAGAAGAGAGACGTCGAGGGCGTCCCGATGGTACAGATCGAAGACATCCTTGAAATGGATCCATAGAACATCTTCTCCTTGCAAGAAGTCGGGGTTTCTGATCCTCGCTCCGAACATCTCTCTACCATTAGCGCTCATTTCCATGTACCGTTCATGGAATTTGTACATTTGTGTCGGTAGGGACTGCAGCTGCTCAGGCCTGACAAGCAGTTTACCGAGTTCAAACTTGTATGCCACTTCCGCCTTCGGGATTGGTGCGCCTCCAACCAACTGAGCCATGGTTAGACCGGTGTCCGAAATGAAATCCGTTATGCCAAAGTCTTCGCCGGTCACCAATGGCTTGACCACTTTGTGTGGTTGTTCTCCAAGCTGAGGAACTGGTTTGGACTTCTTGTAATAGGCTTTCCTGAGTGTTCGGTCATAGTCCGATAGCTTTAAGGCCTCCTTATTTGCGGTGGACATTCCCTTGAAGAAATTCTTCACGCTCGGGTCAATAGGTATCTTCTTTTCAGGACTCCGAGGCTTGAGTTGCCTCTTCACTTCTCCTGCCATATAAGCATTAAGCTCCTCTTGACTGCAATCGTACGGCGGCTCCTTGTTTTTGGTGGTGTCAACTTTGGCCTTCTTCGTTGCCCTTGTGCTGGCAGGAGGTGGAGTTTGGCGAGACCTTGTCTTGGGAGGTGCAGGCGGACACGGTGGAGGAGGAGCCGAAGGAGCCGGAGGAGATGGTGCAGGAGGAGGTGGCGGAGGAGCCGGAGGAGATGGTGCAGGAGGAGGCGGAGGAGGCGGAGGAGCCGGAGGAGATGGTGCAGGAGGAGGTGGCGGAGGAGCCGGAAGAGATGGTGCACGAGACGCCGCTTGTCGCCCAGGGAGGATGATGTACCGCTTGCGCCATAGTATAATGGCGTGGCTTGTGTCTCGTAGATGCGTCTCACCGTCTCTTCTTGGGTAGTCCAACTCGAGGTCCTCGTACCCGGCTTCCACCAGCTCAACTTCGACCCTCGAGTATCCTGCTGGAATCGGCCTGCAGTGGTAAGTCCCTGAAATGTCTGTTAGGATGGCCATTCCCGACGCCACCTTCACGTGATGAGAGGTTATCTATTAGTAATCAACCTAAGCAGCAACTTGCGGAACGTACGAGTCAAAAATCATGTATTACATCGAGCATACCTTGATTGACAAGTTCTTGAAGGGAATATGCAGCTCACATGGTGTCCGATGCGTGATCTCATCAACGGGGCAGGTGGTTTCGTCCCGGGTTTGCATGGCGTCCATGCTATGTGATACTACCTGCCCCGTTGAGGCGCAGCTACTACGATTGCCTGATGGGCTAACCATTGGAGGAGGTATGTACGGCTGGGGATCGTGTGACCGATGTGCTGCCTTGCGTTCATCCACCTTCCGGGCCACCTCCTCTTGCATGCTGAGCTCGTAGCTCGATATCCTGTACTCGAGATCTGCAATCTTCGCCTCAGTATCTCTCTTGCTCCTCATCCGACTCCTGTACGTGTGGATGTCCTCCTTGAATCCAATCTTCCAAGGAATCACCCCTTTCCCTCGTGTTCGTCCTGGATGCTCTGGAGTCTGCAGGGCGAGTGACAGCTCGTCCTTCTCTCTGTCGGGTCGGAACGTGCCCTGAGAAGAGGCTTCCACTGCGTCCGTTAGTCGATTCACAGCCTCGCGTATCTGATCGCTGAAGACCAAGGAGCCATCACCTGGGTTGAGCGTTCCACCGTGAGCATAGAACCAGAACTTCGATCGATCAGGCCATTTAGCGGTGGCCGGTTCGATACCCCTCTCAAGCAAGCTTGCCTCCATCTCCTCCCACTTCGGCATCGCGACGCTATAGCCGCCTGACCCCAAGTGGTGATGGTACTTCTTCTTGGCGGCATTTTCTTTGTTTCTTTCCATCATCGCCTGCCCTTGTTGACCTGTCTTGTAAGCAACGAACTCCTCCCAGTGATCCCTTAGCTTCGGGAATACGTCGAAGTTCGGTGTCTGCCCCTTCAGGATGTATTTCCGGTACAGATCTCCCTTGAAGGTCTGGAACTGTTCTGCCATTTTCTTAAGAGTCCAGTGTTTCACTATGTTCTCTGTACCCGCAGGGAGCGTGAACGTCTCGAGCATTGTGGTCCACAGCATCTCTTTCTCTGATTCCGGGACAAAGCTGTCATTATCCCGCGTGCCCTTGTTCTGCGCCAGTACACCATGCTGACAGGCACGTTATCCCTCACAACCCAACCGCTGTGGCGTACAAAATTATTGGCTGCTTCCGCCGGGGCAGTAGGTCGGCCGTCTGCGTCCACCTCAGTTATGATGTGCCGGCCCTCTATCTTCTTCGCGGCACCTCATTGTCCGCGTGCCCTCTTCTGTCCAGCGGAGGGATGACTTCCACTAGCCTCCTCCTCATCGTTCCACTCCTCGTTCCCCTCCGCATCCCTCTCCACGTTCCCCTCTACATTCAAGTACTGGTTTGGATCCTCGTTCCCCTCTTCTTCGTTCCAGTACTGGCTGCTTCCCTCTGCGATTGTATCATACAATATCTGTTCCTCATCGCGATCAGCCATCTATGCATACCAATAATATATGTTAGATCTATAGGATGTATTTGCTAACCGTAATATTAAAACTCTAATAATCTTATATTAAATCTCTAATAATCTCATATTAAATCGCTACTAATCTTATATTAAAATTGTAATAATCATATATATATGCTAAGTCTAACAATCTTATATTAAATCTCTAACAATCTTATATTAAAATTGTAATAATCATATATGCTAAATCTTATATTAAATCGCTACTAATCTCATATTAAAATTGTAATAATCATATATATATGCTAAGTATAACAATCTCCTCACTATCTCGTATATTAAACCTCTAATAATCTTATATCAAATCTCTAACTATCTCTACCACTCAAATATGCTAAGTCTAAGTGTCGTGTATTTGTACGGCAAATAATCATATATGCTAAGTCTAATTAAGTTTCGAATATTACATCTCTAATAATCTTATATTAAATCTCTAACAATCAAATATGTTTGAAATATTACATCTCAAATAATCTTATATTAAATCTCTAAGACTCACATATGCTAAGTCTAATTAAGTTTCGTATATTAAACCTCTAATAATCTTATATTAAATCTCTAACTATCTCTAACACTCAAATATGCTAAGTCTAATAATCTAATAATCTCTAACACTCACATATGCTAACTCTAATAATCTAATAATCTTATATTAGAAATCTAACAATCTTATATTATATCTCTAACAATCACATCTTTACATCACTTGCCTGCGCGAATTCCTTCGAGGGCTAGCTACCACTTCGGCTTGACGGACGACGACGACGACGTCTTCTCTGCAACATGCAAAAAAAAGATGTATTAGTCTAATCGCAAAGGAACATATAATGTATTGTTTAACTTTGTAGTTAAACAATCTTTTCATTGAAGATCTTTTAGATGTCCAAATGTTTGTTACAAAATATAAAACCTATTTTAACAAAAATCTCAGATCTACCGTTCAAAAGACATAGTATGAAAATAAACTTTATATAAAAGTTGTAGATCTCGACGTAGTTTATTACTTTTCCATTTATAATCATTTACAGTGTCAAATAAGCATCACTAGTTTTTAAGCAATTAAAACTAGTGAAAAGGGTTTGAATGCAAATAAAAAAATTATATTTAGATCCCTTAACGCCCTCTAGAAAGGCGATTTTTAGAAAACGCTGACCCAGAGGGCGTGAGGCATCTAGATTTGTAAATTTTTGAAACGGAAATTTGTTTTGTAAATATTTTAATAAAAAAATGTAAAAATAGATATAACGCTAAAAGATCATGTCTACCAGAATACCATAATAAATATTCCCTCTGTTACATACATATGAGAAGTTATTTTAGGTTTGTTCTATGTCAAGGATTCCTAACTTTAAGTGAGTTTATCAAAAAAAATACAACTCTATAGAATTTTGTGAAATTAATTTGATTTTGTAATTCAATTCTCTGGTACATAAAACATTTGTGATGGCGATCCAAACCTTATTTATATAGGCATTGTTTGAACCACATTCAATCTACGTGAAAAAAAAAACAATGCAGGTTACTACAAGCAAGCTACGTGCATACTACATGTCTTTCAGTTCGTTCGCGTTTCTTTAACGTTTCGTTCGCGTTCGTTCACGTTCGTTCGCGTTCGTTCGCGTTTGGTCACGTTCGTTAAGCGTTCGCTAAGCGTTAGTTCGCGTTCGTTCGCGTTCGTTCGTTCGTTCGTTCGTTCGCGTTCGTTCGTTCGTTCGTTCGCGTTCGTTCATTAAGCGTAAGGGCACGGCGGCCTAACCGTTAGTGGCGGCATCGTGGCGCTGGCGGCATATATCGTGGCGGCGGCGGCGGCGTGGGGGCGCGGCGGCGGCGTGGGGGTGGCGTGGCGGCGGCGTCGTCGGCGTTCGTCGGTGTCGTCGGCGTAAGAGAGAGAGAGAGAAGGCGTCGTCGGTGTCGTCGGCGTCGTCGGCGTAAGAGAGAGGGCGAGAGGGCATCGTTGACGTCGTTGGCGTCGTCGGCGTTCATCGGCGTCGTCGGCGAAAGAGAGAGAGACAAAGCTACATCGAGAGAGAGAGAGAGAGGGCGGGGGCTCTCACCCAAGAGACGCGGCGGCGGCGTCTGCGGCGAGGACCGCCAGGCGACGGTGAGAGACGACGGCGGCGTCGGCGCGGGGTTGCCCTAGGCAGTGGAGAAGACGGTGAGAGACGACGAAGCCGATGCTCGATCTTGATGGAAAAACGTCTAAGTGCTGGTGGAGAAGACGAGGGCGCACCGGGAATATATATACCCCCGGATCTTTACTCCCGGTTCGTAACAACAACCGGGATTAAAGATATCTTTAATCCCGGTTGTTGTTACGAACCGGGAGTAAAGATATCTCACGAACCGGGAGTAAAGATATTTTCCCGCTATTTCCAAATTCTTTTTTAAACCCGGTTAGGGTTAAGAACCGGGACTAAAGTTAATAGCACTGAATATTGAATTTCGTTGCATATATGTTTCTAAAATATAAATAATGCATTATAAATTCTAATTAACATATGTAAATCCCACATGCATGAATTAAAGCTTTTAAAAATTCTAATAATCGTATATAATTAGCATATGCATGATATTAAATTGTTAAAAATTGTAACTAACATATGTAAATCCCACAAGCATGATTTAAAACTTTTAAAAATGCTAATAATCGTATATAATTAGCATATGCATGATATTAAATTGTTAAAAATTGTAACTAACATATGTAAATCCCACATGCAAGAATTAAAGCTTTTAAAAATTCTAATAATCGTATATAATTAGCATATGCATGATATTAAATTGTTAAAAATTGTAATTAATTAATCATATATAACTAGCATATTCAATACATCCAAAATAGTTTACAACAATTACGGCAATAGATCGGCGGTGACGGTTGTCCGCACGTACTTTCTCCTCACTATTGTTCCTTCCTTGTGATCGCTACGTGAGTAAGGGGTGTCTTCGTTTGATAGGAGGATGCTAGGGTCAACCGTCACCGTGAAAGGGGGTTGCCCATCAAACTGATCGTAATCCTCGTCAGTCTTGTCCTCTACTCCGACGATTTTTCTTTTGCCTGGGAGAACCACGTGGCGCTTCGGCTCGTCAGGCCCTTTGCCCTTCTTTCCTTTGCTAGACATGTCCTTCATGTAAAAAACTTGCGTTACATCATTGGCAAGGACGAAAGGTTCGTCCGAGTATCCAACCTTGTTAAGGTCAACAGTTGTCATCCCACTGTCATCAATCGTTACGCCTCCACCAGTCAACCTAACCCATTGGCACCGGAACAGAGGAACCTTGAGAGGTCCATAGTCAAGTTCCCATATCTCCTCGATGGCACCGTAATACATGCCAATTGTACCATCGTGTCCCATGGCATCGATACGAACAGCACTATTCTGGTTCGTGCTCTTCATGTCTTGGGCTCTTGTGTAGAATGTGTACCCATTGATCTCATATCCCTGGAATGTCGCGATCGAGCCAGATGGACCCCTCGCCAGGAAGGCCAGTTGCTGGTTAATCGTCTCGTTACCCATGAGATGTTGTCGCAGCCATGCGGGGAAAGTATCAATGTGATGCCGTGTAATCCATGCATCGGACTTACTGATGTTTCTAGCGCGCACTAGAGCCAGGTGCTCCTCGATGTAAGGAGCCACCAATGAAGATTGTTGTAAAACCGTGAAATGGGCTCTACGGAATAAATTGTTGTCTACCGTCATTATAGCTTTCCTTCCGAGAGTCCCCTTTCCCCGTAGTCTCCCTTCATGGCGTGATTCAGGTACCCCGATTGGGCGAAGGTCTTCAATAAATTCAACGCAGAATTCAATGACCTCCTCTGTTCCATACCCCTTGGCGATGCTTGCCTCTGGACGAGCACGGTTACGAACATACTTCTTCAGAACGCCCATGTACCTCTCGAAAGGAAACATGTTGTGTAGGAACACAGGCCCGAGAATACCGATCTCTTTCACTAGGTGACAAAGCAGATGCGTCATTATATTGAAAAATGAAGGTGGAAATATCAACTCAAAGCTGACAAGACATTGCACCACATCATTCTGAAGGGCTTCTAACCTATCCGGATCGATGACCTTCTGCGAAATTGCGTTCATGAAAGAACATAGCTTTGTTATTGTTGCCCGGACATTGTCTGGGAGGATACCCCTTATTATAACTGGTAGCAGCTGTGTCATCAACACGTGACAGTCATGAGACTTTAGGTTTGTGAACTTCTTCTCCTTCGTGCTGATTATTCGCTTTATATTCGTGGAGTATCCAGACGGTACCTTGATGCTCTCCAAGCATTGAAACATACTTTCCTTCTCTGCCTTGCTAAGAGTGTAGTTGGCTGGACTCAAGTAATGGCTGCCTTTCTCCTTTGATTCCAGGTGAAGGTCGCCGCGTTGTTCCATATGCTTCAGATCATTACACGCTTCCAGTGTATCTTTCGACTTTCCATATACACCTAGGAAGCCAAGAAGGTTTACGCAAAGGTTCTTTGTGAGGTGCATCACGTCGATTGCGTGGCGGACGTCCAAGAATTCCCAATAAGGTAACTCCCAAAATATGGAGTTTTTTTTCCACATCGCCGCGTGACCATCTTCGCTCTCTATAGGCTGGCTGCCAGGCCCCTTTCCAAACACTACTTTAAGATCTTTAACCATAGCAAATACTGTGTTCCCGCTGCGATGTTTAGGCTTCGTACGGTGGTCCGCCGTATGTTCAAAGTGCTTGCCTTTCTTCCGTACCGGGTGGTTTGCTGCAAGGAATCGACGATGACCCATGTACACAACCTTCCTACAGTGCTTAAGATACGTACTTTCTGTTTCATCCATACAGTGAGTGCAAGCCTTGTACCCCTTGTTGGACTGCCCGGATAGGTTGCTAAGTGCAGGCCAATCGTTGATGGTTACGAACAGCAGCGCTCGTAGGTTAAACTCCTCCTGTTTGTCCTCGTCCCACACGGGGACACCTTCCTTCTTCCACAACAGTTTAAGATCTTCGACCAGTGGTCTTAGGAACACATCGATGTCGTTACCAGGTTGCTTGGGGCCTTGAATAATAATCGGCATCATTATGTACTTCCTCTTCATGCATAGCTAAGGGGGGAGGTTGTAGATACACATCGTAACGGGCCAAGTGCTATGGCCGCTGCTCATCTCTCCAAAAGGATTCATGCCATCCGTACTTAAACCAAACCGTATGTTTCGTGCGTCCTTTCCAAAGTCTTTAAATTTTCTGTCGATGTTTCGCCACTGCGAACCATCTGCGGGGTGTCTCAGCATCCCGTCCTGTTGACGTTCTTCAGCATGCCAAAGCATCATTCTAGCATTCACCTTGTTCCTGAACAAACGCCTTAGCCATGGTATTATAGGGAAATACCACATCACCTTAGCAGGAATTCTCTTCTTTGTTAGCTGCCCGTCAACCTCACTTGGATCATCTCGTCTAATCTTGTATCGTAGTGCTTTACAAACAGGGCATGCTTCTAGGTTCTCGTACTCCTCACCGTGATATAGGATACAATCATTCAGACATGCGTGAATCTTCTGAACTTCCAGTCCTAGAGGGCAGACTATCTTCTTAGCCTCGTACGTTGTCTCGGGCAATTTGTTTCCCTCCGGAAGAATGTTCTTGATGAGTTTCAATAAATCGCCAAATGCCTTGTCACTAACACCATTTTTTGCCTTCCATTGCAAGAACTCCAGAGTGGTATCCAACTTTTTGTGCCCCTACTCGCAATCTGGGTACAACGATGTTCTGTGGTCCTCTAACATCTTGTCCAATTTATGGGCCCCCTTTTCACTTTCGCGGTCCTCCTTGGCATCCTGCAACATCTGACCAAGATCATCCGCAACGTCGTTATAATCATCATCTATGTCCTCCTCGCCCGTTTGATTTCCTTCAAATCCAGTGTACTGAGCAAAGTCTGGAATATTGTCGTCTTCCACTTCATCTTCTTCCATTTCAACCCCTTGCTCTCCGTGGGATGTCCAACAATTATAGCTTGGCATGAACCCCGACTCAAACAAGTGGAAATGAATAGTCCTGGATGCAGAATACTCCTTCTGATTCTTACACTTATAGCATGGACAACAAATAAAACCCTTCCGCTTGTTAGCTTCGGCCACTCTCAAAAAATAATGCACGCCGTCAATAAACTCTTTGGACCGCCGGTCAGCGTACATCCATTGCCGATCCATCCACATGAAATGAAAAAAAATCGTACACAAATAATCATTCGTACAATAATGACAGTCATACAATAATGATAAAATAATCACAAACTCTTTCAACAGTCATACAATAATGACATATCATTATTCATACAAAAATTATAAAATATTCCACCAAATAATTCTTATTTATTATTTTTTAAGTTTTAAATTCTTTTAATTTTCAATTTAGTTTGTTTTCTTTTATTTAAGATTAACTTTCACTACATTTTCCTACTCAACTATTTTATAAAACCTTATTTAGCAAATAAACAAAATTTCTATATACTCTTTCTTTTCCCACACAAATTTTCTCTCTCATCAACTTATAACAAAATTTTGGAGACAAAAAAGTGTGCAAAACATACCTCCAAATGTAATATGACCAAAAAAAACATTGGAGGATGAAGTTGCTAACCTTTTAGGCACCTCCGATTTGTATATAATCACCAAAGTAAATTCACTATAAATTTTGGCATGACCTCCCCTCTTTTTTGAAGAAATTTTGAAGCTTGCTCGGGCTGGAGGAGGAAGAAGACATATATAAAGGGGTGGGACTTTAGTCCCGGTTGGTGTTACCAACCGGGACTAAAGATCCCGGTGATCTTTAGTCCCGGTTGGTGTATATAAAGGGGTGGGACTTTAGTCCCGGTTGGTGTTACCAACCGGAACTAAAGACAGTGATCTTAAAGTTACGATCTTTAGTCCCGGTTGGTAACACCAACCGGGACTAAAGATCCCCGGGGGGCCTGACAAGCCCTGACAGCATTTGAACCGGGACTAAAGATCGGTTGGTGTTACCAACCGGACTAAAGATCAAATATGGCCGTTACCCTTTTTAACCGGGACTAAAGATTATCTTTAGTCCCGATTTTTGTTGCAACCGGGACTATCGTGGAATTCGGCCGACAGACGAAAGATGGTTTCTCCACCAGTGACAAACATATAAGTCTAAATTTGATCTACACATAAAGAAAAAAATAACAAATTTTATCTGCGCTGTACAGGTACCATTCACTGTCTGATTTTATTATTTTTGTTTCTCTAGTTTTAGATCAAATTTAGTCTTGCATATTTATGTATAGACTTATATCATCACAATCGATGTTACTAATTTTTTTTAATTTTTCTACAACTATTTGAGTTGCATGCAAATGATGGGTGCCATGATATCTAGGTGTAGAAAATCCTTATCCGTGTGATACATATCGCCAGGGCAGCTGATTGATCTTGTAGCGCACGCAGACACAAAATAATACTCCCCCGTCCCGAAATATAAGGAGTTTTAGAGTTGGACACGGTTATTAAGAAAATAAGTAGAATTAAGTGGTGGAAGATTGTGATTGGTTGAGAAGTGGAGGTAAGTGGGGAAATTGAATGACGGAGGACTGTGATTGGTTGAAAAGCGAATGTTGGTGGAGAAGTTGTTATATTTTGGGACAAATTCAAAATGTTAAAAGTTATTATATTTTGGGATGAAGGGAGTAGGCCAGTACTCCAGGTAGGAGGAATCAAAAGACGTACGTACCCACGAGCGAGCTTAATTTATGGAAAATCAAGGAAAGATAAATATTAATTATACTGTACCACGGGAGCAAGAGGTAGCTAGCTGCTCCCCGGCCGGCCATATGGTGGAATCCGACGAGGGTGGCGGGGATGCTGTAGAGCACCTCGAGCATCTGGAGCTGCACGTAGCCGATGATCCCGAGCACCAGTTATCTTTATCCACTACGTTGGATCATCTCGCCATTAACGGGCCCATGTCATCACATTTGACGGGTTTGACCGATTAGTGGTCACTGATAACTGTACCTCACATCAACCGTCAATGGTGATTAACACCTCTGACAGGCCACATAGAAATAGCCCGTCACAGGTGAGAATCACCTATAACCTCTTTCCAGTCCGTCAGAGGTGTGATAAATCATTAAAAAAATTCAAAAGCCCTCAGCCCCCAGCCACCAGCGCTCACGACATGAAGCAAAAGATGCAATTCATCTCAAGATGCAAGACAACAACTTTGCAATTTCATTGGCAGATCTGATAACATCAGAGAAACAATATACATCACACAACTTGAGTAACAATATACATCACACATCTGCATGTTAACAAACTAGACATCCACGCAAACAACACAGAATATGGCCCAATCTAAATTTTGGCAATGAACATTTGCAAGAGAAGAAAAATCAAGCACAACCTACATGAACAGCGTGCTCTCCGAGCCCTGCCCTTCCTGACTTGCATCAAGGCTTTTGGTCTCCGCGGCCGGCCTGTCTCCTGCTCCACCCGGCCCCAGCGCCGCCGCATAGGCTGATGCAGTAAGAGTCACCACTTCCCAGTCCACTCCACGGGGAGTTGCTCCCTCAGCCGCCGCTTCCTTGTCGTTATTAGCCATATCCACAAATCTGATCAACAAGTAAGTCACTTCAACATGAGAATCAGGTTAACCCTCACCCAACTAAACAAAATCCGGATTAGATAATCTCCCCCAGAAGAAAATAAATAAAAAAAATGATAAGCTGCTGCTGCTGCTGCTACTGCTATCATCAGTTTACTAGTAGTACATAGTACACCACGCATCAAACCAAAGCAATCCAATCAATCAGCACATGGCACATGGGGGACTTCAGATCCAGAATCTTAGGGCTGGATGCAAGCAAATCTAGTCTAAAGAGAGAAGGGGATGAGGATACGCGTAACGGGTGGACTGCTCACCAGGGAGGGAGGATGCAACTAGCGGAAGCAGCGGGGATGCTGGCGTCGCCGGATGGAGATTGAATCGGCTCAGGCGGCAGTCATCAAATCCACGTCCCCCAAACTTGTGGAGGCCGGATCCGGCGGCTGACCGTCGGGTGGCGGCCGGTTCCGCATCCCGGAGGCCAGAACCTGCGACTGGCGGTGGGCGACGGTGGGAACGGAGAGAGTGATGACCGGATCTGTGTGGAGGCAGTATTGGGAGAGAGTGATGAGGGGAGGAAGAAAGAAGAGAGCAGATGAAGGGACGAGAAGTGGTGCGGGGATGGGGGTACCACGCGCGTGGCTGGTGGGGAGGGCGGTGGGGGGATTTTTTTTTTTAAGTCATCATGTTGCGGGTGATTAGTTACCTGTGACGGACTGGAATGGGAAACCGACAGAGGTGACTAGTTACCTGTGACGGGTCGCCGCCGGATGGCTCACCGATGACGGTATCCCATAGGACCCGTCAAAGGTGACCCTCATCACTGACCAAAACTTAGTTTTATGTCCGTCACAGATATGTCGTCACAAGTGTGAAGATCTAGCGTAGTGATCGGGTCCAAGTCCGAGCCCGTCACCGATGGTGGGCTAAAGATTATCTTTATCGCGGCCTCAGTTAGAGCCTGTCACCGGTGACAGATATCGGTGACGGGGTTAGGTTTGGATCTCATCGGTGACGGGTTCAAAATACATGCATATGGATAATGTCTAGAGGAGTATATCTTTGTCGGTATTTATTTCGGTCCGTTAAAGATGACGATGGTGTAACGGTGCGTAAACCCTCGGCACGGGATAGCCCGTCACAGTTAAGCAGTTATGTACTAATGCGATATCCGGTTTCGGTCACATCAATAGAGACCCAAGACCGAGCCAACAGGATTATCCATCCGTTAATGGTTCATTATTTTCCGATGATAAACACTTTGATTTCTTATTTCCAAAGACCGATTTCAAATCGGACCGTTATCGGTCGCCCTGCACCCATGTGAATGACAACCCATGCGTGTATGGCTGGTTCACAGGATTTAATTTACAGCAGCAAATTAGAAGAGGTTCTATAAAGACTAAGGAGGTGTTTAGATCCACGGGTGTAAAGTTTTGGCGTGTCATATCGGATATTATATTGGGTGTCATATGTGGTGTTCGGGTACTAACAAAAAAAAACTAATTACAGTACATCCGTCGGTAAACAGCGAGACGAATTTATTAAGCCTAATTAATCTATCATTATCACATGATTACTATAGTACCACATTGTCAAATCATGCAGCAATTAGGCTTAAAAGATTCGTCACGTAAAATAATCGCAGTCTATGTAATTAATTATTTTTTAGCCTATATTTTATATTTTATGTAGGTGTTCAAACGTTCGATGCGATATGGTGTAAAATTTTAGGGTGGAATTTAAACAGGGCCTAATACAGTTAATAGGCAAACAAATTAAGTTTTATTTCATGCATATACCCACATGGATGGAAGGGTACATGTGGGCTTAATTATAGCAAAGCAACCGCTAATCTGGCTCATGATATACATGACGCCAACCAGCTGATGTTGTAGCACACGCATACGCAAAATAGATAGGAGTAGTAGCTAGGAGTCAAATTAAAGACGCGATCGATCGAGCTTTATGAAAATCTAAGGTACCACCGGAGCAAGAGCAGCTCGATCCGCCGGCCGGCCCGGCCGCCTGTAGTAGTAGACTCCCTCCCGAGATAGAGATATATATATATATATATATATATATATATATATATATATCGTGACGTCGATAGATCGTGCCGGACTGGATCAGCAGGCGGCATGGCGGAATCCGACGAGGCCGGCGGGGATGTTGTAGAGCACCTCGAGCGTCTGGAGCTGGACGTAGCCGATGATCCCGGGCACGAGGTCGTTGGGGCCGGCGGCGAAGGCGAGGCAGCCGGAGCCCTCGTAGAGGACGGCCGACGGGTCGAGCTCGACGGCGGCGTTCCGGTCGAAGACGAGGGTGATCCTCGGCAGCGCGAAGGTGCGGACGCCGGTCATGTCGTAGCAGGTGTCGAGCGGGCCCTTGGGCGGCGCCGGGCGGTACATCGTCATCCGGTCCCTGAACGCCTGCCTCAGCGCCTGGTACGCCGTCGGCGGCAGCCTGGTGATGGCGGTGCGGGAGTCGAGCGCGGCGCCGGGAGCGAAGACGGTGGGCGGCACGGCGATCTGCTGGCCGGCGACGGTGATGGCCTGGAGGCGCACCATGTAGTAGGTGGGCGGGAGGGCGGGGATCTTGAGCAAGGGCGTCAGCACGTACCTCCATGAGGCCACCCGCGGCACGCCGAGGATGAAGAAGCCCGTACGGCTCGCCGTCGCCGCGAAGCAGTGGGAGAATACGCGGCCGTACATGCTCGCCGTCTGCGACACGAGTGACTCCGGGCCGCCGCCGAGGGCCATGATCCCGGCGGCGCTGCCGCTGAATTGGCCCTGCACGGCGTGGCTGCAGCCGAAGAGGAATTTGGGGACCGATGCGGTGGGCGTCAGCGTGAGCAGGTCGTAGATGTAGGTGCCCGACGACGACCTGCCGTCGGGGTACTGGACGCGGTATTGGCACTGGTTGTTGAGGCAGCCATTGGCGTAGGGCCCCAGCTGACGGCAGGTCGCTGAGTTGCACGAGAAGATGCCGGACGCCGACGACTTGCTGGGATCGTATAGGACGTCGGTCTGTGGGTAGCACGCCGGCGCCGGGCACGGCGAGCACTGCAACCACGCCACGTCGCTCGCCGTGTCGAGCACCACCGTCTGTACCACTCCGGGCAGCTGCTCGCGCCCGCCGGTTGCAGCCAACGCCGTCGCCTGCCATACATGCATGCATGTCCGTTAATTAATTAATTAATACTATAATTAATGCATGCATGTGATAATTATTTTTCTAAATATTTTAACTTTTTAGCACATGTTTAACCATAAGTCTTATTTAAAAACTTTTGTGAAACATGCAAAAAAATATATGAATACATAAAGATTTTATTTAACAATGAATCAAATGATAGGAAAATAATTAATAATTATTTAAATTTTTTTAAATAAGACGAATGGTTAAATATGTTTATAAAAATCAACGGCGTCAAATATTTAGAAACGGAGGGAGTATAAAAGAAGGATCGGCATACCTTTGACTGCTTGGTGCCAGCGTTTATCTTCGCCATGTTGGACATGAGGACATCGGATTTCGAGGGTTCATCAGGTTTTGTCGCTAGCGACACGCCGACCGCGGCGGCGGAGAGCTTCCACTGTATGTAGTCGGCACGGTGTTGGTCCGACCAGAGCAAGTCGGCTGCAGGCGGCGCCGCCGACGAGCCGGAGCTGCACGGGCCGTACGGTCGGGTCAACGGCAGCCAGTTGGTTATGTTGGGGTGTGGTCTGCTCACTACACGCATATATGTATGTACGTATATATATACACACGTAAAAAAAACCAGTTAATTATAGATACCATAATATATATATATATATACACACACTATTCCTTTTCATAAGTAAATTAATTTTAATTTATACATATATAAATCGTAACAACACGTCTAGATTTGTGTAAAGAAGTTAATTTATTTTGAGACAGATAAAGTGTATATATATATGTGTGTGATAAATTAATTTTTCTAGGTACGTGTAAAATGGGTGTCAGAGAGAGAGAGTAATATAATGCCCGAAGTAGTATAGAAGTTTATTTATTCTGAAAAACAGATGAAGTATATATATATATGTATGTTAAATTAACTTTTTTAGGTACGTGAAAAATGGGGGGAGAGAGAGAGAGAGTAATATAATGTATACTTAGCCTGGAGCAGACGGTCTCTGGCTTCAGCCAGCTGCTGGTTTGCAGCACAATATAGTTGATTTCATCCACACCAGCTGCATGCTGGTCAGCGACAGATGCAGTAGAGCCAGAGAGCACAACAAACAACAGTAGCAGCGGTAGCACTACTGCCGAAGCCATTAATTTGCCACACCGACAATACTCTAAGTTTGTGCTGTGGCGCCTACTCCTACTTCTGTTGCCAAGTGTAACTTAGCCCCCTGACCGCCTATATATCGAGAGATGTACGGCATGGAGACATGGAGTCATGCATGGTAGGGTACACACATTGGGGCATACTCCAATTAGTAGTAGTAGGAAAAATATGTAATACAAACCCTATGTATTCTGCAAATTTTAAAATAAAAATAAATATTTGAGATTTGTCCATGCCATCCTAATTAAGTAAAATTAGTTGAATCTGGGAATAAAAGTTTTACTTGGGGTGAGGTGGATAAATTCTAGATGTCTATTTTTTATCCGGCGGTAGTTTCAAGGTTTAAACTACATATTTTCCTTGATTGGTCAACATGATATATTTAAGATGCTTATCTCTAATGGAACGAAAAATAATTGGCTTAAGATACGGCAATCATCTGTGATAGGTGTAATGATATATGAACCATCAAAGATGATACCACTCATTTGTGATAGGTTGTAACTATCACCTGTCACATATAACATTATATCTGATGGTGTGATAGTTACGTCCATCATAGATGAGTGAAAATTTAAATTTTTGAATTTTGCAAATTATCTGAGATGGAAATATGTCCTATATCAAAGTTGTAATCTTGACAATATCTACAATTTCTATAACTGAGAATATGTTCAGTTGAGATCGTTTACCTCACCAAATATGCATAATTAGTTATGAGATTTATATTGCAAAACAAAATTTTGAATTTTTCAAATGACCTTGATGAAAACATGCCTTATATATCAAAGTTATAGAGCTCCACCAGATACACACATTATAATCGATAATATTTTCATTTAAGATCGTTCACATGCCCGTATAACAATTATAAGATGAGATCTATTTTGAAAAGCGAAAATTTGAATTCTTCGTACAACCTCGGACAAAGATATTCCTTATATAAAATATGAAAGTTGTATAACATGGCGAGATCTAAAAATTTGTAGGTCATCTTTTTATGTGAAAGGAGTTCTTTTTATGTGAAAGGAGTTCTTTTTATGTGAAAGGAGTATAGGTCATCTTTTTATATGAAAGGAGTGTTTTTCAAGCTCAATCTCTGCATATTATTTTTTTAAACTAAGCATTTGAAAAATTACTTAATGGTTAAAGTTTGGGCAGAGGGAGTATCATTTTTTTTGCGAGAAGGTAGCACTATGCATTGTATTAATTAGTAATTAATACATTAGCACTAAATTAATTAATTAATTGTGGCCTGAGAATAATCAGAACGTTGTATTTCTAGTATCGAATAAAGAAGCACTATGCATATTGTATCACTACTGGCCGACCTAGCTTTTCAGAAAGAGCACTATAGAATTAAAGAACATGTGCACTCATATGCATATAGCTTAACGGAGAAGAATTAATAAAGGAAAGAAGAAGAATAATAGGGCTGGGCTTTTGGGAATGACTTTTAATTGACCCTCTGATCCTTACTACACACATGCGCTTTAATTAACCAATTATTTGTAAAAAGTTAGACACACATGCGCTTTAATTAACCAATTAGTGCCATATCGATCAGTAAAATGGAAGGAGGTACGATGAACATTAAATAATTAACTGCATGATAGTTTTCTAGATTTAATTTCAATTCTATTTTCGGAACGCTTTCCTTACTTTTGCCACCGCTACACGTACGTAGTACAGTAGTTCATCATATATATAAGACCCTATTCTGATAGCTTCTAGCAAATATATATAGTTTCTCCTAGCGCTTTTAACTTTTTTAAATAAAATCTAGATTTTATTACAGGTTCTGAGAATAAGTAGTTACGAAGTCTAGATAGAATCTAGAAAATAGTAAAAAGTAAACTTTCTCAAGATTTTCTCACCAGCTAGCTCCCCAACAAGGTCAGAAATACCAACGCTTGGCACGCTTAGCTCAGAAAGTATCGGCTCATGAGCAACGCTTCCAGGAGGCCAAAAAGTTCAAGAAGGTGAACTATGTCTACAGATATGCTTCTGACTCCGATGATGACCAAGACACTGAAATCGGCTTAGCCGAGTGGTCCAAGTGCAAGAAGACGACAATGTGTCAGTGGGTCAAAGACACGAACAAGGAGGAGAAGTACGATTTTGACATCAACAAAGCTGATAAGATATTTGATCTACTGTTGCAAGAGAAGCAAATTCAACTACCAGTAGGTCATGTTCTACCATCGGCTGAAGTGCTGAAGAAGAGAAAGTATTGCAAGTGGCATAACATAGGGTCTCAACACACCAATGAGTGCAAGGTGTTCAGACAACAGATTCAATCGACCATTGAATAAGGGAGAATCAAGTTTGATGATGGAAAGGGGCCGATGAAGATCGATGTACATCCTTTTCCTGTGAACATGGTGCATGCCACGATTGATAGCAGCAAGCTGATTAGCAAGTATCAGAAGAAACATGACAGGAGGGTTCGAAATTTCAGACGTCACCAAGATGATGAATGCTATCGTGATGATCGAGGCAAGGGGAGTTGTCAAGGTGATAGGTTTGATCCTCATTGGAGTTGTGAGTTCTTCAGGTTTTGCTGGAATGAAAGGATGAGGCTGCCATCAGTTGAAGATTGCCCTGGGTGTAGCAAATCAAGCTCCCACAGCCAAGCCACCCGGGGTAATGGTTTCAAGTCATATGGGAATCGGCCAGAACCCAGGAAGTCAGTTCACGAAAGATTGGGGCCGATTCATCAAGATTACTTCGAAGACGAAGTTGAAGATGAGCAAACGGATCAAGCTTAGAATCCTCAATGGTGCCCGACTGGAATTTTCACGAATGATTTCAAATGAAAAAATTGTCAACAACAAAATTTTATAACTTATCAAAATCTACAATTTTTGTTTTGGTCATTTTGCTATATGACTTTGTTTTAATAATTTGAATTTGAATTTCAAATTATGACAACTTCAAAAATTGTCAACTTTTCCATTTAAAATCATTTACTACCCGAAAAAATATTTAAATTTCTTATATTTTAACAAATCTATAATTTTTTCTGCAAAATTATAGATCTCGTATAGCTCTCTATTTTAATATAGAACATGTATTCATCAGAGATCATTTTGAAAACTCAAAACATAATTTCAAAAATAGATTGGAGAGAAAAAAATAAATATTTGAACCCATAAACAATCTCAAATGAAAAACCTTTCATCTAAAAAATTGTAGGCTATAATTTTCATATAAAATTTATCTCGATCCGACTTCGTATGAAGGTGTTGCACCAACGAAATATAATTGGTTGTGGAAAAAAAAAAGAAATCTGGCTGGCGGCATTAGGAGCACCATGGGCGCCAACCACCGAATTCGCCCGCGCCAACGGAAGCTCAGGGCGCGAAAACGGAAGTTGGATGGATTTCTGGTTCAGCAGCAACGATACCGTGTGCAGCACGTTCACGCACGGTATATTCCCTCATTACCGTGTGTTCGTCTTTTGCACACGGTATGGCCTGGATGTTACCGTGTTCCTGTGAAGCGCACGGTAACTTACCGTGTGTTTCGTAAAACACACGGTAACATTTGGCAACACACGGGAGCTTTCCTATCTCCAGTAGTGTTTAAGTATGAATTGGGTAAAGAATATTTTGTCCAAGTATCTGTACTACCGGATATCTAATAGCTCTACATCTCTCATGCCTATAGGCCTAGCCAGACTGATGTCTCTTGGCCCTACATTAGCTACAACCCCAACAAAATATGCAAAAAATTGAATTAATAAGCAATGTAATAATAAACTTTTTTTTTTACCATCAGCATATCCATACCAGTGATTGTCGGCAATTTTATGAGGTAATTATATTCTTAAATTCCTGCTGATATTGCCTGGTTATGGAAGAACAAGATCATAATTTAGAAAGAACAAATTGGAAGATATAATTTTTGTCAAACCATTTACACATGCTAAATTAAAATTATATGCCTTAGAAATAATACAGTCCACATAGAAAAGACTGCTTTATTGGTACAGACAACACTTAACAAAACTAACACTGCTTTATTGGTACTTGCAGCGACCATATATCTCACTATTATTTAATAAATTTAAAGGGTGTTATTTTCTTGATATAACTTATATATTATTACTTGCACTTGAATTTTTCTCTGGCGCTATCAACACGATGGTAGGTATCGCGTATATAGTTAAAAATGATGCTGACAGGTCTATGTTGTTTCGCGTATATCAGTATGTTCCAAGCAAACATCGGCAATGGACACGTCAAAAAATAAATGATCAATTGTTTCTTTGAGTACAAAATTGACAATGGACACTATGTTCCTTTGTTAGAATTCTATTTGTCAAGGTAAGACGTAGAAAAACTTCAACTTTTAGAGGAAGCTTAAATTTCCATAGTATTTTAAAGGGATAGCCATAGACTTGCATTTTCAGCACTAAATAAAATAATTCAACAGTGAATTGTCCATCTTTTCTAAGTGCTCCAAAAGATACTAAGGTTAAAAACCATGTGAACCAACAGATTGATCCACAAAATCTTATTATTAGATTATTCACTTAAAAGCCTGTCTTTATTACAAACATATAAAAAACAGAAGTTATTAATCAGGGAAGCGCTTGTGGCAGCCTGAGCGAACCAGTGAGAGCAAGTGGCGACATGACCGGCTTGGATGGTCATGGGTGGGGAGGCTGGCCGGGGCTCAGTCCGCTGGACCCTTGCACCATTTTACAGCAACACATCAATCGCAGCCATTGCTCCACACACCGTCGCCCAGTGCAAGGCCGTCTTCTGATTCAGTGACACAAGTATTTTATCTGAAGGTAAATATATTATAGTGACACATTAGTATTTTTAAATTTTCAGTAAATATATCAGTGCAGTGCCAATTTGACTATAACAGTGAACTACTATACTAAAGCAAGTCGATCATTTCTCCTCCAGTGAGAAACTTATGGATATAGAAACGACGGCCTATTTTTCAGAGAGTAATGCATTGTGCAGCAAGCACAACATACATAGGACTAATCCTTTTAGGATCACTTCCTACAGCTGCATTTCGTCTACACTGGTAATCTCACACTTATCGAAGCTAAGAAATTTCGTAACCAAATCACAGCAACCGCATGGTAAACAGGAACAACCCCCCATTCTGTGCATTCTGAAGTCTTGACATCCCATCCTAAGGAAAAAAAGGGAAATTGATTGTACCTTCAATGCAGGGAAGGAGGTTATGCGATTGGGGAGCAGCTGTTCGCAGATATATGGGAACAGAGGATCAGCAGTGCCATTGTTTTGGTTTATATCTCCTAAAATTATTGTTAGCACAAAATTATTTGAAAACAGTAAATAGGATACATAATCGACTTCCAACCTGTCCTTATCATATCATCCAGAATCACAAGAAGAATTGCAACGAATACATAGTCGACTTGAGCTAAGATACTGTAGTGTTTAATTTGCTAAGCTAGAAGTCACAAGACCTGTCAAAGTAAGCTGCCCTTGAAGTGAAAACAAAATGAAACACCAGGGAACCCTCACGACCTGGCATTTGCACGCTGGCGACAATAGAAGTGAAAACAAAATGAAACGTGTATCTTAATAAAGAAAACTCACAGGGTTATGCTATAAAGATCTAAAAGGCCACAATCTCATCATATAAAGTAGCGTCTTTGATCAAATAGTGTCATTCATGAAAATCAAAAAATGAATAAGAGGCAGTAGTGGAGATCATGCACTAAACGTCAACCAAAAGAGAATAAGAGGGAGTATATCTCTAACATGTTAAATTTTTGTTCCTCTTTCAGTATGCACAAAAATATAACTATATTCAGTGAAGAACATCTTTCTAGTACCGCACAGCGTTATAGAAACCCTGAAAATGAAAATAAATCAAAATAGCACACAGTAATAGATCTGTATTCTGTGCAAAAGCAGCATACAGTAACCACATGCAAAAATAGACATTGGTCTGAGCCGTGCAGCAATGGTAGCTAAATCAAGTGATGTCTGAGTTGCTATGCAGTTCTGGTTCTCTCTAGTGCAACTGTGAGGATATGTTTAGAGCTATTTTTTTCAATTTCAAAATATTCAGGAAATCAAGATGGCCATTTTTATCTCCAAGCTGGTTTCGGGTGTGAACAAAAATAAACAACCAGGAATTTGTATCAACACTGGCAAAAGCAATGAATCAGCTCCAATCGCTGATTTTTAGCTATTCACGAAAATACAAATCCCTATATGCAATTAGCAGAACACAGATTTGCACATTGTATGCATTTGCAAACTCGAGGAATATGAAGTCTATGAAGTATTAGTGAGCATATAGGCCTTAAAAACTTAAAAGAATAACATGATCTCCGCCATATATAATCAGTCTATACTTGGATTCCTTGTCCTCCAATTCCAGGTAACTATTCCTTGAATCTTCAATCAGAGCTAACATGTATAAATGACCAAAATAAATCTGATGCTATCCACCTCTTATAGTCAGAACTCACAACTACTTATCATTCATGCCCTTATTTTTATTTCTGTTAGTATAAACTATTCAAGCATACACTTCACTGATTAGAAACAAATTTGGTCTATTGTGGAAAAAAAGTATGACCCGGGAATTGCTAATGTTGCAAACCTCAGATGTTTAGCAAAAAAGCAAACATAACCGTTGCACCCATCCATGGATATCCTAACCATTCTCTGTTTCTTCCACTGAAACAGACAACCTTTATACTGGCATGTATCTTTTTTTCATCAATCTTGTGCTTGTTACAAAAATAGTTTACAGGCCATACGCAAAATTAAATGTTTGTGCTGCAATTGTTTAATTTCTTTGTATAATTGTTCTTATTATCCTAAGTTTGCCTCATTCCCTACGGAATAACACCACGGTTTCTTTGAATACAGCAGAAGAATTGAGGAAAATCGATGGAAGAGGTGAAACAATTTTAGATTTAGGGGCATACCTGCCACTTTGCAGCCGCATGCTTCCCCCTCGCTGTGCACCATCCGTCGCGTGCTTCTCCTACATGGCGCTGCTCCCTTCGCGTGCTTAGGGCTGAGGATTTGTCATGTACCTGTGAGGACTGTGAAACCAGCCTCTCCCATGGCACCGCCTGCTGTTGTTGTCGGCACGGAAGGAAGCACGGAGGGACGGGAGCGCACGATGGGAGGGGCACCAGGGCGTGCGGCGGGGTGTGGCTGGCAGGGGCAGAACACGCGATGCAGGTGGTGGCAGGGCGCGGCGAGAAAGAGGAGGGGATGTGGGCACCGGGGAGGGAGGCGGTGGATGCGGGGTGGGGATGGAGTGTTAGCAAATATTGCATGTATGGCATGTTAGCCAATGTATTTCCTTCTTTTACCGATCCTCCTGATTTCTCTCGGTGCTATTCCATAAACCGGTTGAGTAATCTTGGAAGGTTTCGTGTATATGTACTCAGCATCTCAATCAATGGATTCATGCGTTGAGTCAATCACTCTAACATGGTATCAGATTCTTTCCTCTCTTCCACTATCTAACCCTAACTCTCGACGTTGCTCTCTGTGCCGGCCGACGCCATATCGTCGTCTCCTCCCCCCACCGCGCACGACGCCGTCTTCACCCGGATCGTCCAAGCCATCGCCGACTCCATCCGCGCCAGCTACTACGTACCCGCAGGACTCTCCGTCGACCCAGCCGTCGTCCGCTCCGTCGCCGACGCCGCGGCTGCCCGGGCCGAAACGGCGGCTCACGACGCCCTCGCCACTCACCTTCGGCCTCTTCTTCAAGCAACCGATCACGACGCGTCATCGGCCCTCGTCGACACCACGTCGCCACCACCGGCCGCCGCCGCGTCCACGCCGTTATCTTGTCTCCCTCCGACCTAGCGGCCATCGCGGCGCAACTCGCCGCCCTCACCACGGCGACCGGACATGAGCCCGCCTCTACACCACCGGTCATCCCCGCGCCTCCTGTTCCGGACGCCGCCACATTGGCCGCCCTCCACGCGCAAGCTCTCGCCGTCGGCAACATCAAGGCGCTGGTTCCCGTCGTCCTCGACGTCGCCGCTGCTAACTACGCCCGATGGCGTGGCTTGTTCCTCGTCGTGCTCGGCAAGTACGCCCTCACCGACCACGTGCTCTCCGACGACGTTCCTCTCGATCAGCCGGACTGGTCGCAAATGGAATGCGTCGTCATTGCATGGCTCTACGGCACCATCTCCAACGATCTTCTCCAGGAGGTCCTGTCGCCCACGTCGACGGCACGCATCATTTGGCGCAACCTCGAGCATCAGTTCCTCGGCAACTGCGAGCTCCGCGCCATCAACCTCTCCGCCGAGTTCTACGGTTTTTGCCAAGGCGACATGTCCGCCGCCGAGTACTGCCGCCGTCTTCGCGCCATGGCTGACGAGATGGCCGACATCGGCGAGCCCATCACCGACCGCACACTCGTCCTCAACTTCGTCCGCGGCTTGAACGAGAAGTACCACAACCTGCAGACCATCATCCCTCTACAATGTCCGTTCCCGACGTTCATGGAGGCACGTTCCCAGCTACTTCTGGTGGAGATCACCAAGGGCGGCCCTCCCACCGGCACTGCGTCGGCCTTCGTCATCGGCACCACCAAGTCCACGGGCGGCAACTCCGGCGGCAACGGCGGCAACTCCGGCGGACACGGCGGCAATGGCAACAATCGTCGTGGTCGCGGCAAGGGCAAGGGCAGCTCCGGCACCAACAATAGCTCCGGCGGCAACAACAACTCAGGTTCTGGTGCTGGTGGCGCCACAACACAGCAAGCAGGAGGCAACAGTGCCATGCAGGCCGTCCAGCGCCATGCAATGCCGTGGCCTACTCCTCTTCATCCATGGGCTGGCACTATTCAGCTCTCGGGCCATGCTCCTGGCCTGCTAGGCCCAGCACCGGCCCGTGCTCCTTTTGCAGGTTCCGTGGTTACTGGGCCCTCGCAATACATGGGCCAGCCGGCCTACCTGGCGCCTCAGGCCGTGCCAGGACCAAGCATGTACGCTACTCCTCCCTCCGTCGTGCCGCCATAACCGACAGCAGTGCCGCCACCACCGTCCCAGTGGCTCGGTCCCTCTCAGTGGGACCCGCAGGCCCTGACGTCCTCCTTCAGTACCACGACGCTGGTTACCCCGACCTCCAACGAGTGGTATATGGACTCAGGTGCTTCCTCCCACATAACCTCAAACGCCGGTACCCTTAATATTTACCACCTCTCACCCCACACTCCTAACCACATTGTTGTCGGTGACGGTTCCCTTATTCCTATTTCTTCTGTCGGTTCTACCTATTTACATCACCCGCATCATTCTTTTTTGCTCAATGATGTTTTAGTTGCTCCGCACATTATTAAAGATCTAATTTCTGCTCGTCGTTTTGCTCGTGATAATTGGTGCTCTGTCAGTCTTGACCCTTTTGGCCTCTCTGTGAAGGATTACCAAACTAGAATTGAGATCGCCAGGTGCAATAGCTCCGGTGACCTCTACCCATTTTCAACTGATGCTCTACCCTCGACGACCTCTGCACAGGCGTTTTTGGCTACTCCATCCTCCACCGCCCTCTGGCATAGGCGACTTGGTCATCTCAGCCAGGAAGCCCTTACATGTCTGGCTCAGGCGTCTGTCATCCCTCCGCCCAAAGGCGCTACCATTTGTCATGTTTGTCAGCTCGGTCGCCACATTCGTCTTCCTTTTACTAGTAGTTTTACTCGGGCCAAGGCCAAGTTTGAACTTATTCATTATGATTTGTGGACCTCTCCCATTCCTAGCGTGTCGGGATTTAAATATTACTTAGTAATTTTGGATGATTATTCTCATTATGTGTGAACTTTTCCTCTTCGCCTTAAATCCGACACGTTTTCCACCCTATCACATTTTTTTGCCTATGTGAAAACCCAGTTTGCCTGCAGCATATAGAGCATCCAATGTGACAACGGACGGGAGTTCGACAACCTATCCGCCCGCACCTTCTTTCTCACCAACGGTGTCTCGTTACAGATGTCGTGCCCTCACACCTCCCCTCAGAACGGTAAAGCCGAGCGCATTCTTCGTTCCCTCAACAATATTGTGCGATCTCTACTTTTTCAGGCTAGCCTTCCTGCTTCCTTCTGGGTCGAGGCTCTCCATACCGCCACACATCTCATCAACCGCCACCCCACCAAAACCCTGCCGCACCACACGCCGTTCTTCGCGCTTTATGGTGCCTACCCCTCTTACTCCCACCTCCGCGTCTTTGGTTGTAAGTGCTACCCAAATCTCTCCGCCACCACCCCACAAAAACTTGCCCTGCGGTCCGTCATGTGTGTTTTTTTGGGTTATCCTCACAACCATAAGGGGTATCGGTGTTTTGACCCCGTCTCTAAACGGGTGTTTATTTCACGTCATGTGGTGTTTGATGAGCACTGTTTTCCATATGCTGAATTATCTACAACTGCTGATGCTACTAACCTGGATTTTCTCGAGGACTTTGATGCTTCAGCCCCTCTACTGATCAGTCGGCCTCCGGCACGGCGCTCTGCTGATCGCGTCCATGTGACGACCACGGCACCAGTTGCTGCACCAGCACCGGCCCCCTCCTCAGCACCTGGGTCGGCCACGCCTCAGCCAGCTGGGCCTTCTCCAGCACGGCCCACCACGCCAGGCTCGCGGGTTGCCTTGGCGCAGTTGTGGGCGTCCTCGCCCAGCTCACGGTCGGCCTCAGCACGGCCTCGCGTGGCCTCACCCCCACGCTCGATGGCTGCGTCGCCCTCATCCGCCTCACGCGTGCCGACCCCTGCTTCCTTGGCTCCACGCGCGCCGGCACCAGCAGCAAGTCTGCTACCGCCGCCCACAGGAGCTCCTACACGCCCTCGCAGCGCTCGCCAACCAGGAGTCCGTCCACCGCCGTCTCAACTCGGCGTCTCTCCGGTCGACAACATCCACGACATGACCACCCGCGCCAAGGCCGGCATCCACCGTCCTGCGTCTCGCTTCAACCTCCACGCCGCCCCACTGTCACCTGTGCCACACACATACCGGGCTGCCCTCACCGATCCTCATTGGCAGGCAGCCATGGAGGAAGAAGTCGCGGCGCTCCACGCGAACAACACCTGGGACCTCGTTCCACGTCCTCCCGGCGCCAACATCGTCATCGGCAAGTGGATCTACCGTCACAAGTTTCAAGCTGACGGGTCTCTCGATCGGTACAAGGCTCGGTGGGTCCTTCGCGGCTTCACGCAGCGCCCAGGTGTGGATTTTGACAAGACTTTCAGCCCGGTCGTCAAGCCAGCCACAGTCCGAACTGTGCTCAGTCTCGCTGTCTCTCATGACTGGCCTATCCATCAGCTCGACGTCAAGAACGCCTTTCTCCATGGAACACTCGAGGAGACGGTCTATTGCACACAGCCTGCTGGGTTTGTTGATTCCTCCAAGCCGGACATGGTCTGTCGCCTCAACAAATCCCTCTACGGCTTAAAGCAAGCTCCGCGCGCATGGTACAGTCGGTTTGCCAGCTTCTTGCTCTCCCTGGGATTCACTGAAGCTAAGTCCGACACCTCCCTATTCGTCTTCCGTCGCGGCAATGACCTGGTTTATCTCCTGCTGTATGTGGATGATATCGTTCTCACGGCCTCCTCAGATGTTCTCCTTCGGTGGACCATCACCGCTCTACAGTCGGAGTTCAGCTTGCACCACTTCTTAGGCATCAGTGTCAGTCGCCATGCTTCTGGTCTCCTCCTCAGCCAGCGACAGTATTGTATCGAGATCCTCGAGCGTGCCGGCATGTTTGACTGTAAGCCCTGCTCACCAGCGCCAAGCTCTCGACCACTGATGGTTCTCCTGTTGCGGATCCCATGGACTATCGCAGTCTTGCTGGTGCCCTACAGTATCTTACTTTCACTTGGCTGGATATTTCTTATGCTGTCCAGCAGGTCTGTCTTCATATGCGTGATCCTCGGGAGCCGCATCTTGCCGCTCTCAAACGGATTTTGCGGTATATACGTGGCACCATCGACCACGGACTTTGCATTCAGCGCTCCGAGCCTGTTGAGCTCATCGCCTATTCTGATGCTGATTGGGCAGGCTGTCCAGATACGCGTCGGTCCACCTCGGGCTACGCTGTATTCCTGGGTGACAACCTCGTTTCTTGGTCTTCCAAGCGTCAGGTTGCTGTGTCCCGCTCCAGTGCCGAGGCTGAGTACCGTGCTGTGGCCAATGCCGTCGCCAAGACATGTTGGCTTTGTCAACTCCTTCATGAGCTGCATCAACCTCCCCGTCGACCTACACTTGTTTACTGTGACAATGTTAGCGCAGTCTATCTCTCCACCAACCCGGTTCAACATCAACGCACCAAGCATGTCGAGATTGACCTCCACTTTGTTCGCGACCGGGTTGCTGCGGGTGCGGTTCGTGTTCTTCACGTTCCCACGACGTCCCAATACGCTGACATCTTCACCAAGGGGCTCCCACATCGGTGTTCTCGAAGTTTCTTTCCAGTCTCAACGTTCGGCCGGCCGACGTTGCGACTGCGGGGGGTGTTAGCAAATATTGCATGTATGGCATGTTAGCCAATGTATTTCCTTCTTTTACCGATCCTCCTGATTTCTCTCAGTGCTATTCCATAAACCGGTTGAGTAATCTTGGAAGGTTTCGTGTATATGTACTCAGCATCTCAATCAATGGATTCATGCGTTGAGTCAATCACTCTAACGTGGAGGAGACGGGTAGGCGGCGCATTGGATGCGCGCGAGCAGGAGCGGCGGGGCAGCGGCAGCACTACGAAGGGGAGGCGCGGTGACGGGGGTTCCGCGATGGGCACAGCGGCGGACGGGATGGGGGCGCGGTGGTGTGCGTTGCGCGTGATCAGGAGAAGGCCGCGGAGTCCTCCCTGCGCCAACAGCGGCGACGCGCGACGGTTAGATAGAGGCGGTGGCGGCGGGGGAAGTGGTGGGCGTGGGGGTGGGGGGATAAGGCGGGGGGAGCGGGAGAGGGGGCAACGGCGGTAGGTGAGTGACGAGGACGAACTGCAGCCGGCGGCGGTGAAGGAACCCTCCGTGGGAGGCGGCGGCGGCGGCGGGCTGACGCATGAGGGATTCTTTTTTTTCTTTTTCGCTGTGAACGATCGCTATTAACCGCCGCTTTCCTCGATGTGGGATCGCTAATTGTAGGGGCAGATCCAACTTTCGATATAAACTGTTGCATGAATAAATCTAAGGGTCAGAAAAGAGAGGTATTTGATAAACTGGTGTTTTTTATATTAGTATAGATTAATTGATCTTCCCTTGATTTTACATAAATTAAGCTCGCTCGCGTGTACGTACGTTTTTTATTCCTCCTACCTGGAGTACCTATTATTTTGTGTCTGCGTGCATGTGCTACAAGATCGATAAGCTGCCCTGGCGATCAGACAAGGATTTTCTACACCTATATATATATATATATATGTCATCATGGCACCCATTATTTACATACAACTCTAATAGTTATATAAAAAATTGAAACAATCTAGTAACATCGATTGTGATGATATAAGTCTATACATAAACATGCAAGACTAAATTTGATCTAGAATTGGAGAAACAAAAATAATATAATCAGATAGTGAATAGTAATTGTACAGCGCAAATAAAATTTGTTATTTTTATTTCTTTATATATGTAGATCAAATTTAGATTTGCATGTTTGTATAGTATCTTATATTATCAAACATGCAAGTATAAATATGATCATGGTCTATCTTATAATTTTTTAAAAAAATTTATATAACTGCTTAAACTAGATGTAAAAAATACTTTCCCGTATCCATACTCCAGATTAGCGGTTGCTTTCATATAAGCCCGCCCACATGTTGTACTACTCCTCCATCCATGCATGTGTACGTGTGTATGTATGAAATAAAAGTTTGTTTGCTTATTAATTGCCAGCCCTGTTTGAATTTAAAAAACCTGTTCGAATTTACATACTACATGCTGTCAAATATATATATCGATCGCCCCACATATATATATATATATATATATATATATATATATCTCGATCCTGTCAGCCATGCATGCTGGGTTGTGACAGGGGTGGGTATTCGATCGGTCCTGACCGATATTTCAGTCCAGCAATTCGGTCCGGCAATTAATCTGATATTTTCTTTGAAATCTCGATCGGTCTTTGGAAATAAGAAACTGAAAGTTATCATCGGAAAATCATGAACCAAGCTATGGTTTGGTTCAATTGCAGTAGTAAACTGTTCAAGATTGAGGTAAACTGGATATTGAAGGTGTCTTCCGTTTTCTTCAATTGCAGTAGTAACCATGTAGAGGTCTTCATTCGGGTTGAGCGCCAACCGCCTGTGCGACCTTGGTCGACAGGACTGCAGTTAGCGTTTCTCAGATTTGACGGAGAACTCCGTGGTAATATTTTGTTGAGTCCGGTGAAGCTCACACAAAATCAACGACTCAACAACAAATCTCGAATTGTGCCGTTTCCGTGAGGCAACCGAAGGGATCACTGATTTGTCAAACGGTGTACACGTCAGTAGAGGCCTATGGATGTAATCGTCGCGGCAACGCCGCTGCTCCCTATCGATTTCATCCTATACTACTGTATGGTTTCTCTTGGAAGATTACTTTCATAGTTCAGTTAACCTTTTCTTCTAAAAGGATGGTTTCATGTCTGTTCTGTAAGATCTACCCTTTAAGGCGATGTAACGGGGATTTTATTACCCCTTAATGTATAATATTATAATGAGTTTCAAAAAAAAATTGTTGGTTCGGTCTTCACTGATCGAAATGACCAAAAATGGACGGATATGTGTGGCAGCAGAAGCAGAAATAGTTACAATCAAAAATCTCATTTTCGCAGACCTTTTGATGCATGCGGATGGCTGCATGCAAATTAAGATCACTTTTGACCATTTGTAAAAAGGGTTTCCGTAGCAGTGAATAATAATAACCCATAAATCAATGAAGCGCAATACGCAGTATGCTTACAACCAGACTTCTATACTTTCACCAGATCAGTTGTGAAGCTACAGTAGTCGTACAAGCCTCACCTGAATTCTTCATCCTAGATTTGCCGTTGGCTACTGATGATGACGCGAGGACACACTAGACAGGCACTAGGAAGGAACGTCAAGTGGTGAACTAGTGTCGCCGACATGCCTGGCGGCTTGTGGGTTGGGTTATCACTTACGGGTAGGGTTGGGAGTGGTGACTTGGGCTCGCCCCACATATTCACATTAGGATAATTGGGGACTTTAGATAACATACACACTGGATAAGACCGATGGCTGATCTCTTCCTTTTTTTTGGATTCGGTTTTTTGTCTTGGTTTTTTTTTCCAACCCCTATTATTAATAACTCACTAGTGGAGAAACCATCTTTGCCTGGTCGACCAAAAACCACAATAGTCTCGGTTGCAGTAAAAACCGGGACTAAAGATGGTTTTTAGTCCCGGTTTATAAGTAGAACGGGACTACGTGATCTTTAGTCCCGGTTGGTGTTACCGACCGGGACTAAAGATCATCTTTAGTCCCGGTTCACATGCCGTCAGGTGTTGTCAGGCCCCTCCAGGATCTTTAATCCCGGTTGGAGTTACGAACCGGGAGTAAAGATCGGATCTTTACTCCCGGTTCGTAACACCAACCGGGATTAAAGATCACGTGATCTTTAATCCCGGTTGGTGTTACGAACCGGGAGTAAAGATCCGATCTTTACTCCCGGTTCGTAACTCCAACCGGGATTAAAGATCAAAACGCACTATATAATCCCTATTACTTATCCTCTTTTCTCATCCACACAAACTCCTCTCTTCCTCTATCTCTAATCCTTATCTCGTCCCTTCTTCCCTTCCTCCTTATCTCTTTCCCTTCTTATCCCTTCCCAACTCCCCTTCCCAACTCGATCCCGTGTGCGCAGCAGGAGGGGGTGGGCGGCCCGGCCGGCGGAGGGCAGCGCGGCGGCACGGCGGCGGCCGGCGCGGAGGGCCGCGCGGCGACGCGGCGTGGCGGCGACGCAGAGGGCTGCGCGGCGGCGGCTGGCGCGGTGGGGGCGGCGGCAGCCGGGGAGGAGGGGAGGCGGCAGCCGGCTCAGCCGACCGGCGGCTTTGCTTCCTTTTTTTTTCAAAGAATTTGTGATCCATGTATAGATTGAGATGAAGAATCTGTGATTCATTGTATGGATTGAGATGTATAATTTTTTTGGAATCTCATTATATGGATCTGAGATGTACATGATTTGTGTATTTGCGATGTTTCTTTGATTTGGGATTTGATTTGGGATGTATAATCTGTAGTGTATATGATTGATTGATTTGTGTATTAGGGATGGTACTTTGATTTTAGGGTTTGATTTAGGAATATGCATCCCACCTAATTTGGGAGAAAATAAATTAGAGATTAAATAGTAAGTAAATGAAAAAAAAAACTATTGCCCGCTCCCATCTTTAGTCCCGGTTGGTAACACCAACCGGGACTAAAGATCGATCTTTAGTCCCGGGTATTTGAACCGGGACTAAAGATAGGGATCTTTAGTCCCGGATTCGTAGTCCCGGTTTGAAAACCGGGACTATAGGGGGGTTACGAACCGGGACTAAAAACGATTTCTCTACCAGTGACTCTTCCTCCTCAAATTAAATCCATTAATTGATATAAAAAGAGCTAGTAGCGAGAAGAAAAGACAAAAGTTAGTAAGATATAGGATACAACTCTTGTTTATTTTGCTAATTACATTTGCATTTTGTATACAACCATCGTTTATATTTCCATCAATACAATTCATATTTTGTACTATACTAGAAAAAATGCCTGTGCGTTGCGACGGGTGAAGGTTATTTTAATCTTATTATTGTTATACGGTTTAGTTAAGGTGAAATTCACTGTAGGAATTCGCTTGGATATATATACTTCTAGAAAATCATGAGTTGCAATTAGGAGTCCAATCATCTCAAGTTAGCATGCGAGTTTTTTAAAGAGATATATTATACGACTCCTTCCGTATTTTCAAAACCCGACTCAAATACAGATCCGTATTTCTAAAATGATGAGGACATCACTTCGTCGGATACGCTCATAACTTCACACACTCCAATGATAATTCCAAGTCCAAGTCCAGTTCGGCCTCCAAAGACAGCGCTGACTTCAAACGGATCTAGCGCCTTCATGCCAACTCCGATTTGGGTGATCTTGGACTTCGTGGAAAGCTTATCTCGTTACCTTTCAAACGCATCTGGTCTCATATCCAAATTCATCTCGAGTCAACGGGAATCGCCAAAACAAGACAGTGTTGTTGCTGAAACCGAACTTGGGCCTTGGGCCTTGTAATAGACTAGACCCATCTCGGAAGTGTCACCCTCCACCTCCACAAATTAGCACTGAACCCTAGCTTTATTTTTCTCTATAAATAGCTTTGTATATCCTCAAAAACATTTGGGTTTTGTTTAGTTGAATTTTGCCAAGTGCCATTCACCTTGTCTCTAGTCCTCGCTCGATTAGTCGGCGACTATAGATTCAGAGCCCCCAATAGTTGGTGTGTTGATTTGCCGGGTCAATTAGATCTACCACTTCAATCGCAACTATTCATTTGTGCTTAATTCCCTATTCGCAATATTTAGATTGCATCTTATCTTGTTCTTGCAGTGTTCTCTCGTTTGCATTGCAGGAATCATCAACCGTGCGTCACGGTTGGTACGACATCGTTTGTGGTGTAGCGATTGCACGGCGTCCTGGACTTGTTCTGGTTGGTAGCCACGTTGCAAACGTCACACTCGATCAAAGCGAGAGTTATCCCCCTCACCAGAAGATTGGGCCACGAGAGAGAGCGTCATCAGTTGGTATCAGAGCTTTAGTTGCCTGGTGAGGATTTTAGTTTTGTAATTTTTTTTCCCATCGTCTACCATACCGCCGCAATATTTTTTTCCCATCACCAAACATTAGTTTTGAGCCACGCAATTTCATTCAGTTTTTGCTTTATTGAGTTTTGATCCACTGTCGAGTCAAGTGCTGGTTTAAGCCCTAGATTAGTCTTGGATTTAGTTTGCAAGTATGGGTTGCATGTTGCTCTAGCGTTGTTTCAGAAAGTCGCGCAGTTCCGCCGCCATAGAGAAAGTTGCGCAGTAGATTGATTAGTAACAGATTGGTTTGAGAGCTGAGGTTTTGTTTCATTGAGATTTTTTTGGGTTGCATGTGTCAGATAATTAGGGAAAATCTGCTTCTTTTTGTTTCTTCTTTGATTTTCTCGTGCAACCAAGTGACGCCGAAAGAAAAAAAAATAGAACAGAATCTGCTGTCCTACTTGATTGCGCATGCATGCATGCATGGGTACTTGTGTAATTTCCATCGTCTCTTCCTGATTCCATGTGCATGCAAATCTCGGCCTCCTAGTTTGTTGGGTGTACACATGCATAGAATTTCCTTGTGCAGATTAATTCCTCGGTGCACACGCATGTTATCCAATTCGATTGATAGCTGCCATTTGTGAAATAGAAAAGTAAAAAAAAAGAAAAAAAAAGAAAAATAGAGAAAAGGCAGAAGGTGCAAAAAAAAGAAAAAAAAAGAAGAAGCAAAAGAGCCGCACCCAAAAAAAATCAAAAAAAAAGAGAAGAAAAAAAATCAGAAAAAAAAAGAAAGGGTGGAATTTTTTTTTTAAAATTGTGGATTTCTTGGAGAGAGTTGGTTGACATAGCGAGTTGTTTGGTCCGAGTGTGATCATTTGCTTGTTTGAGCTAGGATTGAGTCTAGACTAGGCCAGCAATTTTGACTCATACTTTGGATTATTATTCAATTTCGCATATCTGTTTGATTTTTGCTATTCCTTGTGATATAGTTAAGCCTACCAAGATCCACATACTACTAACCTTTACAGGTCCGGCTTTGCAATCGCTCCACTCATCAAGCGTGTCATTGTGCCACGAACCAGCCACGGTGATTGACCTGATTTGCATTCTTTGAGAACATTATAAGAGATGGTCAAGAAGCTTGGCTTGACTACCCATCCACATCCACATCCGTATCATATTCAGTGGTTTAATACATGTGGTAAGATGAAGGTAACCCGCTTGGTTAAAATACCTTTTTCTATAGGCTCCTACCATGATCAAATTGAATGTGATGTTGTGCATATGCAAGCTTGTTCTGTTATTTTGGGGCGACCATGGCAATATGATAGAGAAGTTGTTTTTGATGGTAGGACTAATACATATAAATTTATGTTCGATGGTAAAAGAGTTGTTTTGCATTCTATGACTCCAGCCGCTGCTTTGAAAGATGATCTTGCAAGACTTCAATGTGAAAAGAAAGCGAAAAGTGAAAATCAAATTATTGCTAAATATCCTGCTCCAACTAGTAAAATAGAACCAAGTACCACAAAGAATGAAATTAAGTTGAAGGGTGCTTTGTTGGCTTCTAAATATAATATTTGTGCACTAGATGAGCCAGATTCTTGTTGCTATGCTCTATTTTGCCAAGATTCTATACTCACATTGGCTACTGCTCCTAGTACTTTATATTCTTTGCCACCTGCTATTACTAACCTTTTGCAGGAATATGAGGATGTTTTTCACGATGAGATACCTCCAAGGATGGCCAATGGACGAAAGAGTGCACACAATTAAGAAGATGGGATTGAGTCGAGGACGACTCCAATTCAAGAAGGGGAGGATGATGAGGACATCACTTCGTCGGATACGCTCATAACTTCACACACTCCAATGATAATTCCAAGTCCAAGTTCAGTTCGGCCTCCGGAGACAGCACTGACTTCAAACGGACCTAGCACCTTCATGCCAACTCCGATTTGGGTGATCTTGGACTTCGTGGAAAGCTTATCTCGTTACCTTTCAAACGCATCTGGTCTCATGTCCAAATTCATCTCGAGTCAATGGGAATCGCCAAAACAAGACAATGCTGTTGCTGAAACCGAACTTGGGCCTTGGGCCTTGTAATAGACTAGGCCCATCTCGGAAGTGTCACCCTCCACCTCCACGAATTAGCACTGAACTCTAGCTTTATTTTTCTCTATAAATAGCTTTGTATATCCTCAAAAACATTTGGGTTTTGTTTAGTTGAATTTTGCCAAGTGCCATTCACCTTGTCTCTAGTCCTCGCTCGATTAGTCGGCGACTATAGATTCAGAGCCCCCAATAGTTGGTGTGTTGATTTGCCGGGTCGATTAGATTTACCACTTCAATCGCAACTATTCATTTGTGCTTAATTCCCTATTCGCAATATTTAGATTGCATCTTATCTTGTTCTTGCAGTGTTCTCTCGTTTGCATTGTAGGGATCATCAACCGCGCGTCACGGTTGGTACGACATCGTTTGTAGTGTAGCGATTGCACGGCGTCCTGGACTTGTTCTGGTTGGTAGCCACGTCACAAACGTCGCACTCGATCAAAGCGAGAGTTATCCCCCTCACCAGAAGATTGGGCCACGAGAGAGAGCGTCATCATAAAATCAAATAAACTTAAAAACCGACTCATACACGGATGACGTACTAAAATACCGATAAAAACATCTTTAATTTTTATAATAGTAGAGATGAGATAACCATGCCGATTGATCTCCACTCTTTATATATGTACTCACCACAATTTAACGGTGTAGACCTTTAGAGTTGTGGAGATTCTTTTAAAATTTGGACCTCTCCCGACGAAAGCGACAACGAATAAAGCCATTACTATATATTAGTAGTGCGTATAATTTCTGTTAGGACCATGAGGTAGAGTAATGAACAATACTCTGATCCTAAGCTGAGAAATCAATGTATGAGAGCAGAATAAGTTCTTGCATGCAGCTGCAGCTGCAGAAACAGCTCGTGATTAGCAGATTGCATTAGTGGGTGGGCTGTCAATTCGATCACAGTCACATAAACGACATGTGAGCAGAACAAGTTCTTCCTCCTCCGAACATTGGAGAGATGACATAGCAATGGCAATGGCGAATTCGTGATGCACATATATAAAGCTAGCGACAGGTATAGGCGATGTGTGTGCTTGACAGTGACCATGGGTGGCGACGGCAAGCACAAAGTTACCATGGCTGGGCGTGGCGAGGTACGCAGGGGCGGGCTCAAAGGGTAGTCCAGGTAGGTCTAGACCTACCATAGAATTTGACCCAGAGATCATAGAATTTGGCCCAGAGAATCCTAGGTATTCATTTTTCTTGGCCCATTAGAACAGCCTGGCCCAATAACAGAAAACCCTAACACTCCTCTCCCTCTCCTCTCCCGTCCCGACTCCCTCCCACTCCCGACCAGCCCGACGGCGCGCATGGGACTGACGGCGCGCTCCCGTTCCTCCCGCCGGCCGGCGCTTCCGGCCGCCCGCCGCCGTCCTCTCGCTGCTTCCGCCGGCGGCGTCCCGGCTCCCGCCAGGCGCGCGCGCGCGGCGCGCCCAGCCGTGGCGTTGGCGGCTGGCGTCCTCTCGCCGGCGCGCCCCTCCGCCCCTCGCCGGCGCCGCGGCACGGCCCTCCGCTCTTCTTCGCCCGTCGCCCGGTCGCCGGCGCGCCCTCACGGCGTAAGCAAAAGGGGAAAAAAAGGTAAGCACTAAGCCACTAAGCAGCTACATGCCTACATCCCTTAGATTCAGATTTCAGAATAATATATTTCAATCGGATTTAGTAGCAAAAATAGCACGCTACATACTAGAAAGTAGAATTGCCTAAACTAGAAATTTTGGAGAAGTCAAATACTCATAAGAGATTTATGTTATGATTGACAACCTTCGCTTCTGTTTGTCCTACACTGACCTGAGAAAATTTGCTGTTTATATTACTTTACCCATCATATCTATGCTATGTTATCAGATAGAAACATTTTGTGTCACCAACTATTATCCACAGCAAATTTTCTCTTCTTTTCCGTTCAAAATTTTTTTTCTCTTCATATGACAATTTTGCGTGGTTTGATGGTTGTCAGGAGATTGAGGCATGGAGAAGTCAAGCATTGCGAAGCTTTTTCAGAAGCATGAAGCAAAAAAAGTTGCATCTAGTGATCTATCAATCCCACATGTGGATGAAGGGCAGGGGTCGTCTATTCTTGCAATCCCTCATGTGGATGAAGGGTCGTCTGTTCCTGCTGTAGATGATGCTTCAATTGACGAAGACAGTTGTTGATGAAGGGTCGTCTATCCTATTTACATTGTCATTTAGGTAAGATTCAAACTTATTTGTTACTTTCTATTTGTATTAAACCATTTAGAGTTACATACCGTATCATTTACCATATTTTGATACCATATTTTATATCGAATCATATTATATTACATTCGGTTTTTTTTGGCTATGACTACCCTAGGTTCAAATCCTGGGTCCGCTACTGGAGGTACGCGGTGACCGCGGTGCTCGCTGCGACGGTGGCGGCTATGGTGGTGCAGGCCATCAGGATGGTGCTCCGGCCGGTGGAGCTGGACTGTCAGTGGCCAACGGCGAGGTGTCTGTGGAGCGGCCAGAGTCGCCGTCCGCGGCGTCGCTGGTCAAGTACAAGGTGACGCTCCGCGCCTACAACCCGAGCGGCCGCGCCGTGGTCCACTTCGGCGGCGACAACCTCGTCCGCCTCATCTATGGCGCCGCGGCGTGGACGTTGCTCGCCGCCTCCACGCTCCCGGCATTCGTCGTGCCGCAGCAGGAGTCGCACTTCGTCACCAAGTCCGCGTTCCTGAATGCCTCCGCGCTGCCGGCGTCGCTCGCCGCGAGGCTCTACGACGGCGAGACCGACCAGGTGGTGGTGCAGGCCGTGGCGTCGCTCAGCTTCACCATCGGCGGCGCGCGCGGCGTGAGCGCCGGCAAGCGCGGCCACAACTTCACCTTCCACTGCTGGCCGGTGTCCATCTCCAGCTACTACGAGGTGTCCGGCGGCGAGGCGTCGTGCAGCCAGGACACCACCCAGGCGGCGGTCGCCGGCCTGACCCACGACCGCTGCATCGGCGGCCCTTGCCCGGAGCCGTACAAGAACTCCGGTAACTGCTCCGGGAATAGCACCGGCACCGGCAGCAAGGGGTGATCGATCAGCTAATTTCATTTCGTGGGGTGTAATTTGATTTCCAGATGCTACTGTAATTAACTAATTTATTACAAATCGAAGAAATAATTGTATTGAAGTTATGTACTGAAACTTAAATTGTGCTTGAACAATGAAAAAGTGGAAACTAAAGGCTTTTTGATTTGTTGCCACGTTCAACCCGATAACATGTATTGCCTCCTAAGCTAAGAGCAAGTTTAATAATATAGCCCACTACTAGCTTCAATTTATCTATAGCCAATCTAACAGCCAATTCATACAATACAATAGTTGCTTACTATACTATTAATATATGATTTCACCTGTCATACACGCACTGTGTCTTGGAGTCCGTGTTGCAGCTGGCTATAGATCTATAGCCCGCTGCTCTTCTCTCTCATATTTTATCTCATAAAAATATGCTTATAGCTGGCTAATAGTGCTATTATACCTGCTCTAAACGGCCGGCCATAAAGCGCATGCTCCTTGAAACAATCCATGGGCTCTACCTGCAGGCGCTGGCCATTCTGCCCAGGTATGAGTTACTCACCGAGTATCACCACAGCCTGTTCATGGTGGTACATCGTCCATCCCCGCGGCCTCCTCAACAACGCGGAGCAAATTTTGGCTACGAGTTCCTCGTCTCAGGTGGTGGGACCCACACGTGCCAGAGGAGAGGAGAGAGGGGAGAAGGGCGAGGAGGAGAGAAGATGCAGTGGCCGGAGGAGGAGGTGAGGGCGGGGCCGACGGGGAGGGAGGAGCGGCGGCTCCGGCCACGCCGTCCCCCGATCTGCGCCGGCCGGGGCTCACCGGCCGCGCCGCCCCTCGATCTGCGCCGGCCGGATCTCGCACCGCCGCCCTCGCCGCCGCTTCGAGAGAGGAGAGGGGAATGGATCTCGCCGCCCCACCGCCGTCGCTGCCCCTCCGCCATCTCCACCGCGTCACCGCCAAGGCCCACCGCTGGTGCCTCCGCTGAGCCCGCCTCGGGGTTGTCCGCCGCTGGCTCCCATGCCGCGTCGCCGCCGGCTCCCATGCTCCGGTCGCCGTCGGCCCCCGCGCCGCGTCGCCGCCGACCAGCCGCTAGCCTCGGAGGGGGACAGCGGCGGAGGGGGAGAGGGGCACCGGCGGAGGAGTAGAAGGGCATCGGCGCGAGAGGAGAGACCGAGAGACGGGAAGGCGTGAGAGGGGGAGAAGAAAGTGGAGAAAGTGGAAACGGATAGAGAGAGAGAAAGTGGACAAAAAGGTTAGAATATTTTATTTTTGTGGACCCCACGTGAGTTTGCTGCATTGTGAGACTTGTGGCTATCACTGTTCCTAGCCCATGTGGCATCTTAGCTCAGGTAAATATATGGGACGTATTGCTATTGCCCTTATCATCGACACCATGTACAAGCAAAGGTTCTCCTTGCCAAGGCAACACTTCACTGTACATGTGATTAGTACTGACTGCCTGCGTCGCATCGTGGCCCAATCGCTGTATGGCCTTGTATCATTCCTGTGCACCCGTTACCATGGCCTCTCTCCTGATGAAACCATGGAGCGCCTGCTGGTGGCCGGGGCTAACTTGCAATCTGCTGATTCCAAACTTTGTGGAGCAGTTTTTACTAAAGATATAAGTAGACATAGCTGGTTTAATCCTATATCTGTTCACTGGTACGACAGAGCGGTTGGATATAAAAAGCCATCTGCCAGTACTGAAGAAGCATATGCTGCTGCTGCCACCGCCGCGTTCCACCGAGATCCTTCTGCACAGCAAGAATTTCTCGCATCAGAATCCATGGTGGCCACGCTTCAGGTTGCCTCAGAGTATCTTCCAAGGACATAGTGCTCCTGTCTGAGTTGTTCTCGAGGGCTCCCTCCGTTAGCATGTTGGACCTGCATGAGGAGCGAGAGCCTTTAAGCTGGCTACAGTTACATGTCTAATTGCTGCAGCACGTTCTGGGACCAGCATGACCGAGTCCGCAGCAAGGTGAAGGCTGCATTGGGCAGATATAATGAGGACAAGGTTGGTTTCTTCTTTTACTCACTTATATTGCTTGTAGGCTCGATGGTATTAGAGCAAGTTTAATAGTATAGCCAACTACTAGCTCCAATTTATATCTATAGCTAATCTAGTAGCTCATTCATACAATAGTTACATACTACACTATTAATACATGGTTCCACCTGTCATACATGCACTGCGTCTTATAGTTCGTGCTACAGCTGGCTACAAATCTGTAGCACGCTGCTCTTCTCTCTTCTTATTTATATCCTTAAAATATATTTGCAGCTGACTTATAGCCTGCTATTGTACCTGCTCTTATGGTGCAATAGCTCATTTTGAAATTATAGGCATATTCTTGAATCTCGATAAAAGGCTAGTTGTCTTCATCTGTAGATGTGTTGAAAGGGCAGTTCTCTGCCATGATGCTATTGCTATGGATGAGTTTTTTTTTTGGGGGGTGGGGGAGTCATATTACTGTTTTGTACTTGGTGTCAATTTGTTCTGTTAGCTTGAAACGTCTTCTTTAAATCTCCAGCATGAAGTATTGTGGTTCAATTCCAAAAATGTGTCACATTTGTTGCAAGTATATTACCCGTTCGTGTCTTTAGCTGCAATGGCAAAATAGCCATTCTCAACAAGTTGACATTAGCAAAATATGGCATCTTCCTCACGCTAGATTGTTTTTTTTTTTTTTTTTTTGGGGGGGGGGGGGGGGGGGGGTTGCTACCGTTGATGGTTGATGGTAAGGTAGGCTTTATGGCAGGATATGGTCTAAAGAAAAAGTTAGTGACTTCTTTCTGTAGTTAAACTTTCCTTGGATTCAGGTTATACATTTCCTGCTTATCTTCAAGTTAAAAATATGTATTCTGTTTTAATCACAACTAAGTTAAAAGTATGTACTCTATTTAAATCACATCTTATTTACTAGGGGGCTAAATTTTCTATTGTGGTAAAAGTACTTTTCTGGTTTACTTTAACTAAAGTACAACTGTACTAACACTTTGGTTTATTTCATATTGTTTGCTTATATAGTGAAAGAATTAAACTAGCACATTTTGGCAAAGTCCTGATATACCAGTTTGGTGTTTCGATTTTTAATTGAATTTAAATTTATTGTTTCTAGCATAACAATTGTTATCATATCACCGCTAGCCTTTAACAATGTTGGTAGTGTTAAATTGCTAATATGTTCGATTCCGCCACATGCCCACATTCAAATTAAAATGAAGTGTTCTGGTAGCTTAGGTTTTGGCATGAATGTATCGCTTTCACTACATGTTGCTTGCAAAGTTGCTAGGAGGGCTTATTTATCCTCCATGTTGGGAAGATTATCTTGCTAAGGCAAACTAGGATACCTTAAAAAGCTAGCCTTTTGGACAATGTTAGAATCATACTGTGGTATTGCTAAGAGGTGGTATGAAGCTATCTGCCAACCTAGCAAATTATCTGATGACTACTGTTGCAACACATCTAGCATTAGATCTTTGGTAAAAGGTGTTTTGCATTGTCATTGGCATGAATGATATGATTTATCCACTATGTTTGAGTGCCATGCCTTATTGTCCAATGGAAAAGAGCTTTCAGAACTTGGTTCCTGTCTTATAAGTTATAAGCATGAACAGAGCAGGGAAAAAAACCTAAATGATGCCAAATAGTTAATGATTGTACCTTGGCAGCTATACCATGTCGTTTATGTTTAGATTCTACTACTTTTTTTTTTACCAAAGTGCTGTTAGATGCTACTATATTACTGTGGTAATTGGCATTCGAAGACAGATATTTCACTATGCTGTAAACTTTGTTTCTTTATTGTTTGGATAGGGAGGGTTACATATTCACCTTTTGCTTCTATAGTCTTGTTACCACTACAGGTGCTTGGTTTATTTATGGGTGTATTTGCTTATTTATCCTCAGCATCCTTGCATGGATCTTTTTCGCTTCGCACCTTGGACATTCATCTTCTTGATTTGCACCTTGGACATTCGAAGTAAAAACCGTTCCTCACCGGTTTACGAAAAACCGACAAAATACCAGTAAAAACTGATGAATTTCGGTCAATGCTATACAAAAACCGGCCAATACCAGTTGGCTTCCACAAACCGAGTGTCATCAATTTCACAAAAACCGACTGGTTCTGGTTTTTGTGAAAACCGATCGGTTTTGTGAACCCTGGCCACACCCATATAGACAATCTTGAAATAAAGCAGTTTATTAAAATGTTTGGAGCTATATAGTAGGTACTTGCAATATTGTGTTGTGCTTGAATTTAAGGCCATATGGGATTTATTATTATTATTATTATTATTATTATTATTATTATTATTATTATTATTATTGAAGCATCATCTATCATGTAAAAAGTTGCTCTGTGGCTTCTATTGCATGACCATAACTATCCAGTATCCACATGGTCATACTGTGTCGTCTTTCCTCTTCTATTGTGCTTACTATGTAAAGATTTTATTACTGTTTGCTCTGTGGTAGTTGTTTTCCCATCTTGTTTGTTATTTAACGTTAGACACTTCTGTAAATGAAAAATCAGAATTTCCAGATATCAATCAATGGATACCTTTTTTCCATGTTGGTCTATTGAAGTTCTAACGCAAATTGCATAACCTTGTATAAACCCTTGCATGCCATCAAAGCTCCTCAGCTTAGCTTCAGATAATCTCAGTTCTTGTGCTATGCAAAAGTTTCCAATTTAACTCTCTTTATATTTGTGGTTGAAGGTCTCCAAATATAGCATTCACGTTATTTGTGGCGTGAACGAACTTGTATCTGGTCCAACATTCAGTGTGGATGAGGAAGTTAGAAGCTACAATCCTGCAACACTTTTCAAATATCATCAATCGCGTATTAATTTTCTTACAAAGTGCGAAGAAGCTGAAGGGCCAGTGCTCTTCTTTGCTGAGTGCAGCAATCATGACACTATGGCTTGGTGCATCCCTGTGATCTGCCGCGGCCACAAGCAGGTATATTCTAGCCTTCACCTTTTGCTTCTATAGTATGCTCTTGTTGCATCCAATGATATGGCTGAAACTTTTGGGGTTAATCCCCTTTAGATATTACTCATTGCTTAAGGCAATATTGTAGTACTAGGCTACCTTTATATCCTGAGATGCCTCTAGGTAAGGGAAAAGGAAATAAACTAGAACATGATACTACTAGGGCTAAATCTGATGCTGCTAGGACTCCTATAACCAACTTAAGAAACTTAAGAAACTCTAATAAAGAGCTTATTAGGATTCTCTTAACTGCTGCAGCACTTACAAATCTGGCTTAGATCTATTGTGGCGCCGCTAATATACTATGCCATGACGTCCAGCCATAACATAACCATCACCATGAAACAGCTCGTTCTCGAGCTGAAAGTTAGATAACATATCATGTTTGCTCTGTGGTACTCCCTCTATTCACAATTGATAAGCATATTATATCTAGGCTCTAAGACCAAGACAAATAAAATCCTCTTGTAACCCATTTACTGATGCCTCTCTGTATGCTCGCATTGCACACTATCTTCGCATGAAAACAATTGAAAATACATGTAACTGAATGGCTGCATGTATAACAATCACATCGTCTTCTCCGCATACTGGTTCTGCATGCTGCCAACCAGATTTTCTCTGCATGCAATGTTTTGCGCTTATCATTTATGAACTTTTTCAAATTGGTTATGCATTATCAATGGTGAATGGAGGGATTAGTTGTTTTCTCATCTTATTTGATATTAGACGGTAGACACATCCGTAAATGAAAATCTGAATTACCATGTATCAATAGATGTATCGTTCTTTCCATATTGGTGTCTTAAAGTTCTAACATATTGCACTAATACCTTGTATAAACCTATGCATGCTATCAAAGCTCCTTAGCTTAAATTAGCTTTAGATAAATCTCTATTCTTGTGCTATCCAAAGTTTCATCATTTATAATTTGTTGCTTTGTATGTGTGTTGTGCAAAAGCTACCATGAGATGCTAACATTTATAATCTGCTTCCAAAATATGTCCGCTGCCATGAGATGCTAACATTTATAATCTGCTTCCAGAACATGTCCATTGCATCTATTGTGAAAACGAATGTACTACGATCGTGCATCCAGCCGTGAATAGTTTTGAAGGGCGTGAGGAAGAATTTGTGAAGATACTCCGCGGAGAGCCACTCTTTGATAGGTCAGGGTCAGATATCTAAAAAATGACACTATTATTAAACACAAAGTGGAGGAAGTTGACTAGTGCACACTGTGTGTGACAATTACGTTTACTCCTTCGATAGTGATGATGATGTTTATGTATATGACGATGATGAAATGGAGTGCTTCTATTTATGCTAAGTGGTCAGTAGAAAATGTTTCCGCATCAGGATCAAGTCTGTCCTTATTTTTGTAAATTGTAATGCTGCCCTTCCAATGTTGATGATATTGGTACCAGTTAGGGGACTGTTCACTGTAACAAATTTAATATGTCATTTTATACATAAATTTTGACGAAATCCAATCAAGTAAAATAAATTTTGAGATTCATCAAAACTAATTAGTTCAAATATATTTACTTGTGGATTTGAACTTTTGAAAGATCAATCATTTAGTATATTTAGATTTTTTTTAACATATAATGTGCAACAAAAAAACACAATCATTTTTTTAGTTGAGGAGGTATTAATGATCCTATTATGTGATATAAGAAAACAAGGTTGTCTTCATTCTTTTTTTTGTCTTGAATTTTTTTTTCATAATAATTTTGGGTTTACTATATATTCTAGAGTTATAGGAGTAGGATCGAGTAGGCATAGGAAATTTAAAGAAGTAAAATGAATGTAAATTCGTTGTTTTAGATTTGTATTTTTATAATAATTTTGGGTTTACTATATATTTTAGAGTTATAGGAGTAGTACCGAGTAGGCGTGGCATATTTATAGAAGGCAAAGAAGTAGAAGTTTATGTGGTTGGAAAGGGAAGATAGTTTTGGAAGCCTCTAGAATCCATATGTGATATTTTTCTCTAGATTTTTCCTCACATATGATTGTTAGGTGTTTTTCCTCTAATATAAATTTATGATTTTTCTTTAAAGTAAGCGGCGCCATGTGGATCAATCAAAAGCTAGCAAAAGAGCCAGTTTTAGATTATTAGATAAGTTGTGCCGTTTGGAGTGATCTAATCACCATCTCTTGCCGTGTGGACCACGCTAAGCTTATCACCATCTCTTGCCGTTCGATCATACCTTGTTTTCCTTTAAATTGATGTGTTGGGTATTGAATAGATTTATGCATAATCCATGTATGTGATTAATGTGGGTTCAAATTTAACTTTATATATGTGTTTAAATTTATATAAATGTTAGTGAATCTAGATGAGATATGAAAAGAACAAAACATCATAATGATCTTATAATGTGGAGTACGCTACTCTTCCGAGGCTGGCTGTTATAATGTGGAATACGAGTAGGCTGATCTTTCCTGTTACGTGTTGTTTATGTAAGTATTTGTATAATACATCTCTACTGTTATAAAAATTGAAGATGTTTTTGCCGGTATTTTGGTACGTCATACTGTTTGAGTCGGTTTTTAAGTTTGTTTGCTTTTAGAAATATAGATCCGTGTTTGAGTTAGATTTTAAGCTCATTTGCTTTTGAAAAATACAAAATGAGTCGTATAAGAAATTCTTTAAAAAAACTTGCATGCTAACTTGAGATTAAATACGGACTCCTAATTGCAACTTATGATTTTTTAAAAAGAATATCCAAGCGGATTCCCATAGTGAATTTTACCCTAGCTAAACCGTATATATAACAATAATAAAATTAAAATAGCATTTACCCGTTACAACACACGGGCATTTTTTCTAGTAAACTTAAAAAAAGAAAATCATCGAGCCCTAAATTTTTTTTTGGAAACAGCCCTAAATAAAACAATGGGCCTAAATCAACGGGAATCTGTGCTCCAAAACCTAAACTGGAAACGTGAAGGGGCCCGTGAAAGAAGAGATGAGCCGAATGGGCCTTGGCCTGCTAAGAGGCCCATCAAATCACACGGCCCAATAGGAGGCCTTCGAGAAGGTTCTTCGCTGGCCTCGCACACTCTGGACTTCTTAAGCCGCAAGCACGCGACGCGACGGCGAGGCCACACGACCTCACCTCGCCACCATGCGGCTCCCCGGCGGCGCTCGCCTCGCCCTCCTGCTCGCTCGCCGCCGCGCCCTCCCCTCCTCGCCCGCCGCGTCGTCCCCCTTCCACGCCTCGCGCGCCCACGGAGGTGAGCCGCCGCCCTCATCCCCGCACTGTGGCTCTCCCGATTTCCTGGGATTTCCTTCCAGTGTGACTGATCTTTTCTTTCTGGTTGGTCGGTTGCTTTGGTGTGCAGTGAGGTGGGGCGACGCGTATCGCGCGGCGGCTCCCGCGTGGAGGTCGCCGTTCTCCTCGCCGACTAGTGCCAGGCTCTTCCACGGTGAGGAGAACAATGGGGGGGAAAGGGGAAGAAGGGAGATGCTGTTGTTTCTGGTTTGGTGAGCTTGGCTGAGTCGATTGGTGGTGTTGGATGCTGTTGTTTCTGCAGGGACGAGGCCGGTGGCTGCGAGGGACTACTACGATGTGCTCGGCGTGAGCAGGAACGCGAGCCAGGGGGAGATCAAGAAAGCGTATTATGCGGTATGGTTGGCTCTGGAATCAAGACTATGTCATGCTTAGGGTGTAAATTGAGCACACCAATGCGGCACATCTTAGTTCTATATCGCAAATCTTGAATTATACTGTGAAGACTAAACTTTTAATTGCTAATTTTAGTGATAGACTTTCGAAGTTCCCATCATTACACTTCAGGACTTGTGCATAGAAAGATCATGTTCTACCAGAATGTTTCTGAAAAATGGACTCTTGAGTAAAGGGCAGTTGGGTGGTTTGATTTACCATTTTGATGCAATAAAGTATCATCCCCAATTTCAGCTATGTGTTAGTCCTGAGTTAATGTAGCACAAATTATTTCCTTTCCTTTATGCATCATCGAAAGAAAAAAAACTTCATTGCGTATTGTTTACCTTACAATCCCTTTTTTCTTTGTTATCCTAAAAGCTTGCAAAAAAGCTCCATCCGGATACAAATAAAGGTGATTCTGATGCAGAGAGGAAGTTTCAAGAGGTTCAGCGAGCTTATGAGGTACAGTTTTCACCATGGAATACATAGGTAAAGGTTATTATTAGTTTCTGATAATATAATGAGACATACTTATTTTTCCTTCTTTGCAGACTTTGAAGGATGAGCAGAAGAGATCATTATATGATCAGGTAACAATTTCAACCTATTTAATTGAACAAATGCCAACATTTTAACTGTCAATGCCTAAGGTCTATTATTTAAATTATCATGGGTTTGGAACCTCAATTTAGTGTTTACCAAGGCCCTAGGCTGCCTGCCTAGGTAGGCTAGACAGGAAGGTGCTGCCAAGCCGCAAGCTTGCAATTACCTTGTAGAGCACTGCCCAGATTCATTAGTTATCCTATTCTCATAATTAGTGGTAGTAATAATTCAACTTGACTATTATGTGATTGTTGCTTTTTGTTGCTATACCCTAGGGTCAGAAGCTATGTCTTAGAAGTTTACAATACAAGCTTTTGAAAGCAAACTTGTCCTTGACATGATCTTTTACAGGTTGGCCCTGATCAGTATGAGAAAGCTTCTGCTGGAGGTCCTGGCGGTGCATATGAAGGGGGTTTTGGCAATCCGTTTGAGGATATTTTTGGTGGAGGTGGTGGCGGCGGAATGAATGATGTATGCTATCTTTTGTTTAATTATTTGTCACCATTTTTTATTCTGGTGGTTTTGCTCCTTTTTAGTTTTTATCGTTTTCTATGACTCATGTCACTGAGTATGTACAGAAAAAATATTTTGTTGTCTGTGGAACTTCATTTTATCTTTGTAGTTTTCTAGTTATTGAATTGTTTCAGTTTAGCAAAAACTTGTGTCCGTTAATCATTAGGCACTACATACTGCGACATTGCCTCTTTAATACTTTTTCCATAAGTTGTTTTATGTTTCTTTCATTGCATTATTTTACAACTTGCTAAACAAATAGCATCTTATCATCCTTCATTTTATAGATGCTGATCACATAACCATGTGCTCGTGTACTTTAATCATATGAGTATAACGACACTAACATGACTTTTGTTGTTTCTGTCTATAATGAAGTTCTTTAGAAACATCTTCAGAGAGAGAGAATTTAGCGGGCATGATGCCAAGGTTAGCTCTATACTCATTTTTTTCACCTATCATGTTTTTACTCTGTGAATCGCAGTTTCATGTTCCATTCTACAGGTTGCACTTGAAATATCATTTATGGAAGCAGTTCAGGGGTGCACAAAGACGATCAATTTTCAGACTGCTGTTACATGTGACACCTGCAGTATGTAGATGCGCTTCTATTTACTGCACATGTCAAACTATCTATGTCCTTTGAATTGTTCCTAATCATCTAATGAGAGTTCTTTGTTTTCCCAGAGGGAGCTGGCGTACCCCCTGGAACCAAACCTGAAACTTGCCTAGCCTGCAGGGGTTCAGGATTTGTTAGTTCTTCCTCTAGCACAATTTTCTATTTAATGTGGTATCTCATTTAAATGTTAGAACTGTGCTTATTTGTCTTTGTTTTCCATGTGCTGTTGGAAGATCTTCATGCAAACTGGTCCCTTCAGGATGCAATCAACATGCACACAGTGTGGTGGTAGTGGGAAGACTGTGAAGGTATGATGTCCCTTTGTGTTGATAACCTGCAGTCAGGATAAATCAGTTATCTAGCCTTCAATAAATCATCTAGGAGGTTAACTGTTTAGAGTTGTTGTCCTTAGGAGATAAAATTCCATACCTACCTGACCAGAATTGCTTTGTGATGTAGGGTTCGGTACTTCGAAATTTGACCATCCTACAATCCTTATTCATTACGTGTATCAACCCCTCTGATTTTTTTCAATTTGTGGTCATGTAACTTGTGATGTAGGTAGTTGTCTGATGTTAGATATATGAATTGAAATCAGCCAGAACAATAACTTCTGAACCATGCTGTTCTTTATGAAATAAATATGTACTTGACCTTTGATGTTATATTTGCTCCTATATACCTTTTGTACAGTGTCTAGATTCTAGTCACAATGAGCTGGTGATTGCAATGTTCTTGTGTTGTTAGGAATTCTGCAAGTCATGCAAAGGAAGGAAAGTTGTGCCAGGAACAAAAAACATCCGACTCAACATAGTGCCTGGTAGTTTTCAAATTGTCGGCATTCATGTTATTTGTACGCATATACTCTTATTTTGTGTTACTAAATGTCCTTGAGCATTATTCTGTTCATTCAGGTACAGATGATGGTGACGTTATAAAGTTGGTTAGATCAGGTGGAGCAGATCCAGATGGTGGTAGTCCTGGTGATCTTTATGTAACTTTGAAGGTTAGTCCTGTGCACATTAGCAGTTATACCATTGGCCAATGAATGGTAATAGGCAGTTGAAACCTTACTTTGGGGTCAGACAGGACCAAGCGCTTGGTGCAACTAGCTGTAGGTTGATCCCAGTGCAAGAGTAGTGTCTGGTCATTTGTTCCAATTCTTTTCCCCTTGACGCAATGATGCACAGCTCTCCTGCATATTTGAGAAAAGGATAATAAGCAGATGACCTTTGTAATGCTGTTTTTTCCAGGTTCGTGAGGATCCGGTATTTCGAAGAGAGAAAGGTGATATTCATGTAGATGCTGTATTGAACGTGACTCAGGTAAGTTGAGCCTGATTATTTTTTCTGCATCCTATGCTTATATTTGCCACAGCACAGCTCTGTAATGGACATCCCTAGCGGGAAAACAGAAAAACTCAGTTACTGGCCATACTTCGTTGTCACTACATTCTGTTTTGGCTGAGCTGGTAATCTGAGTGGGAGTGTGGTAGTGGTCTGTAAGCAGGATTGTCCATAGCCTTCTAGGGCTGGGTGATAACAAGTTTGTGTTAGCAGATTATGTCTGTTCCCTTTCATCTTAGAGCAAACTGTTGTTATTAGACTGTTCCTTATTTGCCACAGAGCAGGCAAACAACAATTGTTTTTCACATTAGTTTGAATGTTAAAACTAGCTCAAGTATGTTATCTCTAGCGAGTAACAATGCTGTGGTGATTGTCTGATGATCTCTAGAGATACTAAACAAAACTTGTAATGTTGTCGAGTAGGCATCTCCTCCACAGTTCTCATATTTCATCAGTATTCAGATTAAGATTAACTGCAAACATCTTTGTAGGCAATTTTGGGCGGGACAGTTCAGGTTCCAACTCTCTCTGGAGATGTAGTTCTAAAGGTACCTCCAAAATCAGTTTACCCTCATTTTCAATCTTCTCCTTTGTTTATTATGTCGGAATTCTCTATCTGCCTTGTATATTACAGGTCAAGCCTGGTACTCAGCCTGGCCAAAAGGTGGTTCTGAGAGGAAAAGGTAAACTGCACTACATAGTGTTTATCTTTTCGTGGTGCAAAATTTTTTTTAGTTAGCATATATTGCATATGGCTGCATGTTTAATACTTCATGCTCAGTTACACATCCAAGTAAAAATGGAGTCTGCAAGGGCCATGTTTCTATTAAAACCCAGTGCCGTCATGGCTCATAAATTTGTAGCGGTTGATACATTTCATTTTGCCTATATTGATAAACATCACTTTATCCTGCAGGAATCAAGACGAGAAATTCATCGTACTATGGAGATCAGTATGTCCACTTCAATGTCAACATCCCTGCGTAAGCTCTCTTTGAAACTTACTGAACTACCCTAAGCTGTTACTAGTACTTTTGTTCAAATATTCATGTATTACTATACACAGGAATTTGACACCGAGACAGCGCGTGCTGATCGAGGAATTTGCGAAGGAAGAGCAAGCTGAAGAAGAGAAAGACGCAAAGGCAGCAGGGGCGTCGGGATAGCGATTTTAGGAGCGACCCGCATTTCATTAGTGCTTTAGTCTCATCATATATCGCGAGATAGAATAGGCTGCTGCCTGAAATTTGCAGGGGCAAGAAGATATAGTTTGGTTGGATGCATGGAATTTTACATGCCGACATATAGCAGTTTCAAATTTTGTAGCTGGGAATAATATACACCACGCCGCCTGATGTTTGCAATCTCCTAATGTCACTAGCATCAGTGAGACAGGCGGCAGGATCCTGTATTGTATAATTTTGTGTTAAGAAAGTATGGAACCCACGGTACCAATGTGTCTACTCATTGCTCTATTCATTCTTGCAGTGCTCAATTTTGTTCCAAACAACTCTTGCTGGAAAGGCCACTGGACCAGAAGAATATTTATCAATTTTTTTATGCACCTATCGACTATGAATTGATATTTCAGATGATGTGCTGAATTGGAATTGTTAACTTGTGATAACAATCGAAATATTTTTCTCCCATTTCTGCCTACAAGATTCGTCGTGTGACTAATGTGACTGATGGATCAGGCGCCCACACTTCTGCAGTTCTGCTCTTCACCTCCACAAGTAGTACAGTAGCAGGACAAACAGTAGGACGAACTCGATATTGCCATTGCGCTACTTTATTACAGTGTTGGATTAGATATTTTGTTACTACTAAATATCCTTAGAGGATTATATTGTTCATTAAAGATAAAGTTTGGTCGGATGTATGCTATAGCAGTTTCGATTTTTTTTTTTTTAGCTGCGAACAATATACACCATGCCGCCTGATGTTACGGTCTCCTAATGTCCCTAGTATAGGTGAGTATTTTGCTGGGAAAATCTTGTTCCCAGCAACAATAAACCTTGCTGGATAGGCCAATGGAGGGGGAAATAAGGGCTTATTTGATTTAATACTAATTTATTACCCTACCAAAATTTCAGTAACTTCAATACTAGCAAGTGCATGTTTGGTTTGCTACCAAATTTTATCCATAATAGTTTAAATTAAATACTACCCAATTTGGTAGTGCTAAAATTTACCAATGTTTTAACACTGATTTCGGTAGGGTGAAAATTAGCTCCAAACCATACAAGCCCTAAAACCAAGTTTTTGGAGTTTTTTCAGCATGTCTAGGACTCTTCATATGCTACAGTTGACAACAACTCCCTCTTTCAGATGATGTGCTGAATGGAAATTGTTCTTTTTCTGCTTAACATCCAATTATTTTTCTCCCAGAATAAAACCTTCTTTGTAATGAATGGAGGAATTTTCATTGTTTGTTTCGTGAGAATTGAACTAATGTCGATGAAGATCCTATGAAATTTTACACCATTTTCTCGTGAATTAGTTCAATCTTTGTAATAAAATAAAATCCTCCGAAATTTGTCAAATCCAAAGGCTGCATGCGTTGCTGAATTCTGTCCACACGCTCTCGTTCGCACAGCAAACGCTGGTCTCGTGTCATCTCCACATCGCCGGAAAAGAAGACGATGATGACGTCGACGACGATGGCGAGGCCCACGACGATGGTGGCGTGCTGCAAGCTCTACATCTCCGAGAGCCGCAACGCCGCCGCCTGCGCGCCATCGAGCAGGCGGCGCGCGGCGGCGCCGTCGTCGTCAACCGCTTCACCGACTACGCCTACAACCGGGTGGGCTACACGCTCGTCGCGCCGCTCACCCCCTCGCCGGCGCCGCCCCCGCTCCGGCACGCCGTGCTCGGCATGGTCAGGGCGGCGCTGGAGGCCATCGACTTCGGCGCCCACGCCGGCACGCACCCGCGCCTCGGCGCCGTCGACCACATCTGCTTCCACCCCCTCGCCCACGCCTCGCTCCGCCACGTCGCCGACCTCGCCGGAGCCGTCGCCGCCGACATCGGAGACAAGCTCCAAGGTTGGTTGCTTGCTCTCCACTCTCAATTCTCCCTCCAAGAAAGATGGTGGATTCTAATGGCGACCTCGCCGCCACAGTGCCGACGTTTCTGTACGGCGCGGCGCACCGGGAGGGGAGGACGCTGGCCTCCATCAGGAGGCAGCTCGGCTACTTCAAGCCCAACTCCTCCGGCGACCAATGGCGGGGAGCGCCGGAGACGGACGCCCTGCCCGTCGCGCCGGACGCCGGGCCGGAGAGGTCGCCGAGATCCAAGGGCGTGGTGGTCGTCGGCGCCACCGGCTGGGTGGACAACTACAACGTGCCCGTCCACGCCGGCGACGTGGAGGCGGCGAGGCGGATCGCCCGCGCCGTCAGCGAGCGCGGCGGCGGGCTCCCGTCCGTGCAGGCGATGGGGCTCGCGCACGGCGGCGGCGTCGTGGAGGTCGCCTGCAACCTGCTCGACCCGGCGAGGGTCGGGGCCGAGCAGGTGCAGGGCATGGTGGAGCGGCTCGCCGCTGGCGAGGGCTTCTCCGTCGGCAAGGGATATTTCACTGATTATTCGCAGGATAAAATCGTCGACTTATACTTCAAATCAGCAGCTAACACTGAGGGTTAACTGCAGTGCGACCAGTGATCACTGAGGGTGAGTTTGAGGGACAGGAGATTGAGAAGATACAAATGATTAATTAAGTATAAACTATTTTAAATTTTAAAAATGGATTAATATGATTTTTTAAAGTAATTTTTCTATAGAAATTTTTTGCTAAAAACTTGGAAAACGTGCGCGGACTATGATGTGCTTTCTCACCTAACTCACCAGAACGAACGCTCCCTGAGAGTCCAGCGGCTGACACTGAGAGTTATGCTTCAAAATTAAAATTGAGTTGATTTGGTTGGGGTCACAAGTTCTCGACCAGTGATCACTGATGAGTTCTAACTCAAGAAATGCAATCACACTTTCATGCGTAACATTTTACCAAAAAACATAACAAAACGAATTCATAGTAGACGACATGTAGCTCGCTGTGAAAATCATCTAACTGATTTACAAGTGTGCACATGGCCGAAGAGTTCAGCAGCAGCAATGCATTCCAAGCCAGGTGCTTTCAAGTTTTCCAGTAATTACAGAATGCGATACATCCAAAGATGTGAGAATCACCAGCATGAAAAATAGCAATAGCAGCGACAAAACTATTAAAGCAATTTTTAGATTGTTCCATTCAGCATATGCTAGTAAGGCCTCAAGCCACCCAGGCGGCTTTGTTATTTGGCTTCTGATCATCAGATCACCGTTGGTTCTCCCTCCTCCGGGCGTATCGGGTCCTGTCATTGTACCTAGGCCTATCTGATGCTCTTTGTGGGACAGGTTCTACCCGCCTCTGCCTCTCCGGGGACCTCTGAACAATCTCTCCATTGACGAAGAGCTCAGCTGTAAAACAAAATAGAAATAGATTATATGGCATGAGTATAATATCTTTCCAAGAAATCAGAGTGCAGCAGAGCAACTCATCCTACCAACCTCAAGCCAAGAGATTCACACAATGGTCAGATTTTGTTCAGCATGTAATATCTACTCTAAACAAACTAGATTAACCAAAAATACAATGATGCATTTAATGTAACCTCTGATGTCTCAAATACAAACAGTTAAAGCCAGTGACCACGAATAAGTTATAAATGTTTCATCTCAACTGATCCACACAGCTTCACTGTACTGAAGAGCAGAAGAGAAAAAGAAGAGTTCTCTTTAAGTCCATTAGCATTCAAAACAAGGCATTGCCTAAATAGCTATCTTGCTTTGCCAAGATGGACTGCATAACATGGCACAAATCCATGGGGAAGTGCATAAATTCATTCACATTCAGTAAGAAACCATAAATGATATGATAAAAAAAGCCACCCTAAATTATTTATATAGCTAAATGTGCCACCTTCAAATCAGGTAAAATTAGAAAGTGGATTCTAACTTGTCATAGGGAAAATTTTCAACCTCCCTATGTTTAGTGGCATGACCATGTTGGCATGTTTCATCCCCACTGACCTGTACCTCATTTCATTTGAGGTGCAGAACCGTTGAAGAGACATTTTTTATTAGTCCATTAGCATTCAAAGCAAGACATTGCCATATAGGCTTCACCACTTTGCCAAGATGGACTGTGAAGTCTAGAACAGCAGTTTGGTACTGTTGAGTCAGCAACATACCAAATCGTTATGAAACAAGCAAGCGAGAGAAACACAAAATTGTTTTAATAGCTAAATTTGCCACATTCTAGTCAAGGAACATTGGGAAGTGGATTCTAACTCATCATAGCATAAATTTCAATTTCCCTATGTTTAATGGCATGATCATATTGCATGTTTCATCCCCACTGACCTGTACCCCATTCATTTGAGGTGCAGAACCGTTGGAGAGACACTTGTTATTAGTCCATTAGCATTCAAAGCAAGACATTGCCAAGTAGGCTTCACCGCTTTGCCAAGATGGACTAGTATGTCTAGAACAGCAATTTAGTATTGAGTCAACAACATACTAAATCCTTAAAAAACAGTAAAGCATCAAGACTCAAGGGGGATGTGGCAGTAAATACACTGTTAGTGTCTCTATCTACACTGATCTGAACCCCAATTTGGTAAGGTGCAGAACCGTGAGATACATTTGCTATTAGTCCATTAGCATTCAAAGCAAGACATTGCCGATTAGGCTTCACCGCTTTGCCAAGATGGACTACAGGTTTGGTAAACAGACCAAAGCCTTGAATTAATCAAAAACTGAAGAGGTGGTAAAGTGTTCTTAATGTCTCATCTCCACTGATCAGAACCCCATTTTACCAAGGTACCGAACCGTTAGAGAGACATTTTTTTCAGTCCATTAGCATTCAAAGCAGGGCATTGCCTATATGGCTTCACAGCTTTGCCAAGATGGACTACTAGCAAAACATCAGTATGTGGTCGGAATAGGCTCGCATGCCATGAAAACAGTCTACATACGGTATCCAGACAATGTTCCATTTCATTTTGATGCAGTTCTATTAAAATATACTTTAACTTCGATCGCATTATCCTGTAAAAATGGAAGCAACAAATGCCTATAGGGGGGCCAATTAGGATATAGTATCTACAACATCAGTCAATCAGTGATCATATGAAATGACAAAGCCATTGATCTCCTAAGAAAACCTGCAGAAGTTGTGAGGTTGTGCAAGAAAGCTACCTCCATAGTCCTTGTACTCAGGGTCGACATAGGAATCAGGGAGGACAAACAGAACACCAGGAAGCCCTGTCATACAACACATACATAGTGCATCACATACATGAACACACACAGTGCGCTAAAAGTATTCTCATTCCAGGTATTTATAAAACCAAAACATAGGCAAGGAACAAACCTTCCAGCTTGTTGGACGTCTCCTCATCGATCTCGCACCCGAAACCAAAGTATCTCTCGCAGGAGACGTTGTAGATCTTCTTCTTCGCCTCCTCCTCACTGCAGCAAACACAACCACATAAGAAATCGACCTCCGAACCAACTAACTGGAAGTGAGGAGCAAATACATGGCAAGGTTAGCACAAACTGAGAGACAAATCGGCGGAGAGAGAGGCTTCACCTTCCGAGGACCTTGGCGAGGGTCTGGATGTAGCAGTCAATCATCTGCTGCTTGGTGGCGCCCTCCCCGCCTGGCTTGTCCATCACGATGAGCCAGTGCTCGTAGTCGCACCCGGGGAACAGCGGGGCCATCTCCGTCGGCGCGCGGTCTCCGCCTCCTCCTCCGCCGCCACCGGACCGCATCGGGGAGTACCCATCGCCGCCCGGCCGCCGCGCGAACCCGCGAAGGAAGCCGACGCGCGAGACCGCGGCGACGGTGGGGCGCAGCAGCGACTCCGGCGCACCGGGGCCGCCGCGGCGGAGGAGAGCGGAGGCCGAGAAGGAGGTGGCGCGGCGGGAGAGGAGCCTCCGCGCGGCGGCGGCGGCGGCGGCCATCGCGGGGTAAAACCCTAGCGGAGTGAAGGGAGAAGGGACAACGCAACGAAGGCTGGGGTTTGGAATCGCGAATTTAAGGCTGCGTGGCGTTGAAGTGAGGTTCGTGTTTAGATGGGCTTTTAGTAGGCCGTATTTGAGGACGAATGAAGCCCAGTGAATGAAACATCACACTGGTGGCTGATAGTACTGAGCAATGCGAGCAATGGCGTGTTTATGAAGTTTCAGGATGTCTTTTACGACATTATTCAAATCCGAGTAATTTACAGGTCGAAAAATTCAAACTCAAACGTGTAGGTTACAGATCTGTAAAAAGGCTATATACTCCATCCGGTTTTTAATATATCATGCCATTAACTTTTAGACATTTATTTGATCATTTGGCTTGCTCAAATCTTTTTTACAAACATACAAAATATAAGTAATACTTAAAGAACTTTTAATGATAAATAAAGACGCAACTAAATATATGATAATTGTATAAACCTTTTGAATAATATGAATGGTCAAACATATCACAAAAATTAATGATATCATACATTAGAAATTGGAGGAAGTACACTCTATTGAATATAAAACTAAGAAGTATATAGGAACCTCAAAGGCCAAGCAAGTGATAACGAGTTCAATTTACATCCAGGAGAGGAAGAGAGCATCTAATTGAGGTGTCAGATCGACAACAATTGGCTACAAAGAGAAAAAAAAAGCAAGGTACCACGTTGAGTTGTACATGAATTGGTTTTTTCTGTATGTATAATGCCGTATAATCACATACTATATGTTATCTATACCTACTAGCATGGTGTCAGAAAAATCTGAAAACTGTAAAGACAGATTGGAGGATATGGTCGCGCTTCCAGTCCTGAAATGACACTTTTGCCGTCTCAAACTGCAAACTGCTGCAGCAAATCAACAGAAAATGGAGTTCCGAGCAAAGAATTAAAGAATCTGCTTCAATTGATTTCATTCCCTTGAAGAGCTATTTATCAAGTACAGGAACTATTGCTGAGCTGGGTTCGATATTGGATAGCCGTGCAGCACCTAGAAGTTGCTCCGGGAGCTCGTCGTATGTGTTTGCCTGCAAGTGTAAAGGTAGAGAAATGTGAACCAGTTGAGATATACTACTGTTTATTAGCTACAGAAACATAAGTCTTCAAAGTTCAAACTGGATCTTGCAGTTTAATCATTTGGCCTACAGCTGATAAACCGTAAAACGGCTTATTAGCAATCAAAAAATAATTTGAGTAAAACTTTTATATATCATTACTGACTTAAAAGCAAATGCTGAAAAATAAACCATGTTAAGAAAAACCTCAAGATCAATTCTAAAATTAAGTTTCAAAATTTTAGTTTTGGCTGCGACTGAGCCAAAAGGTTGCTCTTGGAGAGTAAAGACTGAAGAAAATGAGGGAGCCACTGAGCATACATACCTGTATAAGAAAAGCCATGTCAACTATTAAAGTTGTAACGACGCCAAACACCAAGCCCAGAACACCATTGGCCACTGCTGAGGAACCAATGTCTACATCTACCTGCATAACAATATCAAAAATAAATTTGTTTGTTCAAGAGATGCCCTAAATAACCTAATGTTCTACTGCTTCAGTCATATCTCAACTTTGCCAGGTATTTACATGCTCGAATAATGTATTTCTCCGGTAATTAACATAATAGGAGTTGTGTTGTGTTAATATTTAAGGTGCCTATATTCAGTGTCTCACTTCTATGTACTCTTGACCACGCATATAACTGCAATCAACAGCCTTTCCCAATAAGCAAGGGGTACTTCCGACGCTCTGTCGCACTATCCAAGATCCCTGAAGAAATCAGCATGCTCAAGTGAGAAAGGCCTTCATTAAAAATTCAACAGGGCTATACACTCTGAAAGTTAGACCAGACCTTTGGAACAGATGGGATGAGCTTCAATCTGCTATTTCGGAAATCATCATCGCCATCAGCAAAACGTTGTAACAGTGATCCTTTTTCCAAGGTTCTTGTAACAAAATAGAGGACCAAGCTGTAATGGCTTGATCCAGGAATCTGCAAATGCAAACAGACCTGATCAGCGCGACCAAAATAAAGAAGACGAGCACTGATGGAATCACAGAATGAAAACTGGTATTTTTCAAGGGAAAACTGAAAGCAATAATGATTTTTTTTCTCTAAGCGAACAAAATAATCCGGCCTAAGCTATAAACAAGCCAACAAAACTGGTATGATCATTGAAAACTGCACAGCAGGTCACTGCATCTGCTCTCATTGGCAATGTTAATCAAACAAAAAAAACAAGAGATTCTGAGCTAGGGTTTTGTCAAAGTGTAACCAGGGAGTTCTATTTTTCTTCTAATAGCAATTGTGCAAGGAACTAGTTCGTCAAGCGTAAACAATTTGTCAAAGTGAAAACCAGGAGTTCTCTTCCTGTAAGGAACCCCGTGAGCACAGCAGAAAGAAACTAGCCATGGAGGAGCGACCATAAAAGAAAGAGATATGATCTTACTTGAATGTTTACAACAAAGGTGAACATCCCCTTCTCAGCAGCAACCTACATTGGTAAAAGTTCAGTGAGAATCATCATACTATTAGTACAGTAGATATACTTCATTAGGACCTCACTTAAGTTCATGCAGATAAGGAAGATTGTCTTCAGTACCATATATATAATATGCATGTGCAAGGATCTCTTTTATCAATAGAGTCAAACTGGAAAACACTTAACATCACAACAAAGTTTCAAGCAAAAACCATCAACTCTGTTAACATAATTGTGAGATACTTGCTGATTGCACCATCTCACTGATTCTGTTCAACTTTCCCATCCTAAGTAATGTCGAAGTGACGCGCACTTCCAATTTCAAACTATGTAAGATAAAGTCTAAAACAAAGATCAATTAAAATACAGTCCAGATAATTCTGTCAAACTGTATCAACGTTCATAATATTACACATATGTAGATCTTACAGCAGGTTATTTGTTCACAGGATACATATAAGTAATTAGGTACATATTCAAAGTGCTCACTACTAGAACGCAGAGTAACTACCTGAAGCAATGAAGCTTCTACACAGCTAGAGTTTAATATGCAACGAAAAAAGATTGATAGCACACACAAGGTTGATGAAAAGAGTTTGGAAAACCGATTTGTTTACAAGTACAATTCTGGTAGAACAAACAGTTCTGCAAAAGGTATCGTTCTATACTATTCCAATTTTCAAGTGCTACTTTGCATATTAGACACTGGAATTTTAAGCATAGACATAATCATGTAATAGTGGATTTCAGAAAGAAAAGCACCTAGATGTGGGTAGAGCATGAAGTAACCATAAACTATTTGCTTACCTGAGCTGCACATCCTTTCCGCCTAGCAACATGATCCATTCGCTTTATGTCCCTAAGCCAGTCGATTGCTACAAGCTCCATAAGGTACTTTGTTGCGGGAACCTGTAAAGTCAGGTAGGAAATGCACTAAGCTCCTAATTGCCTGCTATACTTCAGAATTAGGAAAACCTGTTGTGCCACTTTTAATGTTTGGACCTTTGATTTGTCATGTGGAAAGCTCTCACTACGAACTTTAAAGAGCTTGCTATCAGGTACTGTCCAGCAGTTACGGCTTTTCTCATTTGCATCCCGACGAATAATGCCCGAAAAACAAGACAAATCTATTGGATCTGTATCAACCAATATAATGACAAAGGATAAGGTTAAAAAATGATAAATCATCTAGGCAAATTATACACATATCAGACTAAAAGAACAAACCTGTGTACTTAGCATCACTGTCAGATCTGGTAGGTGCCTCCTGTACATGAATCACATAAGACTTCAGTGTTAAATGAATCAGCAGTAAAACTTTCTTCAAACTACAAAAATAGTACAAATGTAAGTGTAGTATGTATTTTGACCTCAAAATTAGCTTCAGGAACTTGATAGTCATCATCTTCTTCTGACTCTTCATCTATCATATCCAAATTTTTGTTATCGACTTGTCCGAAATCAGCTTGTTTTGTCTTTAAGTCAGTTTCTTGGAGTTTCTTATCCTTTTTCAATGAGGACACAGTAGCCATAGTACTCATCACAGGAATCCTCGGAACTGGATGAATATCATCAGTTTGGGAAAAGTACTCACGCAATCCTGGACATAAATGCAAATGTTAGACCAACATAGACACATACTATCAACACGAAAGAACGTTGTGTGATTAATTAACAGTATTTATTTGTCATTTTTAGCATTCACGGGCAATTAGGATATGTCATCAAAAGTTAAAAGAATGGTTTGTACTTTGTACCAGCAACACAGTTGAGCATCTGCAACAAAGAGTAGTACTGGAACGATGAAAAATAGTTGACGCCCCATCCCTTTAGATCAATTTGCATAAGGTGTTGAACTTGAGTGCGTGGTCTCCCGTTGACGCATTTGAGAGGAGAAATTTTAAAACCTCCACCTGAACTAGTAGGAAGTTAAGGTTAAAAAACAAAAGATGTGCAACACTTGTTTTAATATATCAAGCATCCTGATAAGCAGAAGGCAAATTACTTTCAATAAACGCCCTCACAAATCCTGGTTGGGGACCACAATTCTGATGCTCAGTAGATCGGAACAGTACAACTGCAGGTTTAAGAACATTGAATCAAACAAGTTGCTTCAGAATGATGAAAGTGACCAACAAGGAGACATCCAAAGATTACCATAACTTCCATCATCATTGCGCCGCCAATATCGTACATAACAAAGATCCCGGGGCCAGACCAACCTACATGTTCAGTTATCTATTAAATTAGATGTAGCTATGTTATTCCAAATCTGAGGTAATGCAATAATATATCGATATAAAGTAAAGAACCCAGGTCTTGTGGAGTATGATACTGCCATATAGAAGTTCTCATCCTACAATTTTAATTTAGCAACAGTTGTCCAAACAGCAAAAAACAGTTAATGAATTTGGCAGTTGGCATTGCCCTATTGGGTGCAGAGGCAATTCCAACAAGTGAATTGTACAATATATGCCAGGCATAAATATTCTACACTCAAGTCCAAATGAAAAAAGTCCGTGCTCAAATAGTTTATTTAGACTTTCAATAAGATATAAAATGCAATCCTCATGCAAGTTATAACAGAACCAGATGATATGTGCACAAAAATAATCAGTACAAGAAAAGGTGTTACATTGAAAACCAGTTCAGCTGTAGCCGATGATATAGTATTGCAGTGTGACCATCAACCTCTTCAACTAAACTCCCATACTGGAAGCTACAATCCCACCTACAGTGGAGCATAAATAATACTGAGGTCAGCATTCATAGAAAAGCAATTAGGAAGTAAAACACTAAAACAGCACACACTTACTCATATCGTGTTACATCCATACTCATTATTAGCCCAAAAATGGATTCACATGTGGCTTCCACCACACCAACAGCTCTCATTGCTCGGCTACAGCTTCTTGCCTGTAAGGGTGCACAAGGCATAAAAGGTTACTCATAGCATTGGCGTGTCTGCCTTTGACAGTATATAGGTAAGAGAGGTACATACAAGGTATTCAACCTCCACAAGTTCTTCAAAGATGCGCAAGCCTGCCAATCATAAAGCCAGGAAACTCTAATTGTAACTTCATTTGAACAATCCTAAAGTTGAATTCAAAATTTTAAAGTACCCCTTATATGCATGCCTATATATAATCTACGTAATGGGCTGTGAACTTACCATTCTGACATCTAAGTAGCCGCCAGTTCTTTCTTGAGTAAGCATGGTTGGTGTCATTCTGATCTGACAGCCCAATATCAGGCTCCTTGGTCCAATCATGTACCAAATCAGGAGGGCCTAGAAAAAGAAATGGTGTATTTAAGTTCTCTCGTGTAGCCATTACAAAATATTAATAAAAAATTAAAAGTATGTTTACCATTCCCGATAGTTGTCCTACGAAGCAAAGTAGGCCGGGGCTCTTCTTCATCTTCCGGACTATAATAGAGTAAAATCTCCTATTACTTTTAACCAGAAGGACTTATATACAGCTAGATAAAATATGAAATCACTTGCCCACTGTCACGATCAGAGAATGATAATGGGCCTCCAAACTCCATGTCAAAGTCCAGTGAAGCAAAAGCTTTGCGGTTTTTAGCCGTCATAGTGTCTTGTTGCTGCAGAATGAATATCTCCGATGTTATGCCTAGGGCAGTTCATTGGTGTGTCATAGAATTATTGAAAAAATGGATGTTATAGATTTCTTTTGAATCTAATATGTACAAGGGAGAACCTTCTTACACCGTAGCTAAACAAGAAACTAATGAAAAAGGGGCTGAAATATCCTTATTACTTCGAACAATTGACATATGTTGTTACAGTCTGTTGGACTTACTACACCTGATCAATAAGGAGCTCTAGCTTCTTTTTCCAGACCAGGGCATCCTCGATATCATGCGCACCCATCTGTAGAAGAACAATACTATGATTAAGATGGTATTTGAATAATGACAAGTTTACTGTATGAGAAATTTTATGGTCCTTAAAAAAGTACCTCGAGGTACCTAAATTTTACACTAAATTTTTTTGTATCTCAAGGTACTTAATACCTGGAGGTACCAAATTTTATACTAGAAAGTGTGGTACCTCTCGGTACTTTTTCAAGGATGGTAAAATTACCCTTACTGTATAGGTATATGTGACAGAAAAAGGTTATAGGATACTAAATGAAAGAGTACACACAAAAGGACCACTAGCATCTCTCCCATATGTAGTGTTACACTGTTATTGTCAATTAAACTTGAGCAAATAAAATTGCATAGCATTAGTCAACTATCAAGCAGAGAAAGGGAATCCAAAAGCTACACTAATGCTAGTGAAAGTAGCGTCTTCTTTTAACTATATCCAAAAGCTACACTAATGCTAGTGAAAGTAGCATCTTCTTTTAACTATAAAACCAGAATGATGTAGAAAGGGCATCGCTCCCTTTTTTAGGTCAACAGAAATATATGACCCATAAACAAAGTACACAAAAAAGGATGGCAAGAAAAGGGTTAACATCCAGCTTATATACTTGCTTTTTCCAATACACTGCAGTAGTAAAAACTATATATTGCAGATAAAATATCAGCAAGTGCGTTTAAAAGCAAATTCTCAAACATAGAGTGTATTCTGGTTTGGCAAGTTAGCATCGTAACGAACCGTGATTTGATTCTCCTTTTCTTTCTTGTTGTATATGCACAGAACATAGACCATCTGCAAAATAAGAAAATCACTACAAATAAGTAAATGACGGTATTAATGTCACAACAGTACAGCAGTACCCCTCAAAAGTAAGGTGTTTTTCTTAAACTAAAAGATAGTGAATTTATTCAAGAAAAAGGTATCAAGAAACTTTCCCATTGAAGGAATTAAATGATACGCTTTATGCTTTATGCTTTATGTTATGATGCTAGATGAATTAAATATGAGAAGAGGGAACTTACTTGACCATGATGTGTTTTAAGCCCTCTGTCTTCCACTCTGCAATTTCCATCTATTTGAAGCGCCTTCACTGGCACCTGCCCATCCACAAATCTTAAATGAATAATCAAAATAAAGCAGCCACCATGCTCCTGTTGCAGCATTTCCAATCTAAACTCGTGTATCAGTATGGCAATTTATTAGGCTAAAATCCTCTGAATAAGGCGTACAATCAAGAGTACTTCAGCTGAAGTACTCTACAATAAAGAGTACTTCAGCTATAAGAATCTTATTCAAGAATCAGAATCCATGACTCATTCAGACATTCTTACTCTCCAGCGATATGCTTTACATCTACCGAAGCAGTACATTTACAGCAAACGCTACTCTAAATGACCCAGAGCTGAAGAGAAAAACTCCATTACTTAACAACAGTATGTCATTAATTAGCACTTCCTAGCCTCAAATTAAAAGCATCCGGAGATACAGATGGTAAACAGTTCCAACTCAGCTTCACGGTTAAATAGTTGGCATCAGTTTGCAATAATCATATACCATTAAAATAAGGCAGGTGCTTCTATGTGCTAGTCAAACCACTCAAAAATCCAAAATAACGGCAGAAAACTCATGTGCATCGCATCATGATGCAGGCAAATTCCCCTACATTCAGATTTAGTTATCGTAACTAGAACATCCTCCGATCCTCCACTCCACCCAACTGGACAGAATAAACCACAAGTCACGAAATCCCGCTAAAAATTCATGAAAAACTCTTGAAAAAAAAAGGTAGCGCAGCTTTCTGCGAGACTACGACAAATGAATCGCATCGCGAGTTCGCGAGTATGACAGCAAAATCAAGAGCATAAGTTGCAGGATGATGATGTGTATACCATGTTGTCCTTGGGCTGCTTCTTGTAGTAGGCGAGCAGCTTGTTGTCGAGGACGAAGTAGCGCGTGCGGACGAACGACCTCCCAATCTTCCTCCGCCCGTACCGCAGCATCCACCCCTCGTGCCGCACCGCCGCCGTAGCCGCCGTCGCCGCCGCCGAGACCTTGGGGAGCTCCCCGCTCCGCGCCATCGCCGCCGCGGAGGGCCTCGGGGGATCCACGCCGCCGGCGCGCCCCAGCTCGGAGCTCTTCGCCGCCGCCTCCCTCCTCGAGGCCGACGAGCTCATCATCATCTCCGGCGGTGATTTCGAATTCCAACTTGGGTCGCGTCACGTCCCCCGGGCCGCCACGTCAATGAGCCATACCCCAGCGGGTGAGGTGGCACCGGAGGGGAACGTGGAGGCCTAGGCAAGGCGCAGGCCCCGCCGAATCACGGCGGCCGGAGCCGGCGAGGTGGCCGGCGAGAGGCGGAGGAGGAGGGGAGGGTTTCGAGGCGGGGGAAGCGGAGAGAGAAGACGAGAGATTAATTATTATTGTAAGCCACTATTAAATCCCCAACAACTACTACTTTGCATTTTTATTTCAAATATTTGGCTTTTGCCTTTTTCGAGGAAATTTATGGTCTAGACCTTGCGTTTAATTTAAATTACTCATTATTGACTTGGGGGGTCTTTTGAGTCCTTGGAAGTTTTGGAATTGGAGATACTGTTTTAAAATATGAAAGACAGTAGTACAAGCATTAAAGGAATTTGTGGTTTTCCACCTTTTCTGTGACATTTTCATTTATTTGAAAATGAATATGACCACTTCTTGGTATTCAACTTTTGTTTTGTTCATATTCAATGGTACAAAAGAAAGAATTGAATATAGCAAGTTAAATGTTGTTTTGAAAAAAGGTATTCTAAAACATTTATATATAGAAAATGATACTCGTCCCATTTAGAGGTTTGAAAAATGTGCACGTGGTAATCCACAGTCGTGAGAGAAAATAGTGATGGTTAGATAAGCCACTCTAACAAAAACCGTAACCCGTAAGTCTAGACAAAACACTCTTAACAAAAAAAAACTCTCAAACTAGTTGAAATACCCTTCACTAAAACAACATGTTGAATTGTCGACTGTTAAGTGTACAACATCTAAGTTTTCTTTAACGACTCACGTAATATAGTGCGAAGTTCATATTGATACAACCCTGATAGGTCGTAACCAGAAAAACGAAAAATTGCAATATTACAGTAGCTGTGTTGACATGGTACCAATATGAACATCTGATGTCATCTTACATGTAATTTTTTTTCCTTTGAGATTCAAGATTTTACTGATTATGTAAAAAGGTCACATGCCAGACATGAATGGCGCTCAAAACACACAACTTGTGGAGTTTAATATTCATTCAAATAAAAAAAGGGGGAAATAGATGTTATAGAATAAACGAATCAGTGTATGAAAAAATAATTTGTAGAGAAAAACACCATTCACGTGCATCAATATACAAATGGCCTAAATGAACTGCACTAGAATAAACACAAAGAATTGCGATTCAAAGTTTTGTTTTGACCACGAAGAAAGTTTGGTTTCCTATAGATCGATGCATAACTATTTAATATTTTAATAATCCTGTAATGGATTATTATGTCACTAGATGTCATATAAAATGAAAATGTTCCAACCTGCATACGTAGGACCAACTTCTTTTCCCTGAAAAACTTATGTAGTACCAACTTGAAGTAGGCAAGAAATGCAGTCCGTCAAAATATTTCTTATCAACTTCCACCGGCAAAAGCACTGATACGGAGTAGTAGTATCTTCTACTACTACTTAAACTTTACTAGATTCGAACTGAAAAGGAGCAAAAGATTAACAGAGCCTTCCATCTGAAATTCTCAATGGCATCAGTTTAATAATTAAGTTGAGTATCATGTGCTGGCCTCGGAGAGCTAGAGGGGCCATTTGTAATTATCTTGATTTGAAGGGGCTATGCTGTAAGCTTCAGTTCGTGAGCGAGTGGCGGGAAATCCCCCGCCCACTCCACGGTGGAACGCTCCCCGTGTTTGAAAGCTACCCATTTTACCCCTCGCCGTGCGCTGGACGCCGTCCGTGCGACGTGGTCCCGACACGTGGACGGCTGAGATGTGCTTAGCGTGGAAAGATCTCGCTGCCTTTAGGACAGTGATTAGCGATTACTAATTGCGTGCTCAAATACTAATTAACCAACAGAACGTATACATAGTTTTATCCAAGGACACGTTGACTTCCACCTTATTCTCGCGTTTTCATGTGATTTCTGAAGGAATATCAGAGGCTAGCTAGGTGTTATTCAGCCAGTTCTTAAGTGTGGAAATTAATATGTGCAGTTTCTTTTGTGTAATTAACATGTGTTTAAGAATTAACTCCATGGCACAAATAGGGTGTAATTAGATCAAGATGTATCCAAATTAATGAGTAATTGTGGACAGCAAAGCTGACCGATGGATGCTAGTAGTGCTCCTGTCCTACGTGCTTGCTGGTCTGCAGCTAGCGAATCTCCAGCATCAGCTGCACGCATCCACAACGTGGCTGGCAATCAAAAAACTGTCACAGCTAATTAACCAGCATCTGCAGTTTGCTCATAACTCGTGTTAGTTCTTCAGAGCATCTCCACTCGTGTTAATGGTTACGAGGAAAGAAAAAAACTAAGCAACTTTCCTCTCTCGGTAATCTTTCGTTACGTTTTCGTGTGATGAGTAGATATCGCAAACAGTTTTAATTGGTCAATGGTCACCTAAAATCAATTAAATTACGTATGCTGCAAGTAATTAACTGGCTAGTGGATGGACATGACAGCCCAGGAAGCCAATCAATCAAGCAGCAGAGAACAATACATTAAGCAAAAAAAAACAACAATTACACAATGACACGATAAGGAGACCCCACCTACTAGTACAAAGCAGTCATGAAATTCCAGTGAATTAGTCTCAGCAAAGGCATATTCTTCTCATCCTCTCATCAAATAATATCTTGCAGCAGTTTGCTGATGCAGATTTCATGCCAACTTAATTGCAGTTCCAGGTGTCATTAGCCCATTACACATTTGTAATTAACATTGTTGTGAACTTATGATCCAAATGGCCCATCAGCCGAAGTGCTCAGATTTAGGCCCAAACGTGGAAAGGAAGAAGCCCAGCCGAAGAAACATGGGCTCGGCCCAAGCCACGTCACTGCGAGCACGGATCTCGAGGCGGGAGAACGGACGGACGCGATCCCCTCCGCGCGGCCATAGGCTGGCCCTCCCGACCCAGCAAAATCTTCTCCTCCTCCTCCTCCCGAGACGAACCACCCGAAGCCGCAGCAGCAGCGATGGCAATGGAGAGGCTTATCTCTTCGCCGCTCCTCCCGCGCCCGCCTCCCCGCGCCTCCTTCTCCCGCCCGCCGCCCTCCCTCGCCGCCGCGCCTCCCCACCACCGCGCCGGCGGCGCGGCCTTCGCCGGGTACGGCTCCAGGCCGCCTCTCGCCTCGCTCCTCCTCTCCAGGCACCACCACCACCACCACCAGCCTCCGGTCCTCGCGGCCAATCCTGCTGCCGATGTGGCCGCCGCCGAGGCTGACCAGCCCGCCACTGCCACCGCCAGCCGCCGCTTCCTCCAGAAGGTGAGCGCCTCGTTGCCCGCCAGTTTTCCCTGTCGCGCCTCACTCGTTCTTGCATGTCTTGTGTGATGATTACTGATGTGAATTTCTTCTTCTTCTTCCAAGAACTGCTTCTGTTTTGTGATGTAGTTGTAGTTTTTCTTCGTCGGAAGAATCTAAGAGTCACGCGTTTGGTTTGTTCATGCGCTCTGACAGGTGACGTCGGCTGCGGCTGCCACTCTGTTGGCGGCGATTGCACTGACGCTGATCCAGCCGGCGTGGGCGCCGCCGGCGTTGGCGTCGTTCCACTCGGCGGCGAAGGCGGGAGGTGGCATCTTCAAGTCGGAGCTGCTCAGCAGCGCGTGGACGGGGTTCCTGGCCGGCTGCCTGCACACGCTCTCCGGGCCGGACCACCTCGCCGCGCTGGCGCCGCTGTCCATCGGGAGGTCGCGGGTGGAGAGCGCCGCCGTGGGCGCGCTCTGGGGCTGCGGCCACGACGCCGGCCAGGTCATCTTCGGCCTCCTGTTCCTCAGCCTCAAGGACCGCCTCCACATCGAGGTCATCCGAACGTGGGGGACCCGCGTCGTCGGCCTCACGCTGCTCGTCATCGGCGCCCTCGGCATCAGGGAGGCCACCGAGGTGCCAACGCCGTGCGTCGCGCTGGAGAACGGCGGCGGCGGCGGCGCGCACCGTGGCCCGCTCGATGCTCTACCAGCCACCAGGAAGAAGATCACCTTCGCCACGTTCGCCACCGGGATCGTGCACGGGCTGCAGCCCGACGCGCTCATGATGGTCCTGCCGGCGCTCGCCCTCCCGTCGCGCGTCGCCGGCGCCGCGTTTCTTGGCATGTTCCTCGTCGGCACCGTGGTCGCCATGGGCAGCTACACCGTCCTGATCGGCTCGTGTACGGAGGCGCTCAAGGAGAGGGTTCCCAGGATCACGGAGAAGCTGACATGGGCTGCCTCGCTCGTGGCCATCTCCATGGGGCTCGGCATCCTCGTCAGCCAATCTCTCGGGTTTAGCTTATACTGATCCGCCATCTCTCGCGACGCCTTCTTCTTCTTCTTCGCCATTGTTAAGCTTCCACTGCCTCCACTGTAGGAATCTGCCATGAGAATTTTGCAAATGTTGCGTTGTTGAGAACCAGGAGAATTCAAGTTTAGTACAAGAAAAAAAAAAGGCTTTGTTGAGAATTTGCTTAGGTGATCTGAGATGATTAAGCATGTGTTTATTTGTTACACCAAATGTATCGCACGTACTTGAAAAAAGATTGGTTAGGAACAATTCATCTTAGGAGACCTTCACATCAAATGTATTTCTTGTACTTGGAAATTAAAAAGATTGGTTAAGAGTAATTCAGTGTGTCTAGGAGATCTGGCATGCATTTCTGTCATTCTGTTTTTGTGTCATTTGTAGTTGCTAGCTGACAATTTGTACTTGAGTGAGCTGTACTGTATGTCTATATCAAATTCTGGTTTCCATTCACAGCCTGATAGATTTTGAGATGCTAATATAGATAGGCACATTATGTTCCTCTGCTTGTTCAGAAATTATATCCTGGCAAATTTGGGACACTAGATCGTCAACAGGTGACGCAGAATGCGAATTTGATACACAAGTCTTCAGTGGCAAATCAAGGACAAGTCTGGAACTGGGATCAAATAAGAATGTATCGAATTCAACCTGTGAAGAACAAAAATCTGAACATAAAGAGATGGTTAAAATATCCAACCAAAAATTAATTTTTCAACCCTATATTTAGAGTTGATTTTGGGGTTTTTCATCGAAGTTTATTCTTCAGACTTTCTTTCTATATTGCTAAGAACACGTATACAAAAGTTTTATTCACAAATTATTTTTCGTTTGCAAATATAACGTTTGGCTTAACGATGGGCCGTTAATTACATGGACCGTTCTGTCCATGTAATGGACCTTCCGGGCCAGAATTCGGAGCCCAAATGGGCCCGTTTAATGCCTTGGTGGTGAAGTCCCAACTCCCACGTTGTCTCGTCTCGTCTCGTCTCTCGCACCAACTCTCTCTCTCTCTCTCCCTTCTCTCTCCCCGATTCCTCCTCGCCTCGCCGTCGAGATCTCGTCGCGCCCGCGCCCGCCTCCGCCGGAGCTCTCCCGCGCCATGGCGACGCGGAACCGGACGCCGCTGTACCGCAAGTACCGCGACGCGCTGCGCCACGTCCGCGCGCCGGCGGGGGCTCCGTCGTCGTCGTCGTCCGGAGGAGGAGGAGGCGGGGGGCCGGTGATCGAGATGGCCTCGCTGCTTCGCTCCGACCGCCCCTACGCCCCCCTCAGCACCGACGACCCCTCCGCCGCCTCCAGGTAACAACCCCCCTTCCACCACCTTGTGCCGTCTAATCTGAACCCCACCTTTAGATCAGTTCGCTAGTTAATCGTGATGCGAGGGGGGCGCGAGATGCGGAATTGCGACATGGGAATCACAATTGGTAGACTATCGGTTTCCGTACGAGTGAATAGCGATGTCCCGTAAAATCGATGGTGATCCAATTGGCCTGTGATTCAAACGAAGCAGTAGAATTGCAGATCGCTGAACTCCTTCCCTTAGTTAGCCTGGTTAGGCGTCATCTACTGCGAGATACTTATAAATGGTTTTGTTAGTTCTAGTAAGAGAAGTTGAAAACTGATTTGAGTAAACAGCGAGGTGTGGTAGCAGTCCACCAATTGGTTTGGGAACCTTACAAGTGGCACTCACATGTGGTGTATGTGGTGCAGTAGAGGCGCTGTGACGGTTGGGCTGCCCCCGGCATGGGTTGATGTTTCCGAAGAGATATCTGCCAACATGCAGCGGGCAAGAACGAAGATGGCAGAGCTGGCTAAGGCACATGCCAAAGCCTTGATGCCATCCTTTGGTGATGGTAGAGATGACCAGCGAGCAATTGAGATTCTTACACATGAGGTAACAGACTTGCTGAAGAGGTCAGAGAAGAGACTGCAGAAGCTATCCATGAAAGATTCTTCAGAGGATTCGAATGTCCGGAAGAATGTCCAGGTGATGATTGGCTCCTATTAAACAGCTACAGGAGTTCTACGCATAAGGGATTTTTGTTTTGATGGATGAAATGCCCTTTGATTGTTATATGCAGCGTTCACTTGCTACAGACCTGCAAAGCCTTTCGATGGAGTTCCGTAAAAAACAGTCAACTTATTTAAAGCAGCTACGTCAACAGAAAGAGGTTCGTACGCCAATCTGCTCAGAAGTCCAGATACTTTTGCTACTTAAATCGATCTAATTGAGATGCTTGATTAATGAATCATGTTTACAGGGGCAAGATGGAGTTGATTTGGAAATGAACATGAATGGTTCTAAGTCAACATTTGAACTTGGAGATGATGAATTTGAGGATGTGGTATGCTATTACTTTGTCTTTATCTTTAGTCCTTAGTCCTGCAGACTTGATTTTACAATATTGTTATCCTGAAAGCTTGGTTTATAGTAAGTAGTAACACAATCAATTCTAATTAATATTTTTTTTATTGTTTGTTGTGTATTGCTCCTCACTATCTGCTAGTAACTTTGACTTGAAAATCAGAATCAAGGGTTTGCCCGACTTGCTTCACTTCAGAATTCAGACCCACAAGTATACACAAAATTTGTGAAGAGAAAAACACAAAATGAATAGCGGCACACATTATGTGCAATGAAGGCCATGTCTAGGTTTGGGTGGTTACAGTGGCTTAGAATTAGGCAACATAAATCTGATAGTATGGATTTGGCTTGCTTGGATCAATTTGCAGGTGTGAGTTAGGAATCTAGCTCAAGAATGAGCACAATCTAGTCTAGTTACATAGTTGGAATTATTATTCTGTTATACTTCTATTCTAGGCATTTTAATTTGACGGGATTGCATTATAGGATGTAGCTGTTGGATGTTTATAGCATTTCATTCTGCTCCTACCTTCTGACCACATGATGACATTGAGGATCTTAACATCAAGTCCAGAAAGTCAGACTTTTGGCCTGTAAATCTGTATGCTTGAATAAACATAATAAGAAAGTGACGCACACTTGAGGGATGGAGTTTTGAGGCAAAGCGGTTGTTATGCCAGTATTGGGTAGTGAAGATCTTGCATTTCCAAGCTTCCCAGCCCTTTCACTTTGTAATTGTTGTACTGATCAAGAAAGGCCGGGTTCTTTCAATTGCGTTTTAAACCAAGTGAATTTAGGTACATCATTTCAACTGGCTCCCGATGCAGAAGTTATAATCATAAAAAAAAAGGCTTTCTAAGTAAAAGTGCTATAGTCCCGTGCTCCACCTGCATCCACCTAAAATTTTTTCTTCTGCGTTATCAGATGGCAGGCAAGAAACATGCATGCGCTACTGCCCTTTTTTTTAATCATATCAATGATATCATGAATTTAGTAACATAGGTTATGTTCATGAATAAAATCAAAGAAGTTTGAGTAGCTTTGCATTGTCATGAACACCACAATAATCCAAGCAGCCATACACCATGGCCTTGCATCCATGAATTCATAGTATAGTTTGTGCACATACTTAGATGGTAGTCAGGCAGTTGCTTTTAAACTGGTTTAGTGTGAAAAAAAAGTCTTAAGTGAGATGCTCAAAGAAAACATTAACAAATTATATGCTTCATTATGTATATATCCCCTTTTAGTGTTCTCGGGAATATTTGATGTTTGTGTATGTTTTTTGTTGGATTTGAAATCAATATATGGGAATAGATTTGCTGGTATCAAAGAGGAGGATTAAAATTCCAGCATACCCTTTACATTAAGTAATTGATCGATGATGTAGTTTATTCCATGATTTTAATTTCAGGGTTTCACGGAGGTTCAGATGTCAAAACTTAAGAAAAGCGAAGCATTCACCAGAGAAAGAGAAAGAGAAATTGAGCAGGTGAGTTCTTTGTTTGTTATTTGCTTATATGCACAATGTTATATACATACTCTTATTTGAATTAAAAAAATCAATCATGGGCACAACTTTTTTTTATATTATCTGCATTATACTTGAAGGTTGTCGAATCAGTTAACGAGCTTGCACAGATCATGAAGGACCTTTCAGTTCTTGTGATAGATCAGGTATAAGAAAAACCCTAACAACTGAGTTATAAATGATTGGTTTTGTTAACTGGTTCAAACTCCAGACTCATAATTATTTTATCTTAACAGGGAACTATCATAGACCGGATAGACTACAATATACAGAATGTTGCAGCTTCCGTTGAAGAGGGTTATAAACAATTGCAAAAGGTTTCTTCCCCCAACCCATTTTCTGTCTTTAGAGTATTTTTTATGCAGATTTCTGTAGTTAAGATGGAAAAGCTTATATGCCATGCTTCATTTGCCAGGTTAACTTATATGATATTTTATTATTTGTGTCCATTACGGAGTAGCACAGTAGGTTTAAGGAAACTTGTACTATAATGTTAACCTTAAAAAATTGCTTCCCACCTGATCTATCTTTTTGTCCATTGAAAGAAAATGCTATGAGTAGATTAGGCATTAAATGAAATTTTAAAAAGGTATACTATATAACTTCAGCAGTTATCTGGTGATAAAAATTTAGTGCTTGATTTTGCATCTCCCAGACTGTGGACAGTCAAGCATCTCATAGCATGTAAATAGTGTCCAATAAATAGTACAGATCAAAAGTTTTTTTTTTTTGTGACTACTATAGGTAGTAATACTAGATCAAATCTTCAGGTCTCCGCAAGTACTGCTGTGTGCCTTTGCGTGCCTGTGTGTGTTTGTGCATGCATATGCTACTGTGTGCTAGATATTATCATAAAAAGTTGCGGAGAAGTCCTCAGTGTTTCCACCTGCAGCACCTTTACCTTATATATCAAAGCGTTTCTGCAGAGGAAGAGAAATAAGGCGCACCTTCAATTCCTGGAGTTTCCAGTCTAACATCTTCATCTGGTCTCTGTTATGCAGGCTGAGAGGACACAGAAGAAAGGGGGCATGGTCATGTGTGCGACTACCCTTGTCATTCTTATCTTCATCATGATAGTCCTCCTGATTTTAAAGAAGATCCTTTTCTGACATAGATATATATATTCTTTATGGTTGATGGATGGCTTCCAAGTGAACAACACTCGCTGAGTGATTATGCAGTGCCTGCGTACTGGAACAGCTGCAGTTCAGTTGCATGTTTACAGTTTACTGATCTCAAAATTCAAAGACGGTTCAGCCCATATCCATAATTGCTGGGCCTGCAACTCTCTTCAGTCTTCCACATTTTTTTGCAGCACTGCAAGTGTAGAGATATCATATTCATAGGAGGCTCTTTTTTTTTAAGAGTTGTGTTGACACAATTCGCCCTACCTGTTTGTATTGGAGCAGCCAGGTTTGGTTTTGTATGCTCTGTACAAAGTTGTACTATCCATCCAATTCTTGAAGAAAAAGTAGCTCCACTTTCGGTCTCGATTACGATTTCCCATACACAGTCTACTTATTTACTGGCTATAATGTACCTGGCTAACTTTGTTAGGTATGTGAAGGTCTGTTAGCCATTGATTCTTGTATCTGAATATTTTACTGAAAATACAATTGTGGAGTTTTGTTTTTCAGGTGTCGGCATGCATGCATGGGGGTGCTGTCACTTTGGTATTTGTCTGTGCTGCTGCTAAATTGGAAGGTTTTGCTTGGCTTTTGAGGTGGGAGCCAAGAATCAAGAGGTGATGGATCCCCTGTCGGCCATCATTCACTCACTCCCTCGACCTCTTCCATAACTCAGGTCTGCAGGCCGTGGTGTTTTCTTGCTCCCATCGCATCATTTTGACCAGTTGGTCCCAAATCATGCAGCATGTACTGTGTTTTGGTGATGTAGGATTTTCTGTGCCCCACATGTAATCAATTTAATCTCCCCTAGTGTCTCTATGTGTCCCTTTGCCCCCATTTACTGGGGTGTTTAGATCCAGGGGTGTAAAAAGTTTTGGTGGGTCACATCGGATATTATATAAGGTGTAGCATGGGGTGTTCAGACACTAATAAAAAAACTAATTAAAGAACCTGTCAGTAAACTGTGAGACGAATTTATTAAGCCTAATTAACCCGTCATTAGTAAATGTTTACTTTAGCACCAAATTGTCAAATTATGGAGTAATTAGGCTTAAAAAATTCGTCTCGCAAATTAGTCGCAATCTGTGCAATTAGTTATTTTTTAGCCTATATTTAATACTTTATACAGGTGTTAAAACTTTTGATGTGAGAGGGTAAAAAATTTTTAGGGTGGATCTAAACAGAGCCATAGGCTCTGGTTGCTTCAGCTGTTTGCTGCAACTTGTACAGGAGGCTATATGTCTATCCTATTGGGCACCTAACTTAGGTTTTTTTTTTTCTTTTCTATACCTTGTTTCACCTCCCTGGTATGGGTACCCCTACTAGGGGCATACCCTACAGAATTCCTACCTCAAGGTACTAGTAGGAGTAACATAGGCTGTGTTTTGGTGATATGTTGTGTAATAAAAAAATAAATTACAGAATCTGATTGTAAACCGCGAGACGAATTTATTAAGCCTAATTAATATATTATTAGCAAATGTTTAATGTAGCACCACATTATCAAATCATGGCGCGATTAGGCTTAAAAGATTCGTCTCGCAATTTAGACGCAATCTGTGTAATTACTTATTTTTTTATCTATATTTAATACTCTATGCATGTGTCTAAACATTTGACGTGACATGGTATAAAATTTTGCGGGATCTAAACAGGGCCATACAGTAGGAGTGTATAAAACATAGAGAGAGAAAAGAGAGTTGTACCAGGGAGGAAGATGATGAGTTTGGGGGGCATAAAATATTCAAATGTTGTAGGGTACTAGTAGTAATATCAGTACTGTCGTACATATTCATCATCTTGAATGCTCTGCCTCTGCCGTACCGTCCCTTTGGCTCTCTCCAGAGCTGGAGAGTGGTGATAGGAGTAGATTAGATTAGCTTAGGTTAGGAGTAGTATGAGGTTTGATTTAGGGGGCTATTAAGATTTATTAGGATCTGTACAAAATCTTTCCAGCTTGTAGACGTGCAGTACTACTAGCTCGAAGCAAATGCCTTTGGGTACATCCGTACATGTCAGGTCAAAGCAAGGGCTTGGGATTTGAATGGTGTTTCTTTATCTTTTGAACGAACGAAATGGTTTGAATGGTTTTGAGGCCCGTTCTTTTGGTCATCATGCGTTTTGTACTTGGTGGATCTTATCCGTATACTTCAACTGATTAGTGGAATGGATCTTTGATCTGATATACTGTATGATCGAGCATTCGAGCCTTGCTTGTTTCAGCTCAGGTTTATAAGTTGCAGCCAATTTTGAATTTTAGAACTTAATTTATGTGCTTTTATCGCAATCGTCACGCAACTTGGGAATAGCTATCATTTGTCGTTAAATTTTCTTCTACAAACTTGATATATGTAAATATAATATAATCAGTGTAATTACATTGCAACTTGCATGTAGCTACAATATACTACCTCCGTTTTTTAATAGATGACGCCGTTGACTTTTTCTCACATGTTTGACCATTCGTCTTATTCAAAAATTTTATGCAAATGTATAAGATACAAATCACGCTTAAAGTACTATGGGTGATAAAACAACTCATAACAAAATAAATTATAATTATGTAAATTTTTTTTATTAAGATGAATGGTCAAACATGTGAGAAAAAGTCAACGACGTCATCTATTAAAAAATGGAGGGTGTAATTTGTATGTATCTTTTTTTAAAAAAAAATCTGTGATAACACACTATTTTCATGAAGCGGAGGATCGAGCGTTCAAGCCTTGTTTCAGCTTAGGTTTATAAGTTGCAGCCAATTTTGAATTTTAGAACTTAATTTACGTGCTTTTGTCGCAATCGTCACGCAACTTGGGAATAGTTATCATTTGTCGTTAAATTTTCTTCTACAAATTTGATATATGTAAATATAATATAATCAGTGTAATTACATTGCAACTTGCATGTAGCTACAATATAATTTGTATGTATCTTTTTTAAAAAAATCCATGATAACACACTATTTTCATGAAGTGGAGGCCGCAAGACCGAATCTCCTAGCCTGTCTGCATGCTATGATTTTTTCCCTAACTTGCATGAATCTTAAAGTAAACCTAATAGTTTAAAATTATGTGAAAATTAAATATAAGTTAAATTGTAGTTTCATGCAAATTATAATGTAATTACACTACAATTATACTATATGTACATTTGATAAATTTTTAATATATATAGTATAATTACATTACAATTATACTATATGTACATTGATATATACTATATGTCGACAAATATATAGCACAATCGACTCTAAAAAGAGTGGTAAGGCTTTACGTCCCCATCGTTTGGCGATATATTTACAAACGAAAAACAAATTGTGAATAAAATTTTTATATACGTATTCTTAGCCATGTAAGCAAAGGTTGAAAAATAAACTTCGATGAAAAGAAAAATCCAAAATCAGCTCTAAATTTAAGATTGAAAATTTAAATTTTAGTTGATAAGTATAATCATAAGAAAAAGATGAGGCCGATACTTTGTAAGCTAAAATGTGGTTATGGTTTTGGTTGGGTGGTGGTCTCACCTTTGATAAGCTTAGTAAACGAAATGTGGTAAATCTAGATAATCTTAATACATGAATCATCAGAATTTTATTGACATGACTATAATTGACTGGTGTTTAGGCTTCTCGTTGCACACCGTTTTGATGGTGCAATGATGCATACTAGCCATAATAATTGATAGTATAAGTTTGTGCTTGATACGATGAATCCTAGACGCCGAGTTGGGAATATAGTACATCCGAAGCACCGCTGCCTGAACATATAATACGGAGTACTACGTACTCCCTCCCCTCCGTAAAAATAATAAAAAAAAAACTCGACTGTAAAAAAAAAATCGACTTAGAAGGGGATATGACCTCTACTAAACAATGAATTGCCCTCCTAGATTGAGTTCTTTTTTAGACGGAGGGAGTACCCTGTCTGTCAGGAAAAAAAAACGGATCTGGACAGAATATGTAAGGATGTATTGCATCCTATTACAAGGTTGACTTTTTTTCTGGGACGAAAAGAGTATAATTGTAGTGCTTCATTTTAAAGACCCATTTGAATTGCAGGATTGTAAAAAGGGTGGAATAAAAAAACACATGATTCTGATAGAAACATAAGCATCAAACAAAGAATTGCAAAACACAAGAAATACACACTGAGGACTATTTGATTGTACCGTAGAAAAAACATAGAAATCGGATGAAAGAGGTAGACTAACGAAAATTTTCCAAGAGATTGGAGCTCTTGTTAAGTTTCCTCAAAATCTATATGCGATGAGGGATTCCATAGGAATTTTAATAGATTTGGAAAACTTCAATCCTTTAAATTAAATGGTCACATAGAAAAAAATTCATATAGATTCGGGTTTAATTCAAGGGGCTACAAAGGTTCAATGCGGCATAAAATTTTATATGATTTTCATGAGCTTGTTTTTTCCACCAAGAATCGAAAATATATCCTACATTCTACAAGAGTTCCCTAGTAGTACTCGTCTCCTACCATACTTCACATGAGCTATAAGCATGGATTAACTTGTACCCATCTTGTTTCAAAATAAATAAAACTAGACTTAAAAAATATTATCTTACCAGTGTTATTTTTATATTAGATTTATTTATTAAAAAAATCAATTTTCTCTTTACAGTATAAATTTGTTTATTTTAAGATGGATTTTTGAGACGCGCTCCCTCCATCCAGAAAAAAAAAATCAATCCTAACATCCCAATATGGAATTAGTGAAGAATGAGGATGACTAAAATACCCTTAATCACTAGGAAAAAAGTAGTAAGAGTAGTAGATATGTAAAGGGTATTGAAGAGATAAAACTTATCGTTTTACGCGCTGAAATCATGTAGAATGATAGAAGTTGATTTTCTGTGTGGTAAAATTGAAACTCTAAAAATTAAAAAAAAAATTGACGGAGGGAGTAACTCAACGTAGAAGTAAAAGCAACAAGATCCACTCATTAGTCACCGCTGTCCTAACAGCCCTAGATAAGGATGAGTTTCAGGAAGGGGAAAACTCGAGATTGCCCCTGCAAGGGCTGGGCTGGGCATGAGGAGGCAGGCAAGGCAACTGAACCAAAGGGAGGGTACAACTTACAAGTAAGGACAGGCAGCCGGCCAATGTGGGGCAACCCAACCCAGCAACCATATTATTATACTAACAGTAGTATTAGTGAACTATTATTTACTCCTTCTGTTCAATAAAAAATAAATATAATACGAGATATGATACGGTACTATTAATTTGGACAAGAGATATCTAAATTCATAGTATTAGGATGTGTCACGTTTCAAGCTGTATAGATTCGTATTACTATGATGCCGCACTATATTTTTTATGGGACAGATGGAATAATAATAATTTCTTGTTAGAACCAAGTTAATACTAACATAACATCCATATAGATGTAGGTTTTGCTTGAAGAGCTTAAGACTGTGTTTAGATAAAGGGGTGTAAAGTTTTGGCGTGTCACATTCGATATATGGACACATATGAAGTATTAAACATAGACTAATAACAAAACAAATTACAGAATCTACCTGCAAACCGCGAGACAAATTTATTAAGCCTAGTTAATCCGTCATTAGCAAATATTTACTGTAGCACCACATTGTAAAATCATGGAGCAATTAGGCTTAAAAAATTCATCTCGCAATTTACACGCAATCTGTGTAATTAGTTATTTTTTCGTTTATATTTAATACTCCATGCATGTGTCTAAATATTCGATGTGACGGGTGAAAAATTTTAGCAGGAGATCTAAACAAGGCCAAAGATGGTAAGACACAACTTATAATAATAAAAAGAATTGGTCATATCAATTTCTACTCCGTCCTAAAATAATATAACCTAGATGTGTCCAACGATTATGGACATCCTAGATTAAATTATTTTGTAACGGAGTGAGTAACTTCTCGCTTCTATTTTAGTGGTTTACTCCTGTCCCATAATATAAGGGATTTTAGTGGGATTTAACATATCCTATTACTACGAGCCTGTCCAGATTCGTAGTATAGAATGTGTCATATCCTGTCAAAATCTCTTATATTATAAGACGTTATATTATAAGACGGATGGAGTATTTTTTTAAGATTATGTAACTACCCGTTTAAAAAATAATTAAAATTCTAATATCTAATTAAAAATTTAGAAAGCTAAACAAGACCTAAATAGGTATAGATACTCTAGGAGGAAGAAAGAAGCAGATCCCGCTCTCCTCTCCCTCTCACACTCACACGCTGCAGCAGCAGCAGCAGCTTTCCCACCGACTCCTCCCCCTCCTCCATTAATGGCCGCCACCAAGAACCCTCCAACCCCCACGTGACCTCCTCCTCCCCTCCCCCTCCCCATCCCCACCTCGCCGCCGGCGACCTCCCTTCTTCCTGCTTGCCTGCTCGCTTGCCTGCCTGGTTCGACCGATGCTGAGCTCGTCGCCCTCGGCGGCGGCGCCGGGGATGGGAGGGTACCAGCCGCAGCGCGGGGCGGCGGTCTTCACGGCGGCGCAGTGGGCGGAGCTGGAGCAGCAGGCGCTCATTTACAAGTACCTCGTCGCCGGTGTCCCCGTCCCGGGCGATCTCCTCCTCCCAATCCGCCCCCACTCCGCCGCCGCCGCCGCCACCTACTCCTTCGCCAACCCCGCCGCAGCGCCCTTCTACCATCACCACCACCACCCCTCTCGTAAGCTCTCTCTCCATCTTTTTTCTACAAATGGTCCATCCCTTGTTTGCTTCATGCTTGGGTATTCAAATCTGAGAAAAAATTATATATGTGCGTGCGTGTGCTTTCTTGGGACTTTTTCTTTTTTTGTTTCTTCTTTCAGGACAGGATCTCTTTGCTGCCCTGCTCATTGGGATTGATTTGCTATTGCTCTCACGATTTATTGATAGATGAACGTACACGGATCTTTGCTTATAGTATGTCCGTTTAAGCTGTTCGATTGACTCTTTGCTCACTTTTATATCCTAAGCAAATTAAGCATATAGTAGTTATTACCATTACCAACTTTGCATTGGGTTGATGAAATGTTGAAGTGGTGCATTTTGATCTAGTTTTAATATGAACAATGATGAATGCTGATATGGATTTAATGTGCCTGTGCTCATGTCGCTGCAGTGAGCTATTATGCCTACTATGGCAAGAAGCTTGACCCTGAGCCGTGGCGGTGCCGCCGCACCGACGGCAAGAAGTGGCGGTGCTCCAAGGAGGCGCACCCTGACTCCAAGTACTGCGAGCGCCACATGCACCGTGGCCGCAACCGTTCAAGAAAGCCTGTGGAATCCAAGACCGCTGCCCCTGCGCCCCAGTCGCAGCCCCAGCTGTCCAATGTCACGACCGCGACTCACGACGCCGATGTGCCTCTCCCGTCACTCACCGTGGGTGCTAAAACCCACGGTCTGACCCTCGGTGGTGCTGGCTCGTCGCAGTTCCATGTCGACGCGCCGTCGTACGGCAGCAAGTATCCCCTCTTGAATTTCATTGACCCTGTGTTGAATACTTATTTGAATTAAGCTTGCCTAGATTGATTGCATATTATGCTGGAATAGAGCTGATCTGGTAGCTTTCTTAAAAGGGCTGAGACACTCAAAATAGTATTTGAGCTCTAATGTTGTTGATGCTTATTGCTCAAGTAGTGAACCTACCCTCATTCCAGTAATTATAAGTGTGTGAGGCTGTCTAAGAATTTGTTGATCAGAGCTAATTCAATGAGTTAGTCAGATGAGTGATACTGCCAATTTACATGTGAGCATAACCCCAAGTAAAAATTTTGTACCTGGATTATGTTAGTAAATCTGTGTATTGCATTCCATCCTTGATGCTACAAACCTCTGTGGGCACAATGTCATAAGCATATGTCTGTTGCTTGTGCCTTTAGCCCTATTATACTGTTGCTTTTTGTAGTAATATTGTACGTTTTTCCAGATCGCCTAAGCCCTAGCTGATTTTGACCTTTATTGCCCTGACTCCTGATAATGTTTCGAGAAATAGTGTTAACAGTTGTCATGTTCTGGGGTGTTTTTGGTCCATGCCCTCTAAAATCTTGGTACCGTCTTTTTTATTCTGGGAAATTTTGCTTTTGTCATCTTTTTGGTGTGCCATACCGTAGTTTAGTATTTCCTCCTCTGCTAGCAATCACAAAATAAAAATATTGTACCTTCGACACCATCCTTATGCTTGTGCTGCATGCATGGCATATGTTCTAGTTTCGTGTCATTTTGCATTTGCATCTTGCTAGATGACTGACAAAGCTTACTCATTTTGCTCCTTCGACTATTTTTCGTTCTTTTTCCTTTTTAACTATAGTAGGTTGTATTCTTATCGTTTTGGTAGCATTTCTCCTATGCAGCTGCTTTTATGTCCTCCCCTTGAGTTGTAGAAATCCCCTAGTTAGCTACTGTGAACCTGTAATCATCCCATTATATTCCATTTGGTGCTGCGCAAATCTACATGTACCAGTCTGACTCTGGTGTCTGGTCCTAATTTTCATGTATCAATGGCTATGCAGGTACTCTCTTGGAGCTAAAGCTGATGTGGGTGAACTGAGCTTCTTCTCAGGAGCATCAGGAAACACCAGGGGCTTCACCATTGATTCTCCAACAGATAGCTCATGGCATTCACTGCCTTCCAGTGTACCCCCATATCCGATGTCAAAGCCAAGGGACTCTGGCCTCCTACCAGGTGCCTACTCCTACTCCCACCTCGAACCTTCACAGGAACTTGGCCAGGTCACCATCGCCTCGCTGTCCCAAGAGCAGGAGCGCCGCTCTTTTGGTGGTGGAGCGGGGGGGATGCTAGGAAATGTGAAGCACGAGAACCAGCCGCTGAGGCCTTTCTTCGATGAGTGGCCTGGGAGGCGAGATTCGTGGTCGGAGATGGATGAGGAGAGGTCCAACCAGACCTCCTTCTCGACAACCCAGCTCTCGATCTCCATCCCGATGCCCAGATGTGGGTCCCCTATCGGTCCGCGTCTACCTTGAGCATCCCTTCAGCACTATTTCTCTCACACAATTCATTCCATTTTCTTTGATGATGCAGGTGATTGAGAACTTTGCTGCTTGTGGCAGCGGGGTGGACCTCTACCCCGCATTTTACCGCTGCTAGTGAGTTGGATCAGTGATTGCGCCCCCCCTGGTTCTTTGTTCAATTGTATCGTGCTATGAACTAGTTAAGAGAACCCTACTTTTTTTTTCTAGTAGAAGAGAGAAAACTCTTATCCATCATCATGTTTTAAGATTCCACGATGTTTTGTACCTGCAACCCACACGACCTGCCGGCTGCTGGAAGTTGCTGGCTGTCTGTAATGTTTGTAGTAGATGATCTATGATGTATCATGTATCTATCTACTTATTATTCCGAATTGCGGAAATCTGATACTAAAGCCGATAATCTGGCATGTGCCAACGTCCTGGATGTATTTTGCTTTTGGTGGGAAAAAAGAAGAAAAGAAGGTTCCTTTTTTCTCATAATAATTCAACTTTGTAGAATCAAAACCAGGCGTGACGTTGTGGCATTCGTTATTCCTTTTGCTTTGAAAAGAAGACGATGAAAGAAAGATATGTGCACGTGAACTCCAAAAGGAGAATGCCGCTGAGATGTTAAGTGCAGCCTTTTGAGCCGATATCTGGGAGGGAGGATGCGGCAACTGCAATGCAAATGCAAATGCCCAAAGGATACAAGAAGGTAAGGGAAAAAGAGAGAAAAAAAGAAGAAAAAGATAGCTGAGCCTTTGGCAGGAGGGAGCACGGCCTGAACCTGATGAACGTGAGGTCTCCGTCTCCATCTCCTTTGGCAGGCAGACGCAGAGATGGATGGGGATGTCGTTTCAGTACAGAAAAAGCCTCAGTGCACACACTCACTCCGGCGCGGTCAAACATGGAAATGAATACATGTATACATATACTGTTATTGCTACTGTACATGAATACTTGACTGGATGGTACATGATGCCCAGAGAGACCACTGAACCACAACATGCCCAGAGAGAGGCTCTGCGCAAACTGCAAAGCAGCAGCAGCAGCAGCAGCAGCACTACGCTTTGGTACTCGCAAAAAATATCATCGTCACTCACGGCAGACATGTTCACAGCTCTCCACAACATTTTATAGCAACAGCAACAGCACATTTTATAAGATACAGTAATAATAGCAACAGTATATATTATTATTATTATTTGATAGCTGCAGACGCGCTGGTCATGCACTAATGCATGCCTGCATGGTGCATAAACAACTGGACAAGCATAGCCGCACCACGTAGTGGTAATAGTCCTATAACAATATTTGACATAGCTGCGAAGTCACAGGCAGGGGCCAGCCAACGCAGAGCAGAAACGACTCAACAAGCGTCACGTCACTAGGGAGCAAATAACACACAGTTCCGACTCGAAACACAAGGTTTCCATGGAGACGCGCCCGGCCATGCTTGCATGCCCCCGAGGATCAGCTGCATCCTCGAGGTGCTGTCATGGATGGATGCCAATGCAAGGCAAGTTAGGAGTACCAGCAGGCAGGCACATCTCCATTTTTATTGGGGTATGAGATCACAACCAAGACGACAATACTAGGAAACAGCACTAAAAACTCTTCAAGGGAGATCGGCTCTGTTGGCTTCTTATTTTTCAGGATAGTAGGAGGATTGGTGAAAGGGTAGCAAAGAGGAGTGTGGCGGCAGCATCCGTTTCATCGTCGTCTTCAGCTAACGAGCTTCCTGGGAAGGAAAGCCCTGTCGCCTGGCATCTCGTATGGGTGCCGGAAGGGGTCGGCCGGGGCGTGCCATGCCCTGGTTCCCGCAGGAGGCAAAGGCCGCTTCATGGTATTCCCATGGGTTCTTGCCTTCATATCCACAAACTTGTCCGAAGCCAAGCTTGGCACCCTGTTGGAGCCCACTGTCAGCTGAGACAGCTTCTCAGCAATGTCAGGCGCACGAGGGCCCTGGTCTTTAGTGAAGTAATTTCCTACATAAGGGATGAGAGAAGTGAAGTTAAATAGATGCATGCATGATATCAACAAAAATAAAAGAGAAATCATTTCAACTATAGGCCCTGTTTAGTTCCCCCACAAAAATTTTATACCATGTCATATCGAACGTTTGAACACCTGCATGAAGTATTAAATATAGGCTAAAAAATAACTAATTGCACAGATTGCAACTAATTTGCGAGACGAATCTTTTGAGCCTAATTGCTCCATGATTTGACAATGTGGTGCTACAGTAAACATTTGCTAATGACGGACTAATTAGGATAAATTTCGTCTCGCGGTTTACTGGCAGATTCTGTAATTAGTTTTTTTATTAGTGCCCGAACACCCCACGCGACACCCTATATAATACTTTGATGTGACACGCCAAAATTTTACACCCCTAGATCTAAACACCCCCATAGTTTGTTTAAAACAACACTCACCATTGCTCCTTACTGCTGCTGCTGCTGCTGCTGGTGGTGGTGGTCTGGACCAAGGCTGATTCATTGCCTCTGCCTTTGTCAGTTTATGGTTACCCTCTGGAGCCTGACAAGAATTCATATTCACCTGGTGATCCAACTCCAGCTTCCTTTGCACACCAGCTACAAGGAGGTAATTATAGTTTGTTATAACTCCAAGTGCAACAGCCACAAATCCTCCCCTATGAAATGAGCATGACAAACCATCTTAAATGGGTATACCTGCTCTTGCCGGGGTGTTAGCGCTCAAGTATGAGTAATTAACGGCTGGTCTCCCATTAGATAAAGGCCCCACGGAATATCTCCTAGCATTCTTCTGATCCACAGCTCCTTTAGCCCCAACTGTAGATCAATTATTCAAATTGCTTCAATAACAATGTTCTAATAATGAAAAAATGAGTTTCTACATCGCCAGGATAATGACAAACCTGATGGTGGTGTTGCTGCATATCCGTTTGTTGATCTGAATCGAAGTGAAGGGGGGATGTAGAAGCATGGCTGTAAAAAAAAACAATTATGATATTTCAAAATAACAAATATACAACTACCGCAAACTCATGAATAAGTTCATCATGTACTATGGAAAGTAATAACCAGAAAAATAACCTGAAAGAAGGGATGCTGCAAAACCTCCACTGCTGTTGGCCTTCTTTGTGGGTCCCATGAGCAGAGCCACTGTTGCAGATAGTAACTTGTTATTTACCATTTATTTCGGGCAAGGTCATCTTTACGCACCAAAGGAAATACTGGAGCCGTTAATTGTTTACCGAAATAAGGCTGATCGCATCTTCACTTGCTGAGGGAACCACTTCCGAAAGATGTATGCTTCCAGACTGCAAGAATTTGGTGTAGCAGTTAAGCACCAATCACTCTTGTGCCATACTCTGGAGTAAAAATAATGTCACCAAAAGATTCTACCTGGGGAAACTGAAAACGAATAGATGCCGCAAGCTGCAGTCCTTCAGCCCAGGTACGCTGATTCGGAGTACCAAGAATGCTACAGATTTTGTAAATCTCGTCTGCTTCACTGATGGACAGAAAATGAGAAAGTTATAAATGCCATTTCTCCAAGGGAAGGCTATGGAAACACATAGTGCCATGCCACAGCAGTCATAAGATTTCGCATTACACGTAGTTACCAGAGTAGATGTAATGTGTCAATGGTGATTATTTCATCTATAACAGTAAGCTTAATATTAGCCCTCAAGTCATAATTAAGATTGAACTTTGAGGTTCGAACTATTTCGCACATTTAAACCAAAAAAACAAGATAACTGGATGTGATTAAGTAAGAAAATACTGTGCATACTTTGAACCAGGGAAAAGAGGTCGCAGTGAAAAAAGCTCCGCGATGATGGCACCCATCGCCCACATATCTGGAACGGGGGGATAAGCAAATAAACATATTGTAATTGAGAGCAAATAGTTATCTCATAAAGGCACAAATATTCTTCACTCACCAACTGCTGAGTTGTAAACAGAAGCTTGGAGCAGAACTTCAGGGGCACGGTACCTATGTTGATAGTGAACAAGTGGATATTTAATACTCCTATCTAAATTCTGTTGTTGTGTATATAGTTTAACAAGCATAAGAATTGCATGGCGCACCAGCGAGTTGACACATATTCTGTGTATGGTGGTTCAGAAGAAATCTCACGAGCAAGTCCAAAATCTGCTATCTTGATGAGCTCCTTTGTAACTAGCAAATTTTCTGAAATATCATAAAGTTACAGGACCAATAAGATAGTTGGTAAATTCTAACAACAGTAATCATGGTCAATCCCAACTGAACATATTGCAGATAAGTTAGCAAAGGTCGATGCCACATTGCTTCTTCTAGCTCTTTTGCTCCTCTGGACAGGTAACTTAAGTACTCTACTAGTAATTATTTAGGGCAACAACTTTATGTTTGCATTTTTCTAGGTCTGCGCTTCAAATGCTTGCTTAACAAATGCATATATCACACTGCATAAAGGAGGCACAAGAACTGAAATATAAGACATGACATATCACAGCTTCAAGCATCATAGATGCAAAATTGATTGATGAAACAGATCAGCATCAATGCAAAATTGCTTGTTGAAACACATATCAAACAAGAAGCATCATCAATGCAGAATTGGTTGTTGCAACAAATCAAAACGTTTCAGGCAGTGTCAACAGCTAAATGCATTGTTCCCCATCTATACAGCACTAATTAAATAGACATGTTTTGATGTCATTATCACTTAATGCCGCATTGCACAACAGAACATCATAAACAACTCCCAGTCTCAAGCATTAGAAAGCATGACAGGTTTAAAAATAACAGCCAACCAGCCATACCAGGCTTAAGGTCGCGGTGAAAATATCCACGCTGATGCATGTGACTCAAAGCTTGAAATATCTGAAAACACCAATTTCGGACTTCAGTCTCTGAAAAGGGCTTCCCCCTGCTCTTCATCAGCTGGTAGAGATTGCATTCCTAAAATCACCACGTAAACAGAAAAAACTTCAATCACTTCAGAGGCCACAAATGCCAAATCAAAAGCATCTAATTAAGAAATACAAACCATGTATTCAAAAACAAAGAATAACATATCATTCTCCCTTATGACTTCCTTCAGTTTCACAATGTTCGGATGGTTCATCCTTCGCAAAGACTGGGATGCGCACACAAAAAAAAATATATTAATGAAGTATAATAGATATCATGATCAAACTTGATTACATGTTGCATAATAAAGCACCTTCACTTCACGGAGATTGATGCACTCCTCCCATGAATAATATTTTTTCTTCATTTTCTTGATTGCAACCTATCAAGGCCAGATATGTTAATAATGTGTCAAAAAATTATGCCATTGATAAGGCAGATCAAGTCACTGTCACTTCTTTTCATAAGATAGATCATGACGATAAGAGTTAGCTCCAGTTTAATTCAGATTTAATTACTACTAAGTACAATATAAAGTAATCACCTAGCATACTAAACTCCAGTGTACCAATAAACAAGCAGCCAAACTGCTTAGCTACTGAAAAAAAATAATAAGTCATAACATAAACAAAATTACAAATATTGGGGCAAGTAGAGTGGCATACCACTTCACCACTCTCTTTGTTGATCGCGCGCCAAACACTCCCAAATGTTCCGTCACCAACTTCCTTAATAATCTTATACCTGAAGCATGATGCAGGAAAGAGGTTAGCACTCAGCAGGTACAAGCTCTTGAACATCTGAGAGAGCCCTTACACACACAACATCTGAGAGAGAAGGGGTGTTATTTACCTCTCCATTTTTACTAGCTGGAGAGTAAAGCTGGTCTTATTCTAGAAGAGCCCTGTTGTGAACAAGACTCATATGTGTATTGCTGAAATGCCTTTGAAGGGTAGATCAGCAAAGCCACTCAACGCTTCTGGAAAAACTCTATAAGCAATACCCATACTCTGACAAAAAAACTTGAACACCTTCACTCTGAAAGAGCAACAAATAGATCAGAAGATTTGGAAGAAATAAAAAATACAAATAGGCTGAGTAACATAATAATTACATGTAACTGAATCATGAACAATGCATGTCATGTAGAAATTTCAAGCATACCGGTTTGTTACGCCATCAAACACAAAGCCTGACAAAGAACTGCGTAGTACGCACCGAATCTTGGGATGATCAAACAAAAAGTAAGCAGTGTAGGGGAGAAGAGAGCAAACGGAAGCAAAGAAAACCAGAACCTGCTGAGAGCAAGAAATTCATGAGAACAGGAACACATGCCATTTAAATATCGGGCAATTAGCTTCTCAAATAAAAGCATACCTAGAGATTAAGTCTGACAATGAAGATCTAATGTCAGATCCGATTGTCCAAAGAAGTTCCGATGGTAACTTTTGCTGGCTGATCAGTGCCACAACAAAAACTACCGGAAGGATGCAAGAGGATGAGATGCACCATGCTCGAAGAAATGTGCTACAGCTGCACTGTAATCACTAGTCGACTCTAATGTGCAATAGCATGGGACCAGGCAAGACGGCTGCTGAATGAGGTGCGATCTTCAGGTGCAGTTGACAAAAGAGATAACGAGGAAGTCTCCGTAAAGAGAAAACCTCCAGCCAAGAACTTCCTCGAGCAGCGAAATGTGCAATACAGAGGAACTTGTGGTGTAGAGGGTGTACTCCATATCCTTACTGAGAATGCTAGAGCCCGGGCAGTGCACGGTGTTGGAACCTGCAAAGGCATGCAAAGTGAATATAAATAAGCAGCAAAGCAATGGTTGAAAACATGTGTCAGTGATGTAACAGGGAAAAACATAGTAAGAGTTAGAAGAGGGCATTTATCGATTCATGCTACCAAGGAGCATCAAAGCACCCGTGAAATTAGACATCACATGCATGTGCCAATTCATGTTACCTACAAGCATCAAAGCACAGGGCATCCGAGATGCACTAATTTACATTTGTCCCAGAAACACTATTGAGATTTGAGTCTATGGATGCATCATGCATGTGCCGTGAAACAACGTTACCAAAATTAACATAGGACCTCAACAGTGATAAATTGATACTACACCATATCTATTGATTGCAACGAATTGATTGAATTCTCGCTTCCTGCACAATTAAGACAGTGGTCTTGCTACAGCATACATATTACTGGTACCAACATGATGCCAAGTGATGAGACATGAAAAAAGTATTGAGAACTAGAGTAAGTTTATAATCAGTTGCCAGTCCATGAAATTAAACATCAGACGCATAACATGTGCAACCTAGCATAAATCGGCATGATGGATGCTCAGGAACTGCGATTCATGAATAGACGTGAGGAATATCCGTGACTGATGAACCCTAGCTCACACACATCGGAACCAACAACTCCTCCACCAAATCCCGTAGAAATCATGATGCGCCAATCCCCCAAATCAACCCTGCTAAACTCCCTCGAAATTCGAACCAAAACAATTCATCCACCCCAACAAACCCCCGCACCGATCCGAAATTCCGAATCAATCACCCGATCCCCACCCCCCACCTTCCCCCGGCGCCCGCAGCAACCACCGCGCGATCCCCAAATCAAACTCATCAGACACCCCAACCATGGCACAGCCAAGCCACGCGTCGATTCGATTCGATTCGCCACCACCAAATCAGCGCGAAATTGAATCGGAAAGTGGGACGACGAGCGAGCGAGACAGACCTGGGTGCCTCTCGGCATAACCGTGCGCCACCGCCGCCGCCGAGGGATCCAGGGGACGCCGCCGCCGCCGCCTCCAGCGCTGAAGAGGGGGGAGGGGAGGGGGAGGGGGAGGGGGGAGGGGTGGGGATCGGATGGCTTCGTCTCGTCTCCTCCTCGCGTCGGGGATTTTCTTTTTCTTCTTCCTCTCGCCTTCCTCTCCTCTCCTCTCATTTATCTCTCAGTCGTCCAATGTGGCGGGGCCTTTTTGCGATACGGTCCCTGTACTACTCGGTTATACCCAGTCCAACCTTGCCGCGTTTTCTTTGTTCTTTACTCGGAGTAGTTTTTTTTATTTTATTTTATTTTATTTTTTTGGAATCGCCTTGCGGTTGCCGCGGTTTCAGACATGCCGCTTTATTTGACGTGTCTCCCTGTTTTGAGTGTGCAGAGAAATTAATAATGTTTTTACTTGTGTTTTATGTGGTTCTTTAAGCATCAGTTAGATCGAATTTGTTATAGTTCATTGATTTTAGTTAAGTCATCTTATTAATGTTTTTTTCTGGTTAAGATGTTAAGGTGGTGTTCAGCTCACTTAGCATGTGTTCTTTTGTTGCATATGATTAATTAACTATTAGCAATAAAAACTTGAATGGATTAACATAATTTTTATAGCAACTTTTCTATATAATTTTTTAAAACATACCATGTAGTAATTTAAAAACATGCATACAGCGAATAAGGGAGCAGTAAATGAGAACCATGAGTAGTAGGTACCCTTAGTTACTTTTTTTGTGTGTGACTATTTTTTTTATGTTTCTTATCACAGGACACATATGCATATATACAATTAACTAGCATATACTCCTCTTTTTAGTTTATTTTTCTAAATCATTTATTCTCAATATCTATGATTCTATTGATCGCATGGATTTATATTTATTAGAGTGATCCAAATAAGGATATGATAACAATTATTTTGAGGAGACAACAATAATTTTCTTAGTATTTACGGTAGTATAGATTTGTTTCTATTTTTTTAAGAACGGAAGGAATATTACATTAGGTTAAAGAGTTCGAGCAAACATGTCGAAAGATCGGGCTACATGTTATAGCCGGATTATCTTGTTATCTTAGTCGGAAAGTCAAAAGCAAGATACGTGAGATTTGAGAACCAGTCATTTGACCATGTCTTTTAAGAAAAACTCATGGTAGTTATCATGTTACACTGTGGATCCTAAATTGCCTATCGCCACACTTGAATTAATCTTTTTTCTCTTAACAGCATTGAGCTTGAATAAATTTCCACTATTACTATACATTAAGCAATTTTTTCCCTGAACTGAAAAAAAACATATAACTTTAAATAAACAATTTAGATGTGGTAATGATCTACTCCTTGGTAAATTAATAATGGGCAAGGTCAGTGTGCATGACCAAATATTTGGTCTGATTAGGTGTCCTTCCAGAGTGGCAGAATTCGTTCGGTCCACTATTGGTCCATGTCCCTCTTGTCCAAGACACCTAATTAAACTAATTAACAAGTGCTCTTAATCGTGATTAGTACACTGCATGGGCATCAGAGAAAGCAATGGGTACCGACTTGCGTACCTAAAATGCCTAATCCGTATCGCTGTAAACACAATGTATTATTGGTGCCACTGTGATGAGTAGTAGGAGAGATTTTTGCTTGAAGCAAAAAAAATCGCACGTGGTACGTGTGGTCGTGGGTGCATTGCGAATCCATTGGTTGGTTCATGATTTCTGTCTATCTCAATCCGATTGTTCGCGCTTATATCGACTTATAGGTGAATATCACCCACGATTTAGGACTTGATCGGTTGTGCTAGCTGCTGTAGCTGCAACAAGCAAGCCATTCACAACTGCCGCAAAGCTTTTTGGTTTGGATTATTGGGGCCAGCCAGCACTTTCGATCAGGACCTTAATTACAGTGGTCTCGTTCTCTTGGACGATGTTAACTCTAAAAATAATTATCACAATGTTGTCTCTTTCGTGCGAATAGTGTTATCTTAAGATTATGTTCTTCCTCCTCTTTCCCAACTCACATTCATCTTTTTCGCATGCACGTTTTTCAAACTATTAATAAAAGTTTTTTTATAGAAAAGTTTACTGAAAAAAATCATATTAATCAATTGTATTAAAGTTTATTTCAGTTAATACTTAATTAGTTATACGCTATTACATGGTTTGTTTTGCGTGCTGAAGAGAAGAGGTTCCCGAATACAGCCTAAGGGCCAAGAGCTTAAAATTTTAAGAAGCAGCTGGTTAGTAGCTAGCTTCTAAGAGTCTGAAAATGCTGGGTTTTCCGGTTTATGGTTTCTAAATCATTTTCTAGATTCTACGACACTTAGACTAAAAGTTAGACTATTTAGAGAAACTTAAGATTCTGAAAGAAGCTACAGCCAAGCAGATCCTAAGTAGTGGTCGATTCATCTTTTCATCACTTATCCACTGATAATTTTGTTTTTCCTTTCGGCTAGCATCCATTTGTGTGTGCTTATCGGTTTAGGCGGTACCGTCCATGACTAATTAAAGTGGTTTCGACCTCTTGGATGATCCGGAGACTAAAGATAATTAGCACAAGGTTGCCTCTTTTGATTGCAAATAATGTTATTTTAAGTGGTGGTCTCCCTATTTCGATCTAAATAACAGCCGCAATAATTGCTACTGTCTCTTTATATTATAAGACTTTCTAGTATTAACCATATACATATATCTAAGTATACATATATATTTAGATTCATTACCATATATATAAATATAGATAATGTTAGAAAGTCTTATAATATGAAACGGAGGAAGTAATTGATTAAGTATTAATGCAACGTGATGGGGGTGGTCATTACATTTGCAGACAAGTAGACAACAATAATGGCGATGCAGGTTTGAATTATCCGTGTATTTGGGTGGCATGCTTAGCTTAATACTCCACTTTACAGTCATAGCCACGTCAGCGTGATATGCTTATCATTTTCTAAGTAAATTATAGTGTGATTTAAGTTACACCAAACCATAGTAATTCGAGAACTTCTACGGTATACTACAGTTTTAAGGCTTTGTTAACTAATCACTGTAGCACGGTTAAGAGAGTATAGCCAACTACTAGCTTTAAATTATCTATAGTTAATTTAATAGTCAATTCATACAATAGTTACCTACAAACATATACCGCATAATTAATCTCTGGTCCCACCTATCATACACATATGTATCTTGGAGTCCGTGCTGCAGCTGGCTATAAATCTGTAGCCCGCTACTCTTATCTCTCCTCTTTCATCTTTTTAAAATATGTTTATAACTGGCTTATAATCTGCTATTATATCTGCTCTAAAGGACATAGACGGTGCATTAAATGAACTCATAATGTCGATACATAAGTTTAGAATTGATATGTGACCATGATATGTATCAATATACGTAACACATTGCGAAGTGAGTGTAACTCGAGAAGGGAGGCCGGACTCCCCCATGACTACCGCCTCTGCCACCTCCATCCATCGATAATGAGTTCCTGACGAGCAGGCGTAGCAACCACCCTTCTCGGCCCCCCTTCCCTGCATTTGCTGACGTTGTTTTTGTTTGCACTCTCAAGGTGAGCCTCGTATTTCCCCTCTATCTCCTCTGCTGTCACAGATCCCGGATAGGCTCGTGTTTCTTGATTCGATGGCGGATGGATTTGGTTGGTGGATTGTGTAGGTAGGGGAGGATATTTCTCGGTTTTGCCATGTCGTACAATGGCAACATGGGAGCGAGGAAGGACAGCGGGGCATGAGGGTCGTTGTTGGGTTAATGGTGTCGTCGCAACGAGAGAGGCGGGGCTCGTCGTACTCCGATGGGAGCGGCTCAGATGATGGCGATGGTGGGGGCGACTCCGGCACCGCGTCGACCCTCTCGAGGAAGAGGCCGTCATCGGTGGTGCAGGTGCCACTCAAGAAGCAGCACTAGCCAGAAGAGGGGCGCGGCGACCGCAGCGGTGGTGGTGGGTGGCATGAAGGCGGCCACGACAACGATCCCTTATTAATCGTTGTCGTCCGTGGGCCCATCACGTTGGCTATTGGCTACTCCAGCCTCTTCACATCGCCCGCAGTGCGCCACCCTGAAGATGGGAAGAGATAGGAAGAGAGGTGTCGATGGCACTCTTCAGTGCCGTGCTGGTGCCGGTCGCGTTGCGACGTCGATGCGTGTGGCGTGGATGTACTGCTCGCTAGCCTCTTCGCCTCCTTCCTCTCCATGCACGCTCGGCTAGCTTCGACTCACCGATGGAGATATGAGAGAGGTAGAGAGGGGTGAGGTGGATGAAGTGGGACTCACTGATGTGTGGGTCCCACAGTTTTTTTATCTTTTTGTTTGACGGACATATGTGCCCGTATTTTTTTTAGTTTTCAATTTTGCTCTTTTTTTTATCAAGCTGTCACGTAAGCGTCACAACATTACCACGTGAGATGAAAACTTAGTCAAGGAGCCACGTAGGCACCACGCCAGTTAAAAACGGGGACAATACTACCGATGAACCTTGTTTACACTGGTTTTATAAGTTGGGGGAGCGGCTGTGTCCGATATTTCGGTTCAAAGGATGAAAATGGGATTTGGTGTCAAGTTAAGGGACCTCAAATGAACTTTATTCGGTGCCAAGGCCGGCCCATCTAGTTATTACCCAGGAGGACCTCCGGCCCACGCAGCCCGTCGCGTCGCGGTAGGTGGGGAGGGGGCAGGTGGGTCCCGCAGTGCCCCCGGCGTCGCGGGGTCGTCGTGTCGCGTGCCGGCTGCGCTCCCCTCCACTCCTCCTCCCCTCCCCACCACACGGTGCCGTGCCCTCCACACGATCCCCACCTCCACTCTCTCTCTCTCTCTCTCTCGCCCGAGTCTCCTCCTCCCGCACGGAAGCAGTAGTCCCGCAGGCGGAGCTCTCTCTCTCTCTCTCTCCGGCAAATCGGCGAGGTGAGCTCTCTCTTCTCCCCAATCGCTGAATGAATCCGCGCCTAAGGCTCTAGGGTTTCGTTTGCTTCGACTGTCATCCGCCCCGCTCCGATCGCCGCCGGTTTTGCTCCTTGGTTACGCGTCCAGGGGTTGTGTGGGCGCAGCGAGTCTAGGCGTATCTGGCGGCGATTGGTGTGTACGGGATCTTAGCCTCCTCGTTGGGGCGGATGGTCGCCGGGCCGCCGCGGCGGCGGTTGACCCGAATTCTGTATGATACTATCGACTGGACTTCGTGTCGAATTTGCGTGTTAGTGATTGATCTCGGTCTGCTTCCCCTCCCAATTACTTGGAGGTTCTTCAGAGTTGGGGGTGCTGGTCTTCAGAATTGGGTGGGGCATGAGACAATTCGCATGGCATACACCTCTTTCGATTTGTGTTGTGCGTCTGTGTTAGTTGCGCCATCAACGACCGGGGAAGGCTTTGGTGAAATGCCGCCCCACTTTGTGGGGGAATGAGAGATGATTGCGGTATTGACGCGTGCAGACTGATCTTAGTGCTTTGTTGTCGTTGAGTTTCACGAAATATGAGCGAAGAGGTGAGGTGAAGAATAACCGAGACGTTTATGGTCCTTATCATATAATCTTGTCTAACTAGTGGTAACTACCATGATGCCATGGGCCAATAACAGCTACCAGTGGAGTACTAGAACACATAAGACTACGCATCCATCCACAATAGGAATATACGCGTGACCAACTCTTAGTTAGCACAAATTTTTCCTAAATGCACACGTCATGTTTCAGCCCTTTATGGTAACATCTTGACCTTCACTGAGCCATTTCTCTGACCAAGTGGCAACCTCGAGTCCTTGACCATACAAGAAGTCAAGTGTCTCTTGGTGCGCCGTTGGCCACCAACATAGATAGACAATGTCATTCATGTAGCAGGGGCAAGGAAGCTCTTGTAAGAATCTGATATCATTTCGTTAATGAAATGGGAGAGGAGCTCCTCTCTTTCTCAAAAAAAAAAAAGTAGCAGGGGCAATGATGCAATGGCAGCATCTCCATTTTTTTTCCCAGGATGTACTTATCCAGCTTGACTTTGTAAGTGGTTTTATTCCTTATGATGTCTAATAGGGTTATGCACTGTTTCTCCGCTCTCTTAGAAAATCTAGTTTGCTAAAAGGTATGAATGCTGTTTTTAGTAGAACAAAAATGATTGATCTAGCATGGCACCGAGTAAGTGTGTTATGTTATATTTCTCACTTTGTAAAGCAAACACTCCTGAAAGTACTATACTCTATTGCCCTTGTAATTCATTTAGGGTAATGTAGAATCACAGAACCAGCTAAATTAATGTCCTCCATGTCTCCCCCATTAGTAAAGGTACAATGCGTTGCTTCAACTTACCAGGCTTCTCTTTTGCTCTCACATGCGCATGCATACTGTTTGTTTGAGGGTGATGTGAGTATGCTTAATTATCATGACGATATTATTTATTTCCTCATGCTCAAGTGTGTTGCTTCCACGATCCTCATTTCTGCTTTTTAAAACTACATTTACTACCATAAGATTATTTATGTTCATTTGGCATGGTTTCTCCAGGATGGAAATGTTCTTCGGCAGTTTTCTTAATGAATCGGCATCACAAGAGTACTTCTCTGGTCATCCAAATGTCGAGAGATGCCCATTCCTGAGAAACATCAATGGAGCTACAACATTTTCATTTTCTTCTGCTTTGCCAGTAGCTGTAAGATCTTCTTTACATGACCTCTGGTGATGGCATTATCAATATCAAAAGTGCATTTGATCCTTAATCTGTGCTATTGTGCAGGCCCGAGGAGCCAAGGGTCCAATTTTTGAGGACGGACCAGGCTTTGATTCAGCATTTAAACTTTTCCATGGACGGGATGGAATAGTTCCGCTTTCAGGAAAGTCATATGTACCTGATGAGAACAACAGCGAGAGCGTTGATGCCAAGCCTGAACCTGCTCTGCCGTTTAACCCATTGGCTGCTAGAGCTGCCACAATAAGTCTATCTGCATTTGGGCCATTCGGCTTTAACTTCTTTAATGGCAAGGGCAAAAGGCAGAACAAGAAGCCCAACAATCTAAATCAGTCAAACAAGAAGCCCAGCAATCCGAATCAGAATTCCATGAAAGTTTGTCCTCATTCCTTCCTTTTATTTTCTTTCTTTTCGCATATGGATATGGTGCTATGTTTGAAGTCCTATCTAGTTTCTCGCTATCATGTTCTAATAGCAATGCAAACTTTAATGTTTCTCGCTATCAAGTCCGAATAGCAATGCAAACTTTAATGTTTTGTCTATTATTCCAAGTAAGAATGTTCCGTCTAACAGTTTTACCATTTTATTATAAAGAACTGATCCAGATTTTGTTCAGTTGAAGTTAAGTGATCGTGATTTTGGTTCACAAGTAGGCATTTTGGCATTTCCCTGGGTGTTTGGCTATATGTTATTTCTCATGTATGATGTATCCAAGTGCACAGTGTTCTTGATTGGACAGCAGTAGTTGCATAGCTAGGATTTTCATCTATCCAATCAGTTTTTCTCATGTTCTGTTTTGAGCCATTTTCAGCAGAAAGGAGGTAATTCATCATCGCACGAGGCAATGAGCAACGAATGGCTGGAAAATGGGCAGTGCCCACTTGCCCGGTCTTACCGAGCAATGAGTGGCATTCTGCCCCTTGTTGCCAAGGCTTTACAACCACCAGCCGGTGTGAAGCTGAAGTGCCCACCTGCTGTGGTCGCTGTGCGTGCAGCCCTTGCACGGACTGAACTTGTGAAGTCTCTCCGTCCCCAGCCTCTGCCTGCAAAGATGGTAGCCATTGCGTTGCTCGGAATGGCAGCAAACATCCCTCTTGGGGTGTGGCGTGAGCACACCAAGAAATTCTCCCCTCAGTGGTTTGCAGCTGTCCATGCCGCTGTTCCATTCATTGGAATGCTGAGGAAATCTGTCAACATGCCCAAGACTGCCATGGCATTCACCATAGCAGCCTCCATTGTTGGCCAGACAATCGGGTCGAGGGCGGAGCGCATTCGTCTGAAGGCACTGGCTGCAAAGAGCGACGCCGATTCCACCACCGTGGCTGACATGTATCCAAACAAGACAGGAAATTGCAGTGACACCGAGGGCAAGGCATGGGATCCGCTCGCGATGAAGATGATGGCGGGACGGGCTTCTGGGGGTGCTGCTGCTCCAACACCAAGCATGTGTTTCTGATTGCTCACTGCTTGGAAAATTTGTATCTACCAGTATCCCTGGAGAGTGGAGAGTTGATATTGAGTCTATTTTATCTTGTGATGTAATTGCCTTTGCTTGTCCCTCAGAAGTATTCGTTTGTTTGTGGGGTGAGACAAGTGGAATAAGAGTGCTACTATATACACGATCATTCTATTGTTAAGTTCGCCAGTTCTGCAGTTCATGTATCTGTAATTTGATGCTGCTGGATTTCTACTATTTATCAATCGTCATTATACTGTGTGTAACCTGTTGGATGAACGCTTGTTAGCTGTTCTGGTGAGTGACATGTAGCCCTCTTTGAATTTTTTTATTGAGAGGATAATCACTGTTTGAGTATCTACTTGATTGTACAAATAAATTAAATATTTTAAGAAATAAACTCAACAAATATCTTAAAACAAGTGGTTTAAGTAATGCAGTAAAAGTCCCTTTTAAGAAAACATATTTTTTAATCCTAGAGCAAATAATTCGATAAATAAGCTAAAATTTTAATAACAATCTAATAATTAAGCTGAAATTTCAATGATCCGATAAATACGCTGGAAAAACATGGCTTGGACATTGGCTGGGTCCTACCGGCAGTGAGAGAGAGCAGCCTGCCAAGTGGGGCCCAGATGTAAGAGAGGTGTGAAAGCGAGATTAACCGGAGGAGCAGCGGGCTCCCGCCATTTCCATTCGCGCGTAGCGACGCCTTTCCCGCGCAGAAGAATTCCCTTTTCCCGCGAGAATCCTTCTTACCGCCATTTTTCTTGGCGCCAAGCCCGGCTTTCCCGCTGCGCGCTCTTCTCCCTCCTATAAACTCCCCCCATTTCCTCTCTCTTCTCCATCCCTATTCCCATCTGCTCCTCCAATCCAATCGAGAGATCGGTCTCTGAATCTGATCTGATCTGATCACCATGGTGGTGGCACTGGGTCCCGGCCGGTTCTACGGCAGCAGCCTCCCGCGGCCGCGCTTCTTCTCCGGCGGCGACCGCGTCGAGCCGCCGGTGGCCGTCACCGACCCGCTCATGGCGTGGGCGCACGAGGCGCACTGGTCCATGGGCGGCCTCAGCTCCAAGCGCCTCCGCCTGCAGGGCCGCATCGAGGGCTCCATCGACAAGCTCCGCCGCCGCGCCCGCCGCGACGCCAGGAAAGCGGCCAAGGCCCGCGCCGCCGGCCTCAAGCCCCGCTCGCTCGCCGCCCTCGGCTCCGACGACGACGACGACTCCTCCGACGAGGAAGAGGAGGTCGAGGCCCAGAAGCAGCAGATCGTCGACGAGCCGTCGGAGTCGGAGGAGGAGCAGGAGGAGGAGAACGAGGAGGAAGAGGAGGAAGCCCTCGTCACCATCGCCGCGGCGGCCAAGAGGAAGCGGGCGAGGAAGCTCAGCGACGAGTTCGACCGCGTCGCGACCATGCAGGAGGGGGAGGCCAAGAAGCAGAAGCCCGCAGCAACCTCTACACCGGCGAGGACTTCACCGAGGAGGAAGGCTGCTGCCGAGGCGGCTCCCACTCCGGCGCCGGCGAGGGCGTCACCGAGGGGGAAGGCTGCTGCCGAGGCGGCTACTGCTGCACCGGCGAGGGCGTCGCCGAGGAGGACATCGCCGAGGATGAAGCACTGAGAGAGGTGGCTTGCTTAATGTGAAATTCTAGTTCCTTGCACTGTTACATTGGTCGCTCTAGAGAATCGAGATGTGATTGATGGATATGTAATGCGTGTGTGCTAAGTATTTAGTGATGAAACCATTGAAATGTGATGCTAATCTCTGGATTAATCATGAATTCCTGAATCAACACATTTCCAGTTCTGAATTCTGAACATCTTGCATTTCTTGTTTGAGTGACGATATTTTTTTTGACTTGCTCTGATCAGCCACCAACTGTTTTGCATGATGAAGAGAAACCGATCTGATTTCTCAACATTTTGATGCTACTCCCCATCTCTGTTCACAAGTTGTTGAAGATTCTTATGTGTCACACTGTCACTTGATGGAATCCTTTGCTTTCTGGTAGAGGTATGTGTTTGTGTTAAGTTAAGATAAGAACAAGAAACGAATGGTACATTTAGGCCAGCACTGTAATTCTGCAACCCTGTTGGTTTGTGTGTTTATAACTTTGTATCTAGTATTCTTTGTTCTTCTACTAGGGGTACTAATACAGGGACTTGGGTAAGGAGTGGCCTATTATGTGTTGGCATCAGAGACAATTCGTTCTATCTCTTCTAGTAGTCGCTCTTTTTCTTCCACCAGATCCTCATTTTGCTTCTGAAGCTCTTCTATCTGCTTGGTTTGTTCTGAATCTTTCCTGCAAACACGTAGGATGATTTAGTAGTGGCAATAGTTGGATCATGCTTATGCGACCAGCGTGTTGAAAAGCATGAGATGTCTGTGAAGCAAATGCGCGTACCGGTTCATGAAGGAGAGGTTAAGCTTCAGTGACCTGACCTCTTTCTCCAGAGTTTCGCAGCGCTTAAGCACAACCTGTATGTCAGATGGTATTACTGGTGTTGAGCTTCTTTCCTTTGCTTCTGCCATCCTAATCAATAAAAACATAATCCAATGTCACTCATTGTTCGAGAAATGGCATTGTCGATTACGAAGAAAGTGTTATTGTAGGTTCAAATGCCTTAAGTCTTCAGATGTATAATAGTTGCATGTGTAACATACCAAACTACCCTACAAACTATAAGAACCACATTGTGCATACGTACTTGCGTGAGCGCTCAACCCTGCGTTTCTTTGTAGGATCTCCTTTATCTGCAAAAGCCAAATATGTAGGGCTTTCAGGTATTAAAAACATGAAAAGAGGTGCTATGTGAGATGGACTACATGATCCTTTAAACTTGTTTCATGTTTCACCAATGTATAAGCTTTTGTCTCTTCAGTAATTCTTTGCAGTAGTCATCCTATACTGAACTTTTAAGTGTTTAAAAGTAGAGTTCTTTGTTGGGTTTACCTTCTTGTTCAGATGAAATGGACCCCATTCGAGTTAGGCTCCCTTTCTGCAAATGAGTAAAATGAACCGTAACATCTGGCATGAGAAGGAAAATAAGTGATCAGAAATATCAGTTAGAACATACCTTTCTGTCATCCTTCAAATTTTCTTTTAGTATTCTCTCTCTGAATTCTGTACACCATGAACAAATACACACAATGTTATAACTAGAGTAGAGTTCAAACAATTTATAACTGCAACAGTGTGCTCATTGAAGATTTTATATGGCCTCGGGTTTAAATGTATCCTTAAGGTTCCATTTTTTTTTTCATAAATGTATACCTTTGCCTTTTGATCTACAGTCAGCTGTCCCATTGCCATTTGCAGCATTTGTTCTAGTACTCTCACAAACAGTCATTGCTTGCCCAATGGGAGGCAGGTCATCACAAACTTCAAATCCAGCTGAATGTGCTGGGATAGCAGTAGATGATCCACTCTGCGAAGGCTCTCGAGATGCTGCACCAAGCCAAACCTGGTTTGCAGGAGCAACAAAGTTCCCACTGCCTTGTTCTGTTGGCCTCTCGACTTTCGGAAGCATCACCGAGTCTTGAATTTGGGAAGTTGTCACCAGAGGGAATATATCTGTTCCTACAAGAATGTTCTGTTCAAAATGTTGAGCGTCATAAAAACCAAAAGAAATGCCTGATGAGGTGTCTCCATTAGCATGGCTACTAAGCTTCTTGCGCTCCAGTGTATCCTTGAGCATGCTCACAACTGAGGTGATGGTATCTTGTGCTACCATATGTGGATTATCCAAAGGGGATGTTGATGAACTTGAAGGAGATACAAATGTTGGAGTCTGAATGGGTGTATTGCTCATTGGTGCACTGTTCACAGTACTTGTATTTGTCAGATCTTGTCTCAGTTTGTTAGCTGTTTCAATTGTTTCAGTTGTTATTGGTGTCATGTTACTTTGCATCGCCGCGTATCTCTTCCTGCAAATAATGGAAAATTTTGTAGATATTGAGCAAAGAACATGGAATTGAGCTATGGATAGTAGTGCGTAATTGTGCATAGAACTGGAAATTCCTGCCTGAGTTCTGAAGATCTGCTTCTAGTCATTGGTTGAGTACTATGAAACCAGGCCTACATATGAAGAAACCAGGCAATATAAGCAAATTCAGCCATTTACTAATTATAAATTCATCCATGTATTAGTAGATGGGTGATGAAAACGCCTAACCTTTGCCAAAAGTAGGTCACTAGCTTGCATTCCCTTCTCTGCTGCATTCCTGTCATGGGAGACAACCAATTCAGTACAATTTGGAAAAATTCAGAACACAATATGATGTTGGTGAAAAGCTGTAGTACTTGAGTTGTTGCTGGTTATGGTTCATTGTAAACTCTGAATGAACTGCCAAATTCTGCGGAATCAGGTTGTCAGTAGGAAAATGTTCTTGAGCAATTTCATATTGCTGATTAGGAAGGCCAGCTGCTTCTGCTGACAACCTGCATATATTTGACAAATATCCTGTTATGCACATAATTATTGATTTTTTTTTTGCATGCAGTGGTCATTATAACCATAAATTGACCAACATACAAACTGCTAGATATCTGTACAGATTTCTGATTCCAAGACAAATTTTCTGAGCTCAACACCATTCACTTGCTAGAAAAAGGAATTGACCCCATGCAAATTAGTGCTTTCTGAATTTACCGCAGGAGTTTCTATTTCATGATTTTCAACCTTAATTAAATTAGCATACCTTTGCCTGAGGTTAATCAACATTCAGTAATTCTAGTCTACGTCAAGGCAACCAATCCAATCCTACATACAGTTTTATTCATTACTGCATATTTATGGATACTAAATTGAATAGTTAGTTCTGGCACACCGTGCCACAATCTTACCTAGATGGTTGTCGAGGGCGATTATTCATGGCACTAAATCCTGGAATCTGTGGACAAGCAATCAAGAATTTCAGGTAACATTAACCATGAAAGTAATCAGTACATCAATGTTCATATCTATGTAAGCTTATGCGCTATCTCTAAATATATGTATGTATACAAAAAGTTGTGCACTTCATAAAACAACAGATGAGTTGGGATTTGTTTTTTCTGAAACATGAACTTTCATGTACTGAGACAAAATCTTATGGATTTTCAGAAAACTTGCCTCTCCATTCATAAGCCAGCTATTGAACAACTCCTCGCTGTCTTCTCTGAAACCTTGGGACAGGTTTCTGAACCCCATCATCTCCATGCTTGGTGCCGCCGCCGCCACTCCCATCGAGTTCTCCATCATTGCCTTCAGGAACATATCTTCACTTGTGTTCCTGAACAACTCAGATAGACCCCTGCCCTCCATTTCCATGAAAACTCTCAACTCACCTTCAGCCCCCCTGACAAAATACTTAACCAGATTATTGACTATAAAGTTCCTAAAAACTGTCTTTAGTACTTAACTAAGTAGGGTCACAAGAGGCAATCATATGATTTCAAGAAGATATAGTGAAACAAATAAGATAATATAAAGTAGAATACCACCTAAAGCACTCACTAACCTAAGAAATGGAACTAGCAGAAGAGTTCAAGCACAGAAGACATGATACTAATTGAATATTATACTAGTTGGCTTATAATAAACAGAGTGGAGGTATCTTCCCTTCTGTGGAGGCAAAGATTCCACAATTCTTGTTTTGTCTTATGAGTTGAAAAATTGGCCTCTGAAGAATTTGACCACATTTGCAATTTCGCATGGAAATGAATAAATAAAATGCGCAAAGAAGGTCTATGTTTACCAGGCAGGTATGAACAGAATAACTGTACATTACTTGAAGTTACTAGTCCTTCCACTTAATTAACCTGGATTGAAAAATCCTGCACTATCATCTTTTGTAAATTATGAAAATTGCAGCAGATATGTGAGAGATCTTTCACAGCTGCAATCAGAAAAACTCTTAGAATTTCTTCCAAGATATCTAACATTTCCATAAACTCTTCCAAAGTTCCAATCTGCTTGTGTTAGTGATTAAATAAGCCCATTGATGTAAGGAGGTGACACCATCAATGACATATTTGATTGTTACTTCAGGAATTCATTGATCTACATGGCATTTCATTGGCATATTTGAATCATACACGCAAGGCTCAAAAGTGCAGTTTTGGAGTGGCCCTGCTTGAAGCTTGACATAAACTTCTCACCAGACCATTTCTTCTGCTTGTCAGGTAAAACTACTCCTGTCTTGATTAATCGAAGATATGCCGACGGCAAAAGCTTTGTTTTGGACATTTCTGCTGGCACTGACAATTCTCATATTTTCATATAATTTTGTAACTAACTCATCACCGAGCTGAAAATTCCTAATTATTTTACTGATTAGGCATCACAATTTTGAGAATACATTAGGCACCACAATTAAAAACACTGAATTTTCATATTCTTCTCTAAGACTCTAAGCAGCACATGATCACATTGATGCTGACCTTAAACTTTCCTACTCTTTTTTCCATCTAGAGTCTAGAGAAGAACACGACTTTGGCGATTGAGGTTCTGAGTTCTGACCAAGACATCAATCAATCAAGATCTCTCTTGACCATCTAGATACATTTATATATCCCTGATGGCTGATTAGTTGGCATATCAGCATCAGCTAACGATCACAAGACGGTTACAGTAAAGTGTTCCAGCAAGCTGTAGCTTTGCATCCTGCCCAAAACGGCACCCATACTATAGCTGTTGTCCATTGCACCATGGATGGATTCTCTGGTGCCGGCTTCACGACGCGCATCGCCGATGACGACCCGCCATTGTTTTCTCTCTCTTTCTTTTTCAAATGTTGTGATGTAGCCGGAGTGCCACACTGCAAGTTGTTCTTGCCATTTTCCTGTTTGAAGTTTTCCAAGCAGGCGATGCAAGAACCAGGCTGTGCCTGCCTGCACAATTGCAAACATATATTTTCTTAAAACATAAACAAAGATCACGCAGGGATAGTAAAAGATGATGAAACAATATTCAGCATCAACTTGATTCTTTAAAATATTTGGGTTTGCTAAAAGTCTTCAGAATTCAGAGCTTATACAAATATACAATATCTGCAGTCGCTTACTGTCTTGGTCTATCACAGAGCCGCTTCCATTTCCATCGAAATTTCGCTTCAAAGATCAGAAAGCGTGTACAATGTAATACGCCTCCGCTTTCGCAAAGCGTATAGCTATGCATTACGCCTTTATGCGGGGAATGCGGAAGATTGGCCTTATATCCGGCCCACGTAGAGGATTACCTTTGCTTCGATATGGGCCGGCCCATGAGAAGGCCCAACTAGAGCGGCCTCGGCTTCTCTTCTAAAACCCCACCTCGCCTCGCGTCCTCCTCTCCAACCCTAGCGCGCCGCCACCTCGCGTCGGCACCCTCCTCCGCCTCCGCCGCCGCCGCCTCCTCGCCGTCCAAGGTAGGGTGCCTTTCCGTCCATCTCCTCCCCTCTCGCGCAGCATTTCTGGATCAGTCGAGACCTCCAGTTCGATCTAAACCTTCGTCCATTCGGATCTCGGTTCGTTGTGCTACGCGCGCGCTCCGTTTCTTGTTTGTTTCTGTATGTGGTGAGATGTTGTGGAGCTAGGACGAGAGATCTCACTGTTCTGTTCTTACGGCAAAGCGTAGTTTTCAGGCGTTCTTGGGGACGAAAGCAGCAGGCGAAGCGAACCTCGTGATTTGTAATTTGTAGCAGTAATTTTTGGTTGATTCTCATGCGTTTGTGGGATCTAGAACAGTGTGTTAGCCTTTTCTTTCAGTAATCTGGTGTGGATTTCAGGCGCAACTGTTAGTCCCTGTGCTGTTTGGAAGGAATCGCATGATGCTTATGGTTCGTGTTTGTTTGATTTGGTGTAGGTAAGGTAAGCCATGGTGAAGCACAACAACGTCATCCCGAATGGGCACTTCAAGAAGCACTGGCAGAACTATGTCAAGACATGGTTCAACCAGCCCGCCCGCAAGCAGAGGCGCCGCATCGGTAAATCTATCTATCTAATGCTTATGTGAGAATGAGCATGTTAGCTTCCTACTTGCTCGTGAGATTGTGCTGTTTTAACATATGTGTGAACTGTAATTGTGCTTCTTAATGCGCGTAGTGCTTCTTCCCTGGGTGTTCGTATGATATTGACTGCCGATCACGCGTTTCTTGCTCTGTAGTGTTTTATTTGCTGGTAGCTGCTTAGACCCTGTTTACTACATATTTTGCTTTTATGTCTATTTGATCAGCAGCCATCTGCGGTAACATAGAAGTTAAATTGATATGCTGTTTTTTTATTTTATAGTTTCTTCTGGTATTGTGTTGCGTGATTTGTTGGTGCTATCATAATTTTAGTTTGCTGCGTAGCTATATGTGTTACTTTTCTGCAGACTAGATTAAAATTCAGTGGTCTGGATCTTGATAAATCCTCGTCTAACAATTTGTGCATGTGTTCGCGACAAATTATCTACTTTATGCTTTGGTACCAGTCACTTATTGACTTAAACTTTACATGCTTCTGGATTCTATTTGGTTTTGCATGTGTATTTCTTTTAGTTCTGTTCCTTCTATTATTTAAAACCAGCCACAAGATGCTGTGAGTTATGCATTGTTGCTGTCTAAATTGGGAAAAAAAAGGAATGCTCAAGTGCTCATTGTAGTCCTGCATGAGGCATTAAATTTTATGTTTGAAGATGCTGCTATTTCTTTTTTACTCAGCATCTAATTTTCTTTTGGTGTTGGCTTTTGTAGCTAGGCAAAAGAAAGCTGTGAAGATCTTCCCCCGCCCTACTTCTGGACCACTTCGCCCCATTGTTCAGTGCCAAACACTTAAGTACAACATGAAGTCTAGGGCTGGAAGGGGCTTCACCCTTGAAGAGCTGAAGGTAAATCAGATTGCTTGTTTGAATAGCAACATTGTAGCTTTGATGCCATAATGCCGTTGAAACTTACATGTATTATCTTTGTATCGTGATTCTGATCTCAATAAACCTATTGCACACAGGCAGCTGGGATCCCCAAGAAGTTCGCCCCAACCATTGGCATCTCAGTGGATCACCGCCGTAAGAACCGCTCACTTGAAGGTCTGCAGGCCAATGTCCAGAGGCTGAAGACCTACAAGGCCAAGCTTGTCATCTTCCCAAGACGTGCCCGCAAGGTCAAGGTGAGGGAACTTTACCCGCCTTAGCCTTACACTTAAACCCACTGTTCTGAAGATCCCTTACATTAACCAACTCCTTTCGCAGGCTGGTGACTCCACTCCTGAGGAGCTTGCCACAGCCACCCAGGTCCAGGGTGACTACATGCCTATCACCCGTGGTGAGAAGCGCTCGGTTGAGGTCGTGAAGGTCACGGATGACATGAAGGCATTCAAGGCCTACGCCAAGCTGCGCGTGGAGAGGATGAACCAGCGCCACATCGGTGCCCGGCAGAAGAGGGCGGCCGAGGCTGAGAAGGAAGAGAAGAAGTGAAAGGATTGCAACCTGCAACGTTAAGAATAGATGCCCTAAGTTTTATTACCATTATTGTTATCATCAGCTTCTCCTGATGCGAGACTGGCATTTTGATGTTGCTGCTGTCTGTCTACTCTTCAGTTTGAGCTTGTTTGGGTTTTTGTCTGAAGTGAACCAAACTAAGTGCATACTACTTGTCTTAAGATTAAGATGAATTCAGTAATTTCGCTACGTCTCATTTACCTGCCAGCATAGTATGCTTGTGTTTTCATTCGCCATTTGGCTGTCAAATTCTTCTCTTTTTACTATATACCACTGAATTTGAAACTGAGTCGTCGTGTTGCGATGAAACAGATCGATCTAAAAACGTGTCAAATCGCAAGTAATCACAAACTGGTTCAAATCCGAAGAATTTTATATTCTGCAAAAAATAAAGAGGACTAAATGGTTGATAGTAATGTGGCGGACCACTAAGTTCCAGCTAGAAGCCCAAAGCCCACATTAGTTTGGGCCCATTAATATCTCGGGCGGCCGTTTATCCCCTCCAATCTCATCGTCTCCTTCCCCTCGAAGCTTTCCTTCCTTTCTCACAAACTGCTCGTCCATGGCGTTCGCCACACTGGTGGGAGTGGGAGGCCTATCGCCTGGCCTCTTCTCCCCCTCCCGCTCCCTCTCCTGCTCCAGCTCCACCTCCGTCTCGGCCCCGTTCATCCTCCGCGCCGGCGGCGGCGGCGGCGCCCGGCGGCATGGCCTCCGCCGCCTCGTCACCCCACTGAGAGGGAGCGCCTGCAGGGTAAACTGTCGCCTCCTCCTCCTTCTCGGCTTAGCATTTCTAGTTGGTAGCTCGAGCTGACTGATTGGCGCTGCTCGCCGTTCTTTGTTTCCTGTGTTTTTTTTTTTTTTTGGGATAAGTCACACTGTGTTAATTCACCAGACTTATCAAGCAAGTAGCTCTTCTTTATGGATTCACTGATTCAAGAAAATGCATTTTCAATTCTGTAGATATTTGATTTGTCATGACATTTTCGGTTGGATGTGTGAAATACATTTATTATGCACCATTTCTAGAATACTATAATCCTCTCCAGTTCTGTAGACGATTAATTTGATGTGGAAGAATGCATATATCTATGTATTATTTCAACAGGGAGAGAGTACGAACTCACGTGTACTCCAGTGTGCCAATGAGGCTAATGTGGTGACCGAGGATGACATTGTGAACGATGGTATCGATGATGAAACCGCTTCCGATGCTGAAATGGATGAGGATGCTGAAGCAAATGGTGATGAGTCGTCAGACACTGATGAAGATGCTTCTGTCTCCTGGATAGAGCAGCAGCCTCTTCCTTATCCTTCAGTAAGTACACAAATACCGATTTGCAGTTTTGCAGAGTAGTAGTGACAACTATGTGATGGGAAATGTAGGATGCCCTAGAGCCATACATCAGCAAGGAGACGGTGGAACAGCACTGGGGAGTTCATCAGAACATTCATGTCGAGAGGCTCAATGGCATGATTGGTGGCAGTGAGTGGGAGGGGATGTCGCTGGGGCAGATGATGCTATCCTCCTTCAATGAGGGCAGGGAGGCACCCCATCCCCCCTTCTTCCATGCTGCACAGGTATCATTCCGTATTATGTATAGCGCTGAGCTGTATGTCCTCCATATGACTAATTACTGGACATTCTTTTAGATATGGAACCATGATTTCTATTGGCGATCTATGCAACCTGGTGGCGGGGGAAAACCCCCAGAACGCCTTTTGAAATTTATCAACAGGGACTTTGGTTCCTATGATGGCATGATTCGACAATTTATGGATGCTGCATCAACTCAATTTGGTTCTGGATGGGTTTGGCTTTGTTGTAAGTGATGTACAGATGCTTAACGACATACTTATTAGCTTCATCGTACCAGTTTCAAAATTTGCATATGCTGGTGTGATGAACTGGACTCTTTTTTCTGTAACTCTCTCCAGACAAAACAAGCAAGTTGCCTCATGTGAAATCAAGAAGCCCAATCCCATCTGATAATTATGGTAGACTGGTCATCTCAAAGTCTCCGAATGCCATCAATCCTCTTGTCTGGGGTCACTCTGTGAGTATTAACTTGAAACACTTACCCTACATTGCTATGCCATTCTTCTGTCATGATTCGTATGCTATGGCTAAAGTTGAAATGCAAAGCATACGCCTGGCACTGTATGTCTGCTGGTTTTTTTTGCCGTATGCATATCCAACGGGGATCTCATGAGGCTATTTCTTTTTGCAGCCACTCCTTGCAATTGATCTTTGGGAGGTATGAATATTGCAATCAGGCTTCTCTTTCTTTTCCTGGCATTTTTATTAATAAACAATTATACTAACAAAACCTATTACTTTGGGCAACAGCATGCATACTACCTGGATTATGAGGTTAGATGACAAGTGATGCTTACATTTAGTACTTAAAAAAACATTTTGTTTTACTTATTTTGTTCATGGCTATATCTTTGCAGGATCGGAGATCTGACTATGTCTCCACATTTCTAGAGAAGCTTGTGTCATGGGAAACTGTTGAGTCCAGGCTTAAGAAGGCCGTACAACGGGCAGTAGAAAGAGATGAATATGTTAGCACAAAGCATATAAGGAAGCAACTTTTAGCTCGGGCAAAGAGCCGAATCAGAGCTATGCCTCAGCAGGTCAATGGGGATGCAAGAGAGCAGACCAGCAGTCAAGAGAAGTCCCTAGGGGTGTGACAATGGAGCCAAGTAAACTGCGGCAGGTGGGTCATGTTCCCGAATTGAACCATGGGGATGATGGACTTGTAGCACAGGAAGCTAGAACAGCTGATCAATCTTCAAGGTAGCAGTATCCAAAGATTGTATTCACATACTGTGAACAACCCTTTGCTTAATAGCAAATGTTGTCGTGCAGGCAGCTTCACAGTTTCTGTCGCTGTCGATGAATAGATCTGTAGTTCGTGACACTGCAGCAAATACAAGTCACAAACCCACAGTCATGTGTGAGCTAAATTTTGATAGGAGTAATTAGGTTTGAGTATCATAGAGATAGACAAGAATTAGTCACTTGGAGCAAATGAGCCTGACATCTTGTATTCCTGTGCTGTCCATGCTTGAGTCCTAAACTTCTGATTGACAAACCAAAGAAAGTTGTAGTTCCGAAGAAATACATCACTGGTGTCAGTCATGTTTGTTTCGACAGGCTCTTATGAATTGCCATGGTGGTTGCTTGGTACTTGGTAACGAGGACCTACAGTTTTGTCATAGATTTCCATGAGCTGTGTGTTATTTTCTGGTTGCTCTTGTCCAGGAACTCAATAATAATGTCCTGATGCATTACGCTGCATTTTTTTTTAGAAAACAATCAACTTTCATTACCCAGCTTTGAAACCAAAGCCAAAAGCAGCAGAACAGAGCATTGCTCTGCATTTACAATCTGGTTTCCAAAAGTTTACCTGTTGCACCTGAGGATTGGGATCACCTGCAGTCTGAATAGCAAGTTAAACTACTGCACGCAATGGCAGCCATTCATTTTCTTGATGAGCGAACCAGATCATTAGCTACAGTATCAATATATAAGTGCTCAACAATTCTTGCCATAGTGACCTACAGTACTAAGATGCATCTTGACTGGCACGCTCAGAAATTCCCGAATAGAATTCCAAGCAGAATGTGCATTAAAACCCCTGTCTAGGACCGGCCGGGATACACAAACGACAAAGTTGACATACAGATCCACGTCTTACAAACATTATAAAGTCTTACATAAATGCAGCGGAAAATAAAAGATAAATGGAGCTAAGCCTTGACTTGGACTGCAGCGGAAACACCACTCCACAGGCATCCTCGACGGATCGGACGAAGCCTACTCCTCGGAAAAGCCACCATCTGACGCATACTCAAACTCTGGGGTTTGGGGAAAATAGAGCAAGACTGAGTACTACCCACTGTACTCAGCAAGTCATACCGGAGTAGGGGTATGATGCAGGGTAATATCAAAGGATAGCTAGAGTGGTTCTTTTGCATAAAGCGAGCATTTATAAACAGTAGTTGAAAGCAGTAAAACAGTTGTAATGATTAATCAATATTAACCATCCACTGTCCAACGCTACACCACGTTGCAACAGGCCCAACCATCCACCTAGACTATTCAATTCCATTAGACTAGACTAGGGTGAATCTAATCACGGTGAATCTGGTTGACCGCCCATAACCGCGGGCACGGCTATTCGAATAGTTTTACTTTGATCAGAGGTGTACAACTGTACCCACAAGACACAGCCCCACGACACGTTTCCGTGCGCCGACATGCCACCACGACATACCGGATAGAGGCCGTGACAGGACCCTTCACATAACCCCCTCTTACCAAGCACACCACATCTCAGGTTTCACCCCCACTACTCGCAAGGCAGCGAGCAATCCCCTCTCGTGCCTAGGTGAATCCGGAAGCCGCATAGGCCGTCGCAGGGCCCATCCAAACTCCATCACGCCCACCCTTGCCTGGATGTGTCAGCTAGAGGAAAGCTACACTACAAGCCCAGCCGTTGCCCACGCTGGCTTGTGGTAAGTATGAGGAATTCTTCCAGGGTTTCCTGCGAACTAGTCCTTAATTGCCATGGGTGCGACTAGTAAAACTATGCACCCACAGCCCACCATATGGTTTATTTTAATTATCCAACACCAGGACGGTGGCTCTAATCCAACATCAACACTAGAACCTGAAGTCTATACATTAATGCGATTTCCCCCATTATGTGCTAGTTGAACTAAGCATAGCTAAGCAATCCCTAGTTCGATATCTAGTCAGGTTATATCCCAAACTAACAAAGGAGCATGGTACAAAAATAGCATGGCTGTAACAGTAGGTAAACATCCCATGGTATCATTGTAAAACAATGCAGTATTTGAAGGGAAACAATAGAACATTTGCAATATAGGATCAACATGTTCAAGTGACAAGCATGACTTGCCATGCTCTGCTGCTGGAGGAACCTCGGCGACTATTTCAAAGTACACCGGAGCGTCGGGAGAGCCGGAATCTAAGCGACATACAAAGCAAACAATACAAACAGACTATAAGACTACTGAAACAGAGAACAAAACCATTTTTAATAGATTCTATGCATTTTTCTTGATTTACTGAGACTTGAATGGGCTTAAACGGAGCTCGGATGAATTAGATATGAATTTTAGAAGATTCACTGTGTTTTTACTATAAACAGAAAAATCTTTAATTGATTTATTGCGCAACAAATAAAATCCCGAGGAGAGAGTGGGCGGCACCGACATGCGGGCCCCACATGGCAGTGACTAGGGGGGGTCCGCGGTGGATCGGGTCCACGGATCGGGTAAGGGATGGCGCACCACGTGGGGCACACGTGGCACCGACGCGGCGCACACGTGGCGGCCACGTGGCAGCCACGCGGGCGGCGGGGTTGGACGGCCCCGATCTACCCGAGGGTAGATCGGACGGCGGCGGAAACGCGTGGCCGGCGCGCACGGGCGGCTCAAGCCGGCCCGGCGGCCATGGCGCACGGCGGCGCGGCTCGACGGCGCGGCGGTGCAAGGCGGCGACCGGCGGCGGAGGGCGGCGGCGCGGCGACGGGGACGGCGACAGCGGCGGCTAAGCGGCTCGGCGGCGGCGCGGCGCTGGAGAGAGGGAGGAAGGGAAGGAGGTGCCTCACCGATGGTGATTGACGATGGCGAGCGATGGAGGACGATGACGGTAGCGGGACGAGCTCTGGAACCACCTAGCGAATACGATGAAAGGGGTTAGAGAGAGAGAGAGGAAGATGGAAGAGAGCGAGAACGTCGGCCGAAGACGGCGGCCATGGCGGTGCTCACTGGCGTGCGGTGCGAACGGGGTTCCCGCGGCGGAAAGCGGCGGCGGAGAGGCGGACGGCGTGGCCCTCGGGCTTGCGAACCTGACGGCGGCTCGGCGCAGCAGCTAGCGGCTACCGGGGCGGCGGCGGAGAGGAGGGCAACAACGCGAGGGTGATAGAGGGCACGGGAGAGCTCGGCGAAATGGGGAAAAAGAGAGAGGGGAGAGCGGGGATGCTTAAATAGGGGAGAGGGGGCTCGGACGTGGCCGGGACCGGCCCGATTTCACCGGAGTAGTGGGGAGGGGGAGAGAGGGCGTGGCTGCCGGGATTCAAAATTGAATCCCGGACGTTTCGGCGCGGGCGCGGGCGGGAGAGAGAGAGGGAGTGGGCGCAGGTGGCGGGGAAAGCGGCGCGGGTGGCGACGTGGGCAACGTGGCCCGGGAGGCGCGAGCGTGAGGGCACGGCGGCGGTTGCGGGGCGCGGCGGCGCCGGCTGGAGGTTAGGGGAGGACCCGACAGGTGGGCCCCACCTGTCGGGGACCCCGGGAGAGAGGAGGGGGCTCGGGCGGCCGGCTGGGCCGTGGCCTTCGGCCGGCCCAGCGGGGAGGGGGAGGAGGAAGAGAATGGGCCGGCGGCCCATTCGAAAGAGAAAAAGGGAAAAAGAAAAATAAAAAGAAGGAAAATGAATTTTCCTGGGATTAAATATTGCTTGTGCTCAATATTAATTGGTTAAAATTATTGCTAGAGCTCTGAAAATTCCACTAAAAATCTTGTTAGCATATTTCGACATGTAGAACTCAAGAAAAATTCCACATGCCAATTCTGATTATTATTTACATTAATTTATTAGGGTTTCTCTCTTGCTTTTACACCGATGTTTTCTCTAGGTGATTTACAACTTTGATTTAGGCTTGGGAAAAAACTTCAGGGTGTGACATTGACCCTCGGTTTTGGATCTAACAGCTTGCAGTGGACTGTTTCCTTTTTCTGTCATTTGCGCTGATGTTCAAAACCCTCGATTTTAATACACAGTTATGCAAGTCTTACGCTTAGTCCCGAATAAAAAAGAACTTTTGGGAGTAAATAAAATAACTACACTCCAAACGACAACTCATAATAATCTGAATCACATAAAAAACTACAAGTTCTACAAACAGCCAATTAATGTCATTCTGCAAAAGACGAACTAATGTCTACTTCAGCTAGTCATATTTCATCTTGATATATAGACCAATGATAAGTAATTGTACTTATCATCCATTTAAACATGCTACTAGTTATTCCTCGTAAACGAGCGATTTATTAATATTTACATTTCTCGATGCCCATGTAGCCAATCTTGTGTAGAAGAATGGAGAGTCATGCATTAAATCCGAGAAAGTCATTACTGTAGCAGAACATTGTCAAATCATGAGGCAATTAGGCTTAAAAGATTCGTCTCGTAAATTAGTCGCAATCTATGCAATTAGTTATTTTTAAACCTATATTTAATACTTCATATAGGTGATATGGTGTAAAATTTTCGTGTGGAACTAAACAGGGCCAATGTCCATATCCATTGCTCTGCATTTGCAATCTGGTTTCCAAAAAAATACTACTACGTACCTATTTCATTTAACCGTTTAGGATTCCCACAGGCACTACTATAGTTCTAGGAGATAGACAACCCAATAAAATCAAGGGTAATTTAGATCCATGCCATTATAATTTTACAAAGTTTAAGATATGTCATCGGTATCTCAATGATGCGTAGAACCTACATGAGTCAATGACATATAGGTAAGGATGGTATGGTTCCAATTTTGCAAAATTATAATGGTATGGTTCCAATTTTCCCTAAAATGAAATTAATTAGATTTTTCTCAACAGTTTGCTTTAACCTACTATTAGTAGTAGGACTTACAGTAGGTAGGTAACACATAAAGCCTTTTTTATTCCCTTCAGTATCAGGGCAGGACTGTATAGCACAATCTTGGAATATCCAAATATATATCTCTCTCTCTCTCTCCAAGCAAAATCGTTGACGTGATAAAATCTAAAAAGATTAAATAAAACAACCACAAAAAAATTGTATTTTTTCCCTCTCATAGAAATTATCGCCACACACAAGAGGCTTTTTGTCTGTGCGGCTGTGCCATCCACGAGTCGTACACTCGTACGCCACGTCGCCACCGCCGATCAGGAGTCAACACCCCACCAACGGCTCTGATCAGGACACGTGTCCTGAAACCAACCTGCAAATATCCCCTTCCTATATAAACTCATCAAAAACGCTTGGATATGGCGTCCATTGATCTTCCTCCCCCCTCGCAACTCCAAGAAATCGATCGACTGAAGCCAACGAGAACGAGACGCCATCGCCGCCATGGGTTTGCAGGTGAATTAAACGAATCGTCTTTCTGCTTCTTCTTCTTCTTCTTCTCCCTTCTCGTGATTTTCTTGTGGTTTCTTGAGCGGATGCGCATAGTTTGAAGGGATAGTTCCTCCGTTTAGGATTGGTTAGTTACAAATTATTAACATACTGTCAATTTGGCATGCAATATATATCTTGTTTGGAATACCATGTGGTGTGACAGTATGTTAATAATTTGTAACTAACCAATATAATCTACCTGCTGTTCGTTCCTCCTTTGTTGGTTAATTTAGTAGTGACAGTGTTCTTGATCAGGTAGCTAGGTAGGTGCAGTATTGATTAAAGATCAAACCTTTTTGTGCTTTAGACTTTAGAGGAGCCATGCAGGAACTGCAATTGATGCCTTTGTTATCCTGTTCTTCTGAACTCCAAATATGCAGAGCAGTTTCCTGAGGTAAACAAATTCAAGTCGATTCTGAACATTAGTGATTGTTCTTGTTATGCAGGAGGAGTTTGAGGAGTTCGCCGAGAAGGCCAAGACCTTGCCTGACACAATTTCCAACGAGGACAAGCTGCTTCTCTATGGCCTCTACAAGCAGGCAACCGTTGGCCCGGTTACCACTGGTATATATAGGCCTTCTGCTCTTCTTGAAACGATGCATTCATCCATTGAGCTGATTAATTTGCTACTGTTCAAGTGCTAAGATTCCATATGCTTTCATGATGATCAGGCAAGATTAGCTTTCATATAGTTGCATCTGAATCACTGTATTGTGTTGATTATCGATCTGCTTAAGTTTTGCCACCAATTCAGTGCTTGATGAGTGTAAACTCATCTATCCTTGTAATCTGCTTGTCAATTTAGGGTGTTTAATATTACAATTTCCAGAGGAATTATTCACCTATTACAGTACTATAAGTGATGGTTGTTATTTGAAATTGTAGTAACATATGGTATTCTTATGTTTCTCCCCGATGGGGACTTTGCTTAGCAGCTGTTCTACTTCTTTTTATCATGACCTTTCAAGTTCCAAAGGCATTGGCTTTTGGATGGTTTGTTTTGTGATACAGACACCAATATCACATTGTATCCTCGAGTTATCGTATCTAACAACAGTTTCATCTTTCAGGGCGCCCGGGTATTTTCAACCTGAAAGACAGATACAAATGGGATGCTTGGAAGGCCGTCGAAGGTATACGCCGATCTCTTTTAGTCCTCAAAAACATAAAGTATCAGCTAAATTATATAACTTTGCTATATCCGCAAACTCCCATTAATGCTTACAAATTCAAATCATGGTGAATTCAGGGAAATCCAAGGAGGAAGCGATGGCCGATTACATCACCAAGGTGAAGCAGCTGCTGGAGGAGGCTTCTGCTGCATCCACTTCTTAGGCTATTATGAAGAACACCATCAATAGTGCTGCATATATGTACCAATAAACATAAATGCTATACCATCATCACAACAGTTTATCAGGCGCTTTGTGATCTTCTCTATACATGTAATAGTTTCAAGCAGACTCGGTCCATACCCATGTTAATCGATCGTGACTGTTATTAAGTTTGTCCATCTTCTCTAAATTTAACTTCTTGCTAAGGCTACGGTTTGGAATTGTTGGGATTTTCTTAAACGCAAGGATTCTATAAGCATATAATTAATTGAAACTCAGGATGAGGATGTCAAAACAAGGTTGATGGGCTTTTATGTTTCTGTATCCATGATGCAATGAACCTCCACTGCTCGTTCTATTGTCTGTACATCTACTACAACAGTATATACTGGAGTAATTTAATTTTGTGGGCAACTGACATTTCAATGTAGTTGGTCAGTAAGTATGTACAAACAATAGCAATGGTCAATGATATCGATTGCATACGAACAACAAACAAAGAAGACAAATAGCAACAACACATGAACAGTAGATAATGGAAACAATGAAGGCAAACAGTACCAGGAGATTAAATCAGGCAGTAGACAATAAAAGCAAAGAAAGTGAACTGTTGGATAGAAAAAAGAAACAGTTATAAATGATAAAAAAAAAACTGTTGAGTTGTATGAACAGCGAACAATGAAACCATCCGGTTGACTGCACTAATAACTGGCCTGCTTTTAAGAAAACATGAATTCTATAGGAAATAGTTCGAAACTCATAAAATCCGGTAGGACATGCTTTACATTGTCAGACAACCGGTTGCCGCGGCAGCTGCTTACTATACAACTATTCACTCAACAAATATTTATTCTGCATATCTAAATTCCCTATTCTATAAGACCCCCACAATCCTATATCAATAACACTTCATTTCTCCAATATATATTTTATTTTATGTCCATCACTTTGCCAAAAAAATTTATACCTATAGTAATCTAGCTTCTTGAGGATACTTTAGGCATTTCTTTTATAAACATGGTTAGGCAACTCAACACCAAATTAATTAACACATGCCTTCCTCCTATGGAAAGACATTTCCCCTTCCAACTGGCCAATTTCTTTAACCTTCCTCAATTATATATTCCCAATCCTTATGAGAGAACTTACTCAATCCATAACTTTGTTCATGAGTATCATTAAGTCTGTCTGTCTTCTCTGAATTTAACTTATCGTTTTAAGGCTACGCTTCGGAATTGTGGGAATTTTTCCTAGCTGTCGAATGAACCGAACAATTTGCCTTCAAATTCCTACAATGCTACGAAGTTTGTCTGTCCATTTTGTGATTGTTTAAGCCAACAAGGATTCTACAAGCATACTGTATACTGCAGCCGTCAACCATGGCGTGCCTGCCATACTGGGGTGGAGTGCACCTCCTCTCCTGCAGATTCATGGCATCTTGAGAAAGAAAAGAGTCAGGGAGAGGATGAGGATGGCAAAAGAAGATGGTGTTTCTCTCTATCCATCCATCTATCTCCTCTTTTGCTGGAATAATCAGGATGGTGCAATGAACCTCCACTGCCGTTCTCTTGTCTCTACTCAAACACATCTACTATGTACTACTGAAGTATAGTAATTTTTTAGTAGTGTATTTAGTTGGACAACTATCATTTTAGTGTAGTTTGATAGTAACAAGTGTGTGCAAACAAACTGTATGATTGCTTGAAAAGTAAATAATGAAAGCAAAAGGAGGAAAAACCAGTAAACTATGAAAGCAAAGAAAGAAATTGTCTCATTGCATGAACAGTGAACAATAAAAGCAGAGAAAGAAACCGTTTGATTGCACGACTGGTAACGGTTTCTTCTCTCTTTTGTTTCCAGGGTAGTAACTGTTTCAAGGCAGGGATTTTACATCATTTCAGCAAAACAAGTTCAGATTTCGGAAGAAATGCTCCGACATTATCTGTTCTAAGATCTAAACACCAGAAACAAAGAAAAAAAAAATGTTCAGTCACATGCAAGTGCGTTTCTTTACCAAGGCTCCCATCGGATGGCCTAATCAGCCAAAGAAAAAGCCAAATTTTGAATTTTCAAGCTTAATTTTGAGATATTTTCAATGTAGTTTCTTTTTCAACATTACTTTTTAAGTCACCAAGAACACATTTATAAAAGTTTTACCTACAAATTCATTTTTATTTCATAATAAGCCGTTTTGGCTTATTTCGAAATAAGCCAAACGATAGGGACCCAAGTTATCGTTGGAAGAGGGGTTACCCTTGCTATATAGTAGCCTGGTTACAACGGTTACTGTGCAAAACCGAAAAAAAATCAGACAAATTTCATCCTAAGTTTAAATTTTTGTTTAATTTTTAAATAACTTATTAAATACACCTGGTATTTTTCATTACCACGCCATGGCAAACAAGTAACCACCCATATCTTAAACCCAAGTCACAAGCGCTGCCCACTGACACCTCGGCCCCACAGGTAGATAATATTATTGGTCAACGAGGCTGTCCTGTGTAGCAGGAGCAACGCACAGCCGACCTACACATAACTAACCGCTGACATGTGGGGGCCACACAGCCGGCCGGGACATAAACGACCCGCTGACATGTGGGGCCCACGGAGCCGTCCCGTCCCCGCACTTTCTCCTACACACACCAGATCCCCTCTCCTAATCCCAAACTCCAAAACTCATAAAACTACTCTAAACCCTACTCCACTCCCGCTCCGCTGTCACTGACAACCATGGCCCACCACGCCGCTCTCCTCCTCCTCACGCTCGCCGCCGTCGCCGCCGCGTCGGAGGAGGCGGCGGCGGCGGCGGATACGGAGGCGGCTGCGGCCGTGGAGGCCGGCCTGCTGGTGCGGCACGAGGCGCAGCTCGCGCGGCTCGAGGAGCTCACCGAGTCGCTCGCCAAGTCCGTCCAGGCGCTGGAGTCCGCGCTCGCCAGATCCGTGGAGCCCGATCCGCCGCCGCCGGCAGCCGCCGCGGCGGCGCCCGGCGACCGGAGGGCGCCGCAGGGGGTGGCCGTGACGAAGCGGAGGCCCTACTGGTCCGAGCGGTTCCACTTCGCCGCGGCCGCGCGGCTCGGGGACGGGGCCTACGCCGCCGCGGCAACCGCGCTGCCCTACGAGGACGCGGATGGGCTCACCAAGTACTTCGCCGTCGGCGACTCCCGCGGCCGCGTCTTAGTGTTCTCCGCCGCCGGGGACGCGCTGCTCGAGCTGGAGCCCGGGGTGTCCGGCGAGCCGCCGGTCACCACGCTGCTCGCCTACCTCTCCCCGCGCCGCACCGATTGCTTCCTCTTCGCCGGCCACGCCGACGGCTCCATCGCCGCCCACCGCCTCATCGAGTCGTCCCCGCACGGCGATGACTGGCTCACCCTCGCCGCCGCGTCGTCCCGCCTCCTCGTCCGCGGCCTCGACGCTGCCCCCGTGCTCCACCTCGAGGCCCACCACGCCGGCCGCGCGCGCTACGTGCTGTCCTGCGACTCCGGCGGCCGCATCCGCGTCTTCACCGAGAACGGCACGCTCTACGGCACCGCCATCGCCTCGTCGACGCCTCTCGCCTTTGTGAAGCAGCGACTCCTCTTCCTCACCGAGGCCGGCGCCGCGTCGCTCGACCTCCGGTCAATGTCTGTCCGCGAGACACCATGCGAGGGCCTCGCTGAAGCTCTCAATGGCTCCCTCCCAAAGGCCTACTCCTTCGATCCTTCCGAGCGATTCAAGGCCTATGGTTTCACTGATGCCGGCGATCTCGTGCACGTCCTGCTGCTCGGTGACATTGCCAGCCTGAAATGCAGGGTCCGGGCAATCAAGAAGGCTGAGATCGACAGCCCCGTGGCGATACAGACGATCAAAGGCTACCTCTTGGTAGCCAGCCAAGATAAGATCCTTGTGTACAACACATCAACTCAGTACTATGGGAGGGTTGGCGCTCCCCGCCCGCTATTCGCCACATCAATCAAGGATATCAAGTCCGTGTTTGCGGGTTCTGGTGGCGTGATGCCTGCTTCGCCAGCTGGGAAGCCGCTTGTTGCCGCGGACAGGGAGAAGCTCGTGATCCTGGGGCTCGGAGATGGTTACATTGCTATATACAGGTCCAACTTCCCAGTATACAAGCCGGAGAGCAATGCTGTGGTGTGGAGTGGTCCAGCTCTGCTCTTCCTCCTGTTCTTGATTGGCATTTGGCAAGTCTATGTAAAGAAGAAGGATTCGTTGGGCTGGACTCCGGAGGAGACATTTAACACCTCAGTCACAGCTCCTACAGGGAGCATTTTGAATCATTCGACCAGCGACCGTGCCTTCGCTGATAGCTCAACAAGAGCTGGTGAGCGAGGCTATGTTGATGGCACAACAAGAGCCAGTGATAGAAGCTATGTGGATGCCACCACAAGAGCGACAGACCGAGCCTATGCTGAGGCTACCAGGGGTGTGGACCTACGGGGTGGGGCGTTGAGAGGTGCTCCAAGAAGGTATGTGTCCCCTACTAGATATACAGGGGCCGCAGGAATTCCATATCGACCTGTTTCAACAGAGCCTGTGCTTCGAACCACACCGGAGCTGAAGTATCGAGGCCCAGGTATGGAGCCCCCTGGTTTTCCCAAGAAAAGAGACACATTGTTCTCAAGCAACCAGACAGTAGTAGATGATCATGTTGATTGACTGTTTAATTAGCGGTGTAGACAACACGCTAAATTTTGAAGGGGTTTTGAAAATCCTACACCTATGTGGGCACTGGGCAGCGATCCACATGTGTGTTGTTGTAAGATGTAACTCAAAAATGTTGTATTTGCATGAGTACATTACAGCCATTGATATGATGCTGCAGATGGTGAAATAACTTTGAAATTTATGGGTTACGTTATAGCTATGAAAGAAGGGATTCTTGAGCTGTTTTCGTATGACTTCCATCTTCAACGATGTAGGAAAAGTGGACAAGTTTACAATAATTTTTAACAATGATAGGCTGGTAGGATGTACTATGGAATTGCTTTAATTATACAGTGGCGTGTTGAGCATCAGAAAAATTCAGCAAGTTGCATTTGCAATAATTTTAGCCATAGACACTACAATATCAGTGAGATCTTTTTTTTTTTCAGAATTCACTGAAGTTATTAATGACACAGTTTGCAAACTTTAAAGCTCAACACATCACGTGTAACATTTGAACTTGATTTTCTATCACTATCTGATCTCTCTATTTCCTTTTTGCTTCCAAGATAAGGAGGATCTGCTGACTGCCATTGCAGATATTTTTTAGTGGTTGCAACTGCTACATCATCTTAAGTTGGTGACAATGACATGGGGCTTAGAATGGTAGCCCGTGTTGTCTAATTTTTGTGTTCTTTTAGCATGACAAGTGATTCCTTCAATCTGATTCCCATCTATAGATGATAACCAATTTAATTATCTGGGAGGTATCATACGAGAATTTAATCTGACAGTTTTACATGAATTAGAATTTAATCTGACAGACATGAACTCTGCTCGGTCTGCAGACTGCAACTACAGGATTCACCGGTTCAGCCATTTTCTGCAGGACAGCAAAAGGCCTTGCATTCCTTTGTTCACTGAAGTACTGTTTAGCAAAAGACCAGCACTGTCACCAGCCGGATCAACGTCTGTCACAACCGGAATATGACAACCCTAGAGTTTCAGAAGTTGAACGCGGATGGAACTCTTTTTAGGTAGGTAGTTTCAGACTTTCAGTAGCAAATCGTTTCGTAGGCGAGCAGGATCTGCTGCCTGGGCCTTGCATCCTGGAAGTAGCTTTCATGCTTCTAATTGAAGAGCAATGCTCCTGTCGTTATGCTAAAACAAGTTCAGATTCGTTTTGGTTAACATTAACTTCCATTTCCTCCCTTGTAGTGGGTATTATTCTGTTCAATTTCGGTGGGCAGTAATTCATTGCTAGGCCCTTGCATTATCAAACAAGATTTCACCAAAAAAATGTAGACCTGATATATCATCGAAAATAACCCGGATAGCAGCAGAACTGAAACTCTGGGATGACAACATAATTTTAGCACAAATGACCCTCTATCATTGCCTCTAAAATGCAGAGACTGGAGGCAGTGAAACAGCACAAATTTGAACTTAAGCAACAACTTACTGAAACAAAAAGATATGAATATAGGAAAACAATGTAATTCTTTACTGCCCAGTGGAAATTTTTCACCGAGGAACAGAATTCATCAAATGTGAGTATGCTGTAAGCTCCAATGTTTGCTCACAGGTGAAGTGAAAAATGCAAAACGTATCCTGACTGTTGCATCTTATTACAATCTCAAGGCCTAGTAAACAAACTTCATATTCATGGTAAAATCACGACACTGAACCAGTTTCTCTCGTCTAAGTGGACTTAACGATGAAGTTTTGGCGGCTGATGGGGTTCATGATGACTGGTGGTCCAGCGGTACGAGGCCAGGCCTGGAACTTGGTGTCAGTGGCTTGCCACCACTCCTTGTCAGAGACAGTCTTTGGAATGGAACCTGCGTCCAATGAATGAAGCAGATTAAGGTCCAATCTTACGGGAGGTTTAGCACATGCCTGTAAGACTATACTCACCTCCAAATGCCTTCTTGTCAGAAACAAATGTGTCACACAGGTAAGCAATGGCGAAGGATCCAACCAAGGACCCAGCAATGTATCCGGCCGTCATTTTTGCTGCACAATCATGAAATGGCATACAGATTGTCAAGTCTGATAGAAAATGAATGTTACAGATTATTCATAGAAGAGAAGCATGAATGAACATCAGTCTAGAAAAACAAGTTTCCTGCTAACTGTAGTTGTTCTCAAACTATAAATAAGCAGCTTTCTTGTTCATTGGTATAAACACAACAGACAGACAAAAGGAATAAGCTCCAGCGTACGCATAGTCAAGCGCAATTGTGTAGAAATGCAGATAGTCAAATATGATTCCAAGATATACAACTTAATCTCCAGCTAGTTTAACAAGTTAGATTAGTGCAAGATCAAATGGCTGTCCTCTTGAAACAAGTGATATAATAAATAATACTGGACTTATTGTGGCAGAGTAAATGTGCAGTACGACTCAAACCACAGCCTTCATATACCTTAACAGAATCAGTTATAGACAATAGAGTAGACACATCATTTATTCTACTGATAATACTCCACTATCTCACAGCCAAAATGCAGGAGCAAACTAGACCCAAGGGGCTTATTGCTAACTGTCGAAGTTGTCAAAACTATAAATCAGCTGCTTTCTTGTTCTTTGGTACAATGGAATAAGTTCCAGGCTTCCAGCACATACATAGTCATCCACAGTTAGAAAATATAACTATCACGCCTCAAGCGCAAATGTGTAGAACTGTAGATAAGGAATATGCGATTCCAAAATATACAACTGAATCTCCAGCTAGTTCAACAGGTTAGATTCGTGCAAGATCAAATAGTTGTCCTCAAACAAGTAATATGTGATTCACTGGACTTATTGTGGTAGAATAAATGTAATTCAAACCACAACCATCATATATACTTTAATAAAAATTAGCTGAAGATATAGACACCTTGTTTATTCTCCTGACAAATACCCTACTCTCTCACAGTCTCACATAGCAACATATAGACCCAAGGGGATTATTGGTTGAAGCAACGGGTTAAAATGGAAGGGTTGGCTTTGGGTGGGAGTGGATGGTTCATCCAATCCAAACCAGTGGCAGTATCGATGGGGCCATTCTTCAACTATAATGGTGTCAAAGTATATGTTTACAACAGCAATTTTCTATTCGTAATGTGTGTTAATAGTGGGATTAGCAAAATGTAATTTGCCTCCGTCCCTGCTCCAATTAATCATAGTATTTGGTTAAGAGGATCACAGAGTAGACTGGGATCAACCCGAGACTCCGCGATCGATCGATCGATCGATCAATCATCCCAGAGGAATCGGTAGCTTGTAATCGATCAAACACGACCACCTCAAATCTCGACGATTCATGCATTCATTCATCAGAGAAGATGAAACTGGGACCCAAAACGCAGGCAGGACCCACGAACGAACGAGTTAGGAAGAGCAGCCTCGACGAAGAGAAGTCCGACGGGGAGGCGCAGCACCATGGAGGAGATGAACGGAGAGAGCAGATCCGCGAGAGATCTGGGAGCCCTAGGTCTAGGGGGGAGGGTTCGGCGAGCACGTACCTTGGTTCGGATCGGATTCCGCCGCCGCCGCCGCCGGAGAGAGAAGAGAAGAGAAGAGAGGAGACGCGTTCGTTCCTGGAAAGGAGGAGACGGTGGCTTCTTGGCTTCTCTCTCGTGCGGGTTAATGATCGATTCCTATATGGGCCTCGTGGGCTTTTTTTTTTTCAAGGCCCATAGCTATTTATGCAAAATGGGCCCTGGATTCAAAAAAATTGCAAATATCCAAAAGGAGGGAGGGGCACAGGTCAGAACTCACAAGCAAAATTCTGTGTATAATTGAACCAAACTGAACATATATAAGTTCACAGAAAATTAAGCAGAATGATATATATAAGATGACATGATAAATAATACGGTGACACTGCCAATGTTGCAAGATCGATCGATCAATATTACGTAGTACATATATGGCTGGCACATAAAACAAACTTGCTATACATTCGATCAGCGTAGGACTGAAACGGCAACATCAACGAACTACGTACCGATCCATCGATCGATCTAACATTTCATAGTACTCCCTCCTCCGTTTTTAAATATTTGACACGGTTGATTTTTCTAAATATGTTAAACTGCTCATCTTATTTAAAAAATTTAAATAATTATTAATTATTTTCCATTCATTTAATTTATTGTTAAATATACTCTTATGTATATATATAGTATTCCATAAAAAAATTTTAATAAGACGAACGGTCAAAAAATGTTTAAAAAAGTCAACATGTCGAACATTTAGAAACGGAGGGACTATAAATTATTCATGGTGCAGTGCATGTAGATGTAGCTATCCTCTATATATATATATATACTACCTCCGTCCTAAAATGTAGCTATCTAGTACTAAATTTGATATTATCTAGTAATTATAGATAGCTATATTTTGGGACGGAGGAAGTATATATCTAGCCTATTCTAGATGATACTGATTAATAAGCGCGACAAAGCCGGCGAGGTAGAAGACGATGAGCGGTATGTCGAGAACGACGTAGTGAGCGACCAGCATTTGCTTGTAGCCGGACGCGGCGCAGACCCCGGCGGCGGCGGCGACCACGACGGGGACCAGCTCGGAGAGGATGGCTGCGGTGTACGCGCCGGCGAAGTGCGCCACCAGGGCAAAGAACCCCGACAGGAACCGCGCCCCCGTCGCCGCCGCCGCCCGCGCCGCCGTCGCCGCCACCGCCTGCGCCGTCGCCGACAGCAGCACCAGCGCCGCCCCGGCGCGCATGAACGTGGCGCCGCCGCCGCCGACGCCGCAGGGCCCCTGCGACGACGACGCGTCGGCGGTGGTGGTGGCGAGGACGAAGAGGGCGAACGCCACCGCCGCCCAGCCCATCACAGCTTGCTCCCACGCCATGCCGCTTACCGACATTGTCATCCTCAACACTAGTGAAGCTGGGCAGCTTAGCTAGCTCTAGTGAATATATATATACTTCCTCCGTTTCACAACGTAAGTCATTTTATTATTTCCCACGTTTATATTGATGTTAATGAATCTAAATAGATATATATGTCTAGATTCATTAACATCAATATAAATATGGAAAATACTAAAATAACTTACATTGTAAAACAAAGGAAGCAGTGGTTAGTGAAGTGGAGATCGCGATGCAGCATGAGAACAAATTAAGTGCAAGGGCTACATATATAATAGTGCAAGGGCTAAAAGTTAATTCACTTGTTGGTGGCATGGGAAATATAATGTGAACGAAACAGATCAGTGGCGTAGCTAGCTATGTGGCACTGTGGACCATGGACCACCTAAAAATTTGATCGAGATTAAAACTATAGTATATGTGCTAGTTAATATAATAAAAAATGTACAACGGACCACCTATTTAATTGACCTATTACATACAAATGGACCACCTTAATTTACTCTAAATCCTAGCTCCGCCACTAAAACAGGAGGGTATTTCAAAATCAAGAAAAGACCATGTCGCAACTTCTCGCCAAAATACAGGACGAAATCAAGCTATGGAGCATGTCGAAATCAAGCTATGGAGCATGTGTGGGGCAAAAAAAACATTGCCAAAATACAGGACAAAATCAAGCTATGGAGCATGTGTGGAGAAAAAAACATTGCGAGAATATCCGCTTAGATTTTCATACAGTGTGTATTTCTTTTCTGTTTCTTCCTGTTTCTTTTATTTTTCCTCTCCCTTTCACCTCCTTTGGTAATATTGTAAATACTTTCTATTCTTTTTAATATAACTCCATCTTAGCGTGGCTACAGTTTAAAAAATATATATATATATAATGCTGAGGTGAGCTTGCATTAGCATGCATGCTCGATGATCAGAAAGATGAGATATGGAGCAGCAACTAATAACGTACCACAGCTGATCATAATCTCTGCAAAGTTAATTAAACACATGATCGATCGATTGATCGGTCTTCGAGATTGGTATAGTAGGAAAGATTACTTGATGAAGCTAGCCGGCTGGCTTTTGAAATGAGCAGAGCTAGCACACAAGTGAAGTCGACGTCGTACTTTTTTCCCCATTTGCATCGCGTTGCCTGCTACGAATCCTAATCCCGTCTCTCTTAATTACGTACGCGTCCAATCTCTCTTATTAATTTGGCTCTGCTCGATCGATCTGCTCTTCGTCTTTTGCTTAATTTGTTTGCTCTTGAGGCCATCGCACACATCATGAGTGACTACTTGCTTCTATCTTTGTATACATCTTTCTTCTTTGTCTATCTAGGAGGAGTAGGATTTTCTCATCACCTCCCACACCATTAATTGATTGCCAAGAACGTATATACGGCTACTTTCTTCGGCGGTAAGCTTAATGTCCTCGTCATAATCATGCATATTTCGGCTTGCTTGCACCTAATTTCCTCTTCTCCATTGATTACTACTCTTCCTTAGGGTTTTTTTAGTTTGCGAAAAAAGAATTAGGGTGTCACATCGGATATTTAATCAGATGTCGAAAGAGATTTTCGGACACGAATGAAAAAACTAATTTCATAACTCACCTGGAAAGTGCGAGACGAATCTTTTGAGCATAATTAATCCGTCATTAGTACATGTGGACTACTGTAGCACTTATAACTAATCATGGACTAATTTGGCTCAAAAGATTCCTCTGGCGATTTCCTCCCTAACTGTGCAATTAGTTTTTATTTATATCTATATTTAATGTTCTGTGCATGTGTCTAAAGATTCGATGTGATGTTTTTGGAAAAAAGATTTAGGAAACTAAACTGGGCCTTAGTTAGTCTACTTCCATCGTCACAATATATGCATGTACAGGATATATCATGTCCTTTCTCTGTAAAAAAAAAAGACAACCTAAAACGAGCTGCAACGAATCTGGACAAGTTACATTTCCTTTTAGGTTGTTTTTTAGGTTGTTTTTTGACGGAGGGAGGATGTAACTTGCCCTCTATGTGATTCAATTCCTCGGGCTTGGTTCTTGTTTGATTTCGATCGATTAATTAATTTAGTTTCTTGGTTATTGCCTCTGCTCTGCTCCGTTGCAACACAGCTTGTGGTGTTACTACAGTACATTCTGATAGCTCCATCCATCGACTTGAAATTTCCAGAGGAAACTCTCGCTTGCTAGGTATCACCAACAAGCACAACGATGTGATCGGATCCTATAACAGATAAATAATTTAGAGTAAATCGTGTGGCATTTATGTGTGTCATTCAGGTCTGAACTCTTAAAATATATTTTTAGATTTTTAAACTTATTAAAGTGTGTCATTCTGGTTTCAAATAGTCACGAATCCTCCAAGATCAATTGGCGTGGCATCACACGGACATTTCGGTCGTAAAATTTCTTTTTCCTTCTCCTTTCTTTTCCTCTTCTTTTCTTTTTTGCCATACTTACATGAACGAATAAGAAAAGAGAGAGGAGATAAAAAAAGAAAAATAAAAAGAGTCAATGTCTACGTGGCATGCCACATAAGTGTCAAGTAGGATCCCAGAAGGATCATGACAATTTTGGACTGGAATGACACATTTTAACATGTTCGTAGATCTTGAAATATAATATATTTCAAGAGTTCGGGAATCTAAATAACGTATCCGGACGAGTTTAGAAACCAAACACTTTGCTCAATAATTTAAAAAACCATTTAGATTTTACCAATGGAGTGGTTACATGCATGGCTGATGGGAAAGAAGGGAACAACAGATGAGTACGTAGGAGTTGGAAGTGTACCGGGCAGGACATCCAATCTTTTTATTTCAACGACCCACATAAGATGGTGTGGAATTTCATATTGATATAACAGAAAAAAATCACAAAGACTACAATCTATAACTAGGAAGAAGGAAAAAAAAAGATCACCCCACCACAAGGTAGAGGCTCTCCAACACATACCTTGAGAAGCACTAGCACCGAATTGGCTGCCGATATGCAGCGACTGATCGCCGCTACCCCTGCACGGGGAAACCAATCTTTGGGTTTAAAAACATTTTCTATATATCTGGTAAATATTTTAATGTACTCGTCGCTGTAAAAAAACACTTAGAATTTAGACTTACTTAGATTATCTCAATTACATATGATTATTGTAGAAAAAAAACACAATGAACGTTATTACTTATTGGAACCAAGATCATGCGAATGGGCACTGGAAAATGAAACATATATAAAACCTTGTGGTCGTTGTCTGGATGGAGTATTTTTCTTCTATATTTTGGAGGAAGCCGATGCTTCAACAGCGCTGAGCCCAGGAAAGTGTAAAGTGTAGAACAAATATACGGACTGCATTTCGGAATTCACTGTAGAATCGAGAATGGATTAATTTTGCAGGATGATATTGACCGCAATCAATCTCAGGAGCATTTAAACCATATCAAGTTCGTTCCAGATTTGGAGCTAGTGTTATAATTAGCTAGCATATCATTATGGTTTCTTGATCAGAACTCCACTTAATTCAGAAGGAAAAAGCAGGTGAATTACCAGAAAAACTTTGCCAGCAAAGTCATGACGTATACAACTACAAGCCATCTTCAGCGTACTCTAACAGAACTCCATTTATGCCAATTGAAGAAATCGTTGCAAGTTAACCACAGTTTGAGCTAACTATTCGGTTATGATCTTTTGAGCTGCGGTTGATAAGCTGTGGAAAATAAACGAAGCAACCAAAAGAAATATAACAGATAAATAGCAGTTAAAAATTTATATCCATGTTATTAGTGATTGAAAAGCTAATCGCTATAGAAAATAAACGGACGGAAAAACTCAACATAAAATAAAGTTTTAAAATGTAAATTTTGGTTGCGATTGATCAGCTAACGAGAGCAGAAGATGGAAAATTTGTTGTCCCCCCCCAAAAAAAAAGAAGAAACATGGACGGAACCAAAAACTTTACACCATGTCAAATTGAATATTTGAACACATGCATGAAGTATTAAATATAGAAAAAATAACTAATTATATAGATTACGTGTAAATTGTGAGACGAATTTTTTAAGTCTAATTAGTACATGATTTGATAATGTGTTGGATTTGACAATGTGTTGGTACAGTAAACATTTGCTAAAGTTTGGAGTGTAAAGTTTTGGCATATCACATCGGGTATGCCGGCACACATTTGAAGTATTAAACGTAGACTAATAACAAAAACAAATTACAGATTCCGCATGTAAAATGCGAGACGAATTTATTAACCCTAATTAAATCATCATTAGCAAATATTTACTGTAACACCACATTCCGTGACAACAGCACGAGACCGCGTGGTCTCGTGGAATGGAAGAGCGGTCTTGCTCAAGCAACAGCGATGCTGGTGCCATGCCGATTTAATTAGCAATTAATTATCTTTGATTAGCAATTAATTAATATTAATTAATCGCTAATCCAGATAATTAATCACTAATTATTATTAGTTAATTATTAACTAAGTAATTAATCACTGATCAAATGAAGCACGTTGGACGGTGTCACTGATTGCTTGAGCTAGGCCGCTCTACGATCTATTCCGCGAGACCGCGTGGCCTCACGCTTTCACCGCGCGATACTGTTCGCGATGTTATTTTCACGTTATTTTCGTGTAACAGTTGTACGAGATCGACAATATATTTTCACAAAAAATTTTACATCTCGAATATTTCCAAGAAAAAAAATATGAATGAACATTATATTTTCAAATTTAATTCTGTTTTGGTATGTCGAGGACAACGTAGTGAGCGATCGACGAGCATGAACGCGGGGAATACGACCCCGCGGCCGGCGGTGACCACGGCGGGGACCAGCTCGGAGAGGCCGGCGACGGTGTACACTCCGGCGCAGCGCGCCACCGCCGACAGCACCAGCAGCGCCGCCGCGGCGCGCATGTACGTCAGGAGCATTTTCTAGCGCCTAAGTGTCACTGCACATTGAAGCAAAAAATGGCATGATCAAGTTTGTTCGATACTTGGAACTAGTGTTAATTACATTACCTTTTTTTTTTTGAAACGTAAAGAGGGACTTTATTAATGACTGAAATGTGGTTCAATAGCTCAAGAATTTCTGCTGGGACACAGTCTCCATTCCAGGCAGTTTCCTGAGCTAAGAGCCATCTGAGCTAGAGTATAAGCTACGTTGTTTGAGTCCCTCTTTATATGAGCCACTTTCATTGCTTGCAATCTTTGCATCGCTGCTTTCGCCTCCACAATTACTCCTTCCCACACTGATTTTGATGATTGATTCGTTTTCAACCTTGCTACCACCTCTGCATTATTTGATTCCAAGATAATAGGCATGCAGTACCATTTTAATATGGGTCGTAGATAATTCAGAACGAAAAAGTAGGTAATTTATCAGTAAAGCTTTGCCAGCAGAGTCACCAAGTATACAACTTTCAGCCATCTTCAGTGTGTACTTTCTCACAAGACACCACTTTATACCAGTGGAAGAAATCATTGAAAGTTAACGGCAGTTTGAGCTGACGATTCTATTCTAATCGTTTGCTCTATGGCCTATGCAGTATGGCTGATAAGCCGTAGAATTTTTTTAAAAAAAAAATCCAAAAATTAGTATACAAGTAAAAAAATTTCATATGTTATTATCAATTGAAAAGTAAATACTAGAAAATAAACCCAGAAGAAAAAAAAAAACCTCAAAGTCAACATAAAATCAAGTTTGAATTTCAAATTTTGGTCGTGGCTGATAAGACCAATGAGCAAAACGACGAAAAAATTGTTATCTGGAACGAAAAAAAACAAACACGATAGTAGAAATTATACTAAAATTTCAACGGTTGGGTCACCTTCAATTACCAACCGAAGCAAGCAACTGGTAAAGAAAAGCAAAGCAAAAGATACCCACCAACAAAACAAGCCGACGCTCCTCCCTCCCTCCTTCCTACACCGCGTCCACCGCACACCGCCCGAGAAGCCCAACACCGGTCCACGGTGGACCGCGTCCACAGATCGATCCCTCGTCTCGAGCAAGCAAAAAAAAAATCCGTACTACTCTACGTGGCGTGGCAGTCGTCCTCCTCCCTCCCACGTGAGCCTCACCGACAGGTGGGCCCGGGGAGACCGTGGGCCCCACCTGCAGTGGCCGCGCCGCGGTCCCAACTCCCAAAGCGAGATGAGTTCGCTGCTGCAGAATAAAAGCACCCAAAAAAAATAAAAAGAGAGGCAGAAAAATTCGGCGGAATTCGCTGTAGGAGTGAGTATTCATCGAGGCAAAGCTCGAATTTCGGGTATCCGATTGGTGGCGAAGCAGCGGCGGAGCGAGAGAAAATCGCTGTGGGAATCAGGGGAGAAGGAGGAGTAGATAGAGGGAGGTGGATTGAGCTGTGGGAGGTTAGGTTGGTGATTGGTAGAGGAGGAGGAGGAGATGGAGAGGAAGGTGGTGGTGGTGTGCGCGGTGGTCGGCTTCCTCGGCGTCCTCTCGGCGGCGCTCGGCTTCGCGGCGGAGGGCACACGCGTCAAGGTGCGCAGCTTCGTCTCTCGCCACCGCCGCCGCCGAGGTTCCCGGCGGCGGTTTCTTGAACTACTTTCTGGATGAACTCGCTCGCGGTTACTTTACTTTTATAGATCTCGGTGTGTCTGCTAAGTTGATATCCTTGGAGCTTTTGTTTGGATCTCGCTGTTTCCCATCGGGGATTTCTGCCCTGGTGGGAGTAGATGTGTGTAGCTTGTAGTTGTTCGCTAGGAAAAATGCGCTGCGGCGAAGGTGAATCTTTGAGCCTTTTTATGCTTTTGGTTGATTTTTGCTAGAGCTAGTGCTGCGATCATGTTGGGTGTAGAGTGGATGTTTAGTTCAATCTGACTCGACTAGTGCGTGTAAAATTATATGGTTGAATCAGAACCTGTCCAAGTTATTTCCTTTTCTGGCAATGTTCATCTTGTTTGTCAGGATATAGCACTATTAGTCTACTATATATGGTGAAGCTTTACTTATTAGAAATCTTTAAACTCGTTATTCTACTGTTCTTTTACTCTTGACAATGCGGCTAGAACAGCTTAACTAAGGAGTTATCACTTATTCAGTGGCTAATCATTGTGAAACTCATTACAAACCCTAGTGCCTGTAAGCACATTGCAGATATTTTCCTCTTTGAGGCTTGAGGATAGACTAATTTTGCACTGAAATGCATGTAAAATCATGTCGCGATGTAGGAATATAAGGTGATACATATTTATAGCCTTACATAATCCAAACCTCAAAGGTGTCAAGGATCTTATGCTCCACAAAAAACTCTTCTGACTGCAAGTGAAACTTCACTATAGATTAACTCAAAAAACAAACAAACTGGACATATTAACTATGGTGCTGTTTGGAGCGATTGCTGCAGCTGCGCTGCACAAACGGTTAGAAGAAATATGTGTTCGGTTCCTTTAGCAGCTGGCTACGATGCAGCCACAGCCAGTGCTTCTGAACAGGCCCTGTAGTATTAACTGTTTCACTATGTCTGATCTTAGACTTTACACATAGATTCTTGCAATAACAGTCATACCATCGCTAAAGCAATATATAATTATCATGTCCCAATTATAATGCACATTGCTTAACTCATGCAGGTTTCAGATGTGCAAACTTCTTCTCCAGGTCAATGCATATACCCAAGAAGCCCAGCCTTAGCCCTAGGGTTAATATCTGCAGTTGCTCTTATGGTTGCCCAGTCTATTATAAATACAGTGGCTGGTTGCATCTGTTGTAAGAGGCATCCAGTTCCCTCGGACACTAACTGGAGCGTAGCTCTGATCTCATTCATCGTGTCTTGGTAAAACTCTACCCTTGATGTTTATTGTGTTATTTTACCTTTTTCCTATATCTTGACGAGTTTCAACTTATCTTACCGATCTAAGAGAATTCTGAATATTGTTATGTTATGTTAAACCTAACTTAGCCTTGACAGTTTGTTAAACAGTTTTTATGGAAACAAGGGATCTTGGTTGCCAAATGCGTTGGAGTTCTTGACTCTGTCATTTTGGCACTACAAAGGTTCCTTGCAGTTGATGCCTTATTTCAGTAGTCTTTATTAAAACATGTGTGTTTTTCTGTGAGATAGCGTACTAGCATTAGGCTGCTGTTTGTTTTATTCTTTGCAAGGAATTAATATGAGTGGTTCACATGATGGCTAAATAGAATAACTTTTGCATAGATTTCAAGTGCAATTAGTAATGTGCTGTGCTATTCTACCTTTTTCTTGGAACATCTTTGGGGTGTTAGCTGTGCTTTATTCTAAGGTAGGGTTCAGATCAGAATGTTGTGGCTTATTTTGTTGAAGTACTAATTCCTGAATGCTATATTTTAGCAAAACACTCTGCTATTTGTTATTTGCCATAACGTCGTCCTGGATATTGTTACATTCTTCAGGGCTACATTCATAATCGCATTCCTTCTCCTGCTGACCGGAGCTGCACTTAACGATCAAAGGGGTGAGGAGAACATGTACTTTGGCAGCTTCTGCTACGTTGTCAAGCCAGGGGTCTTTTCAGGAGGAGCAGTGCTCTCACTTGCCAGCGTGGCACTGGCAATAGTTTACTACGTTGCCCTATCATCGGCAAAAAGTCCACCAAATTGGGGTCCCCAGCAGAACCAAGGCATCGCCATGGGCCAACCTGTGATCCCACCACAGAGCAGCGAACCGGTGTTTGTCCACGAGGACACCTACAATCGGCAGCAATTCCCATAAATCATGATCTGTGCAAGCTGTTTCAAGGGCCATTCTGATACATTATGTTTGGTTTGTATAGGCCTCCAGGTTAGAACAGTAGCAGTAACAATTGTTGTTAGGTAGAGTCATGTTTTTTGCTTTCTTCTTCCCTCTCTTTCCTGAGCGCTACTGTCGCACGTTCTGCTTCATCACAGCGGATATTCGATTTTACATGAACTGGGTAATGTTGAAGAAAGCTTTGGGTTTCTTGCTGTTTGAAAATTCTGAATGTTTTACATGATAATTGGATCATGGATATGAAATTACAATCTGTCTTACACCTGTGGGAACTTGATAAGCAGTCATTCAGCACACAGTGGATGCTAGCTGCTCCCTGAACTGAGCAATGGTGTTGTCGACGATGGCGTCAGGGCGCACCGTGGCATCGACCACGGTGATCCCCTCCGCCTCGTCGATCTGCAGCAGGTCGAGCTGGCTCTGGAGCAAGCTCGCCGGCATGAAGTGCTCCCCTTCCATTGATCTCCTCCTGATCCTGTCAGCAATCACCTCTGCTGATGCCTCCAGGCACACAAACTTCACCCTGCAGCTGGAGTAGCTCCCTGACCCAGACCTGAAGCTGCAGTCTCCTTCCCTGAGGATCTCCCTGTACTTCTGCTGCAATGCCGAGCAGCTGACAGCGACGTCCTCGCCATGATCCAGCCGCTCCCTGACGGCGTCGCGGAGGGCCTCCAGCCACGGGATGCGGTCGCCGTCGGTGAGAGGGATGCCCTTGCTCATCTTTGCTGTTGTCAGGAACAGGAAAGAGCAAAGAAGTTCAGAAACGAAAAAGGGAAATGTAGGTTGGTTGGTTGTGATGAGTTCTTCAGAGAACTAGAAAGTATTGATCATGCCAGACCTTTGTTTGCCTGAGAATGGTAGTCGTCTGCTTCGATGAAGCTGCAACCTAAGGTTTCAGCAAGCAGTGCTGCTACTGTCCTGCGAATTCACAGTGAAATGCTGAATTCATAAGAAAATGTCATAGATTCTGCTAAGAGGACGAAAAAGAACTGAAGTAAATTCAAGATTTAAAGCTGAACAGTACTATTACAAAATCTGAATGTAGGTTTGAAAGTCGCATCCTAAAACCAAATCTTCAGCAAATGCACAGGTTTTCTCCGAGGAAAAGACACAGCAACATCCATTGACATCACAATGTTGAATTGTTGACAAAATGCATATCAGTGTACTGATAATGTCTCTTTCTGCTTGCTTCTATTTAATGTGCCTAAAATTGACCAACTTGACCATAATATTAAGCATGAACTGAGCTGAGGACTTGAGGTTGGTCTAAAACAACACAATCAGTTTGAATACTTGACAGAGTAATCAGAAAGAAAGAAGAGTAATAATCTTACGATTTACCGCAGCCACTGACTCCCATGATCACGATTGCCAAACCTGCAACCCCAGATGTTGAACAAAGACGAATTAGCAGACACCCAATCTCTGCTGGTTACGACTAGTGCTGGAATGATAATCCCATTCCAAGCAATTCCTTGAATTAAGCATTACCACTTCAAAAATAAAACATCAATTCAGAAATCAGCACAGCATCTATTCTGTCAGACCAAAATCACAGATAGGGTCGTAACTCGTAATGCATGTTTGGGATCCATCAGTTCAGTTCGCAAGAACAAGAACTAGAACATGGTGAACAAGCACATGAATTACAGGAAATCTGAACCAATTCGGTGTAGCGAAATTGCGAGAAGAAACTAAAAAGATCAAAAGAGTTAAAAACGAAACAAGCACGCACTGATCTTGGTCACTGACCTGGTGGATGCGTGAGATCGGAGGCAGCCATAGATGAGCTCCAATGGTGGTTCGTCTCGATCTGTTCCTACGGGTGCTCGACGACAAGGAGAACGACAAGAGCGTACTAAACCTGCGAGTAAACGAGGAAGAAGACGACAACGGCGGCGGCAACAACTCTACTTGGCTTACTACTCTTTAAGTCCTAACTTTTCTTGATTGCTCTTCCTTTATTTTATATCTCGAGATTGAAGAACAAAATCCATCATTTTTGGGAGAAATTTCTTTAGTCTAGTCTAGAAATTTTGAGCGTAGTAATGGAGAATTTGCAAGGGACTAGCATGAATACGGCAATTTGGCATTTTTGACGTAACGAATACTGTGGTCATCTTCTCTCAGGAATAATAATAAAAATAAGGAAAGATTTTCACAAATCCAAACATAAGAAAGATAAAATTGTTTTAGGTCGTTTGCTGCAATTGGACGGCGAAGAAAGAGACTTGAAGCGAATTGTCGTCTGATGACTAAAACTAACAAAGATGAGACGTAGACGAAAGCGTCTTCAGTTCAAAGCAAGACCACCTGACGTTTCAACTTTCAGTTCACCGTCACTTTAGACTGGGACCTGGTATTTCCAAAGACTCTTTTACAGTTCATTCATGTCCATGCTGTCGCGTTGTTGTTGCTGCTGACTCAGAGCTTATCACACATCCTTATCCAAGAGGAACACTTGTAGTATCAACAGGAATCATCTTTCAAATGATATTGTTGTTATACAGGATCCTCCCAAGAAAATGACAACTTTCTAGAGAGAAAAACAAGTTAGGATGAGAGTTGGTGATGATGGAAATACCAACTTCTCTCAAGTCTTGGTTGATTGGATTCAAGTTGATGCTTTCATGTTCCTCTAGCTCAGCAAGTCAACATAGCTTGTTTCTACTGAACTTGTTTCTGGTCTCTGAATCTTTCAGCATTGCTTCTGGTTTCTGAAGCAAGGAAGAAAAAAGTTGTTGCTACCGGTGCAAACAAAGATGTTAAGATGAACTCAAAAGATGGGGGGCAAAACAGAATCCGAGATATACATAATCACATACCAAATTCATCTGATCTAATAATTTAGTCACGTGAGAACATGCAAACAGCTAGGCAACTATGGCTACTTTCTGAAAAATCCTGAATCCTGAAGTGTTTTGCAATATTCTGAGATGACAAGAGATTTCTTCACCATGTCCCAGATCTTCGCTGAGCTCCTCAACCAGTCACGCTCGGTGAGATTCTTCGAGAATGACCTCGATGGCCTTGATAAGATCTGCACCCACAGTAATATCCAACTAAGTGACTTGTATCCAGAGTAAACATAGTACTCTGAAAAGAATCGCTTATTCTGCCTTTACATTGGAATCAGGACTAGAGTCATCACTGTGTTCAGGGGTCAGTTCTGCACTATATTATTTTTATTTTTCCATATACCATGATATGCATCTCTCGATTAATAAGGATATGCAGAACTATTCCTTTTTGTTACTTGGGAAAAAAAGAATGTGAAGTGCTAATTCTGTTAAAATATGAAAGAGCTCAACCTGCTGAGCGCCAACAACCAGATAGGTAAAGCTGCAAGCATACCTGATCACGAAGCATCCCTAACATGGATGGACATGTCCGATACTCAAAATTTGTTGAGTTATCAGGTGTTCTTAATGGAAGAAGATATATGTCCTGCTGATTGGAGCTCAAATCCTCAATCTTCATGCTTGAAGGAACTGAGGAGTCAGAAACTTGAGGTGTTGCTCCAGAGCTTCCAATGCTAAAGGAGGAGGACTTGAAGTGTTTTTCAAGAACCCTCCTCAGAACCATGAGCTTTGAAGGAGAAAAGTCTTGTTCCCGCAATCTGTTCAGTTAGAAAACCACACCAATCTAAGATTATCAAATTACTTGGTATAAAAGATTGGATTGTAGAATGAAGTGCAAAAGTGCTGCGTTCATATCACAACAACTAACGTCACTGCCAAAATACTGGAAACAACAAAAGGATCTCTTTGTTCATCAAAATAGAAATGAGCATATAATAACATAAGAATATGCAAACAAGCATGAAACTGAGCAGTGTTCACCTAGCATGCACAAAACAGAGATCAGCTATGTAATCTTCAATGCCTGATTGGTTATCACTTTTGTTTTCCTTGTCTTGGGTAGTTGATGAGGTCAATAATGATGGATCAGGTATGTTGTGCTTCAGTAAATCAACCTGCAAAAAATGTATTAAATCACCCTTTCAACTTTCTGCCATTGGCAGAAACTAAATTCATCAACACAGCATAACCACAAATTTTCATAAGTACAACATACTAATACGGAGTTTCAGGTCTGAGCTCTCTAATACGCTGGAGGATATAAGGCATGTGTTCTTAACTATCCACGGTAAGAAAATGTGATCAAGTGGTATGGATGATAAAAACAAAGGCATAAACAAATATAGACAGACAACTTACCGTAAGCATGAGGTCCCACATGGACAGGTCATTAATCCCTTCCGATACAACCAACAAAATATTACAAACAGATGCCAAGAAAACACCAAGCTACAGCAATTCCTTGCAGAACAACATAAAACACTGATCAACTATTCGGTACTGCCAAGCTCAGTTAACAGTGGGTACAATAAAGTGCGAGAATTGAAGTATAGCATTTACCTGGATTCCCATTAACTCATGAGCCAGGTCTGCTGATAATGGATCACCACTGAGGATAGGAATTGCGGATGAACCATCTGGCTTCATCATATCAATTAGTATGGAGGGACTGAATACTGGCTGCAAGACAAAAGGGGATTGTTTTTTAGAACGTTACCAGCAATATGTTTAACTGCTCTGGCATTTGGAACATTGCATTGCAGAAACTGAGTTAAATAACTCTTATCACCTGAGTGTCTAGAAGTATAACCCGTTCATTAGAGATCCTGATATCAATGCCAGCAGTACAGTGCTTAGCCATTGCTTTGATTTCCTCAGTTTGTGTAGCAAAAGGAGGAAGCATTCCTACAGGCAATACTCAACTAAATGAGCTTTGGTTTGATCTAGGTGTCCACATGGAACAAATTGCTAGCTAAATTACAACTCTTCACTACGCTTTTTCAGCAAGCCAAAAGACACAAAAGAGGTTAGGGGAAATTGATGTATGGAAGAAAAACAGAAGCTTGAGGACTTAATAGAGTGCATATTATCAACAGCAGAGTGCATCTACAAAATAATTCTGACAAGCGCATGTTTTGTTTGACACATGAGAGTAACAACAATGAATTGAACTGAGACTATTGGAAGACTGAATGCTGAAACTATTGGAAGAATGAATGATTGTACCAGGTGAGCTTCCGTCATATCCATAAAGCTCGTTCATGATGGTTGACTTGCCCACACCAGTTGGACCAATTACTCCAATCACCATGAAATCATTGTTCTCAGTCAAATACTGAAAAATATAGGCCCCAAAAGAAACATGAAGATCTCGATAAATCACCGGTTTGACATTTCAAGAACTCTAGAAGTTATGTTATACACAAATACTTTCATCAAAATGTTGCAAAATATCTGAATGTTTTGAGGGATATATCTACAGATACTTTTAAATAATCTTGTCGTCATTCAAATCCAGTTTTATGCACAAACTGTAACTTTTGACGTGCTAGACAAAGGTCGCATTGGCATATATCATTTTACTGCAAGATTTAATCCTTATCATCAGGGATAGTATTAGAATGCATCTGAAGAGAACCTAGGAAACCATGAACTGAACTGTAAGAGCTACGAGCCTACAACTAACAACTACATTGAACGATGGATTCTTGCATTAACCAGACCAAAAAAAAAGTGAACTGAATCTAGTCATAGGACCTCACACAATTTTACCACGATGCTTTGCATCGAACCAGTAAGTAAACCCTGAACAGCAAAAGGAAAGGAAAAAAAAAGAGTAAATTTTAGAAAACTGTAACTTTAGTTACAAAACTATCAGTTTGCTACAACATTAACGACATGTTTCAGTTTGCTGCAATAATAGCGTTGGAAATTATCACAAAACTACAACTTTTACGTTATATGCTGCTACAGTTATCACATATATGTACTGTAGCAGCATATAACGTAAACTGTAGCAGCATATAACGTAAAAGTTGCAGTTTTGTGATAATTTCCCACGCTATTGTTGCAGCAGACTGAAACTTGTCACTAATATTGCAGCAAACTGATAGTTTTATCACTGAAGTTGTAGTTTTCTGAAATTTACTTAAAAAAAAAAGAAGCGTATTCTCGTAGCAAAGCCACTTGAAGACGCACGCACCGGGAGGATCTTGTCGGTGTGGACCTCCCACGCGTCGGAGACGAAGCTGAGCGAGCCAGGCTGCGTGGCCTGGCGCGAGCGGCCCGCGCCTCCGCCGCCGCCGTCGTCGTCGGCGCCGGAGGACGAGGGGGGCGGAAGCGGGGGCTTGGCGAGAAGGATCTTGGGAGGGGGAGGCGGAGGCGGGTGCGAGGAGGAGGAGGAGGAGGAGCCCCGGTCTCCGACGCCGGCGAGCGGCGGCGCTCCGGCGGCCATCGCGCGCGGCGTGCTGCTGCTGCTGCTGCTGCTGTGGGCGTCTCTAGTTGAGGAGAAAGCCGTCGCTTAATTAATCGGAATAAGTTCACTTGAGGTCCCTTAACTTGTCAGAGAATACGTTTTGTGTGGGCCCAACTTGTCAGCCGCGGTACGAGGAGGCTCGGCCCAGGTAAGCGTCTGCTTTGGGCCATCCTAATGGGCCAGATTTTTTTTTTCTACAATCTTCTGTTTATTTGTACCGTGGTAGACCAAGAAATAAACAGAGAAATTTTTACTACGGTCATGAATATCCCGTCCTTTCCTCCGGAGCATTTTATAGATCGTTTTGCAAATACTTGAAATTAATTATTATTATTTTTTAAGTTATTTTATTAGTTAAATTTTGAATTATGATTACGTGGATTCTCCTCCTCAGCAGCCCATGGCTGTGAATGTTTGGTTTCCGTGTATGAGAATCGGTCTCATAGGAATGTTTATTTTGGGTATAAAATTTGAATTCTAAAAATGCTTAGTATTTAACATTTCGATAAAGACTCACTCGGTCTTTCAAATTTTGGTCATAATAATTTCTAAAATGCTCTTGTAGCACAGTAATAACACTGTTAACAGTAGTAGTGCAGGTTCAGCCATGTTGCTCCACGTATGTTGGTGTAGGGTGCTGGGACGGAGACAGCTCATCGTTCACCTACCTCTCTCTCTGCTGCATTCTGGAACCCTCTCTCTCTTCCTGTGAGGCTGTGAGCCTGTGACCCACAACACTCCAACCAGAAAAGCGAGCAAAAGGATAGGAAGGAGCCAAGAACACCAAGAACTTGTTGGAGCTGAGACAGCACCAAGCAAGAAACCGGATCCAATCTATCCATCATCCATAGGTAATGATCGTCCCTTTTACCTTCCCCACTTCTTTGAAATCTTACTGTCTTCAATTGCTCTTTTGCCCATGGAGTTGTAGCAGTTCGCAGTTTGTCTATTTCTTGGGGAGTGAGTGTGTCGATCCCTAAAAAGTTCATCTTTTTTCCCCCTTTCCCACGCAATTTAGATGAACTGGTCGAGGAGAGTGCGAGATACAGCCACTGGTTGTAGAAATCTGTCCCGATTCGTTCTTATGTTCGTGGTCTGTGCTGTACTAGCGTTCGTTTTGTTCAAGCTATTCAGAAAGTGACAAGCTTTGGGGCTTTCTCTTCGGCCAAATCTTTTGTTTGCACCATGCGGTAGAATCTAGCCTAGCTCAACGATGCTGGAGCCCTGAGCACGAACTTGTGAGCGAACAGCCAAGTGGGAAAAGGAAATGGGTGGTTCCGCATTGTAGAATTTTGAGTGAAATAGTGTGCCTGACAGGCTCCGCAATTAATTGCTGACAGCCGTGTTCAATCCCCAACACGCTCATAATTTCTTCTTAAAAAATGTTTGGAGGGATGTCTCTCCCTCCAGATCTCCTCTTTTTTTTAATTCATTGCTGACAGATAAACTGAAATGCTGCTCACATGGCCCGGCTTCTCTGATGTTCAAAATACAGAATGTGATTCTAAGTGTTCTGAGGTGGATCCCATGTTCAGAGAAGATTAAGATTTGTTAACGTGGGTTGGTTTGACATGCATATTGCATTTGCTTCTTACTAGGGGGTGGGATTGTGTGAGCTTCTCTTGTTTTAGCCTTTTAGCTTAACTCACTACATGTGGTGTCCTCAAGTTTGTGGGGTTGTTAACAGTTAGATAACTAAACCGTTTTGCAGATGAATTATTTGCTAAACCAGTGGTTGTAGAAATGAACCCGATAAATTCTTTTGTAACTGAAACTGGATCATTACTCATTAGACAACAGTTTTTTGCAACTGTAAAGAGCATCCAGAAACAACAAGCAGAGTGTGTGCAGACTTAAAACCATATTCCCTCCATTTCACATTACAAAACGTTTTGGTCTCTCCATCCCTTGTCTATATTCACTAACATCCATATAAATTTGGACACGTATATGAAACACATACATGGATTCATGCATGAATCTATTTAAAACCCAAAACGTCTTATAATATGAAACAAAGGAGTAGCTTAGGTCAGGTTTGTTGTCTTGTGTTAAATTTTTTCAACCGAATAATAGTACTTGGTAGAATATCTTTTTAAAAAAAATAGTACTTGGAAAGACATTTTAAATGTAGGCATGGTTTTGCTTTGCCTTGTGCAAATGATGGTCTACTAATAATTCTTCCACGTAGACCATACCTAACATGGCTATTTTTTTACCATGTAATTCCCTTTTTGTTGTTACAAGTAAAGCATTAAAGTTATGATATTTCATCGTTCGCGTCCGTAATATCTAAAACTCTTCAGTCTTCTATTTATTTAATGCAATTCAGGTGGGGAACCTCTCCCCTCCGGTGAATTATCTAAAAAAAAAACTATTGTGTACTTAATTTTGTAGTTTCCAATGGCTGGCAAGTACATCGCCGCTGGTCTTGTCGGTTCCTTTGCCATCTCATATGTTTGTGATCACTTTATCGCTGAGAAGAAGATATTTGGAGGTATGGAGTCTGATCCGAAGTACCCATTTGTAAATTGACAGCACGTTTGACATACACCGTTGGCAAATCTGTCTGTATAAAGAATATGTGCAAAACAATCATCTTACTTCTTGATCAGGCACCACACCACATACCGTGTCCGACAAGGAATGGTGGCAAGCAACTGACAAGAAGTTTCAAGCCTGGCCTCGCACTGCTGGGCCACCGGTTGTCATGAACCCCATCAGTCGCCAGAACTTCATCGTCAAGGATCTCGAGTCCTAAGGTAACACTAATAGTGCAATATGTGCCGATTCACCCCTCAATCAAAACAAGAGCCCATTTGAAGCCACGTTTCATCTTTCATTTGAGGTGCTGATGCTAAAGCTCCTTTGCTTGTTCAGATTGTAGTGGGAGCATATATGCTGAAGGTTGCACCGCGACTAAGATGGCGATGGCTGTGGCTACAAACTACCTACCTATGCCGTACTCCCGAACCAGTACGTGAGTACTTGGTCTCAATAAAACAGAACTATTTTGCCTAGTGCAGCCTGAACAGAACCTGAAGCATATCTGCTTTAGACATTGTCATCTTGGTGATTGTTCTTATGCAGTAACAACCTCTACTTTGTGCTTGTGCTATTGTGAGTGAATGGAACTATCTGTCTGTCACACTGGAATATGTGCCTTGTCTACTGATGCAAAAGATTTAGGCCACTTGTGTCAACTCCAGAATCCAGGTGGCCTCTCTAATCTCAGTGTAGGTAGCAACAGACAGCATCTCGCCGTTTTCGTGAGGCTTCTTCAGTGATGCTGAAGCTGATGAGTTTTCTTGCACACAAAAGTAGATCAGCTAGGAGAGATGTGTTGCTAGTTTGGTCAAGATTTATGTGCGAAACATTTGACACTGCTGCCAGTATTTGTCAGATGAAAACGCTGAGATCTCCTCTATCTTGGGAGATTTTGCACGCCTGATTTAACTCTGGGTCGTTTTCGTTTTCGCAACAGCATTTCATCAAATACCCATCTGGGAATTTTCCCGAGCTTTGAGCTGCTTTAGAACAAGGTTCAGATGCTGTTCATCAGCGGTTCAGGATGCGCTGTTCATCAGCGGTTCAGGATGTGATCTGAAGCACGGACAGAAATATAAAAACAAAGTCATTGGAAACGTGTCAAACTGTGGGCAATACACGTCACTAACCCGGCACCGTAGTCCGTACACGATGTATATGTACAGTACATACTCCCAGGTAGTCATACGTGGTGCTTGCAAAATCACTGAAAAATAATTGTGACTTTCCAGGTGGCCGTCTGAATCAACAGATACATAGTTGACGTACGGAAAATAATAAAGTTGAAACTGGTACGGAAACACGTCTTTGATATACCACTATTATATATTCCACTGCTCCCTCCGCCCTATAATATAAGAGATTTTGAGTTTTTTTTAACTGTTTAACCACTCGTTTTATTCAAAAAATTTTAAATTTATTATTATTATTTTGACTTACTTTATTATCTAAAGTACTTTAAACACAACTTTTCGTTTTTTATATTTGCATAATTTTTTTAAATAAGACGGTGGTCAAACAGTTTAACAAAAACTCAAAATCTCTTATATTATGGGACTGAGGGAGTACAAAATTAAGGGTCACTTTCTGAGGCGGTGCCTTTTTCATTTGTGACTGAGAGAAAAGAGGAACAAATAAACAATACTACGTGCCTTTCGAATATAAGCATTTGAGGGCATGATAGTTACAATTGAACAAAAACATACTAAACAATACTACTCTATAAGTATTTCTGTGATCAAATTTTATACTACCCATCTTATAATGTATGATGTTAGTTCAACATTAAAAAGAAATAGTAGAGGAAGTACTACACAGTAAGCAGCTCTAACTTGATCGTGATACAGATTTTCCCCAATTTTTGTTAGCACTTTTTAAACTACTAAATAGTATATTTCATATAAAAACTTTATCTATAAATAATTTTTTTATGGAACTTTTTTTATGAAACTTATCTATATATATTGCTTTAAAATATTAGATAAATCTATTTTTTTAAGTTTATAATAACTAAAACTTAATTAATTTCGTGCTAATGACATTATCATTTTCCATGCCATCTCCATCAGATTCCATCGGCCATCGGGACCGAAATATTTAGAACGAGTATAATATTCGTCCAGAGATTTTGTGATTGTGATAGGATGATGGCGAGAAGGGCGGTGGCATGGCACCATGCAGAAGCATTCCCTAGTCGGTCGGTCCTTCTGCTGCACCGACCATTCGACCCCACGTCGCCACTACAAATCCACCACGCTCCCCTCCCGCGTGTCACCACGGCATTTACTTACTTTACTTGATCCTTCTTCCCCTTCATCACAGTCTAGTACTTCTTGCACCTGCATCATCTGCATTGGGAACAGTAAACTAACTCTGATCTGAGGATAAGCTCCAGCCATTCTGAAACTCTCTGCGCTGTCTGTCCGTGCATCTTCTTCCTGCAGCAGACGGCACCATCGCAAGCTCGGTAGGAGTAGCAGTAGCTCTCTTGTTCGGTTGTTCTGCTCAATGGCCGCTCGAGCACTGTCTGCCGCTGCCGCTGCCGCCGCCGCCGGTCGCCGGATGGCCGGACAGACCGGCTTCCCTCTTCTTGCCTCCTGCAGGTAACTGGCTAACTGAAAGAATGGGATTATGGGAGCTCTGTTTCATGTATTTCTCGTGCTTTTTTTTTTTTTTTTGCTTCTTCATTGGATTGTTTCTGCTATGGTTCATCAGTGTCCAGTACTTCAGTTTAGTGTAGGACGTAAATCGTGATGGCGACGCCAGCATCTTGCCTTCGATCTTCTCTGTGTACTCCTTTTCTTTTCCTCTTTGGTTTGCAACCCTCAATCGATGATAAACATGCAACTTTTTTATGTGGAACTCTGAATGAACGTTCATTTGGGCTGATGAACTCTGATAAACTCTGATGAAGAAAGAAATGAGCCAAAGCAAGTTCAAGTTCCTTTGGAGATGTTTCTCTGCTTCTGTTTTTTACTGTTCATTTTCCAGACAGATCCTGATCCTTCTAGCTGTTATTTAGTTACTACTCCATCTCTACATCATTTGGGCCGTGTTTATGGTTTAGCTGTTGATTGAGATGTCATGTTCTTTTTAGATGGATTGAGAGTGTTGTTGTCTTGAAGAGTAGATGCCATATTTTGAGAGAGAAAAAATGTTCATTTTTCTGATGAAAGTCTGTGTGGGCAGGAGAGGAGATCAAGCTCATCAGAATTACTCGATTAGCGCCCAGGCCCAGCCGGAGGAGGAGCAGAAGGCCATCCACGGCGGCGGCGGCGTCGCCGGAGCGCAGGTGGAGGCGGCGCTGAACCGCAAGAACGTGGAGGTGTTCCAGGATGAGGCGGTGGAGGGCGGCCCGGAGGACGCGTGGGTGCCCGACCACGAGACCGGCGTCTTCGTCCCCGCCGACGAGGCCGCCGTCTCCGGCACCGAAAACCACGACCACTGCGGAGCGGCGGCGGCGGCCGGCGGCTCGCCGTCGGTGCTTGACCAGGCTGTGTTCGTCCGCGATGAGGACATGGAGGACGTCGAGAGGCCGGCCGTCGACATGGCCGCTGCCAATCACAAGCCCAAATGAGCATCAACTTCTTGTAGCTCGAGACAACTTAGCAGCAGCAGCAATAACCAATAAAACCAAATAATGCCTTCTGAAATAATCTTCATCCTTGGTTCTATGAATCTTGTTATCTACAGTGATCAATCGATCAATCGGATAATCTGTTCTTTGATGAATCTTGATGTGGTTTTATCGGATGGAATTTGCTGGGATTGCTTTGAATTCGTGCACGACGCCGTCGATCTCGATGAGGCTGCAGCCGGGGACCTTGTCGATCTCGCTCCTCCTCATCTGCCTCCTCACCTTCACCGCCTCGCCGTGCCGGCCATTCGACGCGTACGTGTTCGACATCAGCACATAGTCGCCGGCGTCCGCGTCGGCGTCGGCGGTGCGCCGCCGCATCACCCGCTCGGCGCGCTCGACGTCGCCGTGCGCGCGGCATGCGGCGAGCAGCGAGCCCCAGATGAGCGCGTCGGGGTGTACTGGCATTGCCGCGATGAGCTCCTCTGCCTCGTCTAGTCTCCCGGCGCGGCCGAGCATGTCGACGACGCAGCCGTAGTGCTCGATGCGGGGTTCCGGCATGGCGTCGAGTTGCCGGAGCCCCTCCTCGACGAGTCCGGCGTGACAGCACGCCGTGAGGACGCCGAGGAGGGTCACCTCGTTCGGCGTCACGCCGGCTCGTTGCATGCCGGCGAATAGAGACAGGGCGTCCTCGCCGCGGCCGTGCATTGCGAGCCCCAGGATCATGGATGTGTAGGTGTACACGTCTCGCCGCGCCATGCCGTCGAACACCTCCGTGGCCTGGTCGACCGCGCCGCACTTGGCGTACATGTCCAGCAGCGCGTTGCCGACGACGCCGTCGGCGCTGTGCCCCATCCTCCTCCCCATGTATGCGTGCAACCACCTGCCGGTGTCGAGCGCACCGAGCTGCGCGCACGCGCCGAGGGCGGCGACGAACGTCGCGTCGTCCGGGCGCACCGCCGCGGCCTGCATCTCCTGGAACAGCGCGAGCGCCTCCTCGAGCTCACCGGCGTGCGCGAACGCGGACATCATCGTGTTCCAGGAGACGACGTTCTTCTTCACGGGCATCCTCCTGAAGCACCGGTGCGCCGCCGCCGCGTCGCCGCACTTGGCGTACATGTCAACCAGCGCGTTCCACGCGACGACATCCAGAGCGACCTTCCTCTCCGCGACGCGCCGGTGCGCCTCCCGACCCAGCGCGACGTCCCCGATCTGCGCGCACGCGGAGAACGCCGCGGCGGCGGCGACGGCGTCGATGGCCACGCCGCGGTCATCCTCCATGGCGAAGAACAGCACCACGGCCTCGTCCAAGAACCCGTGCCTCGCGTGGCCGGTCACCATGGCCGTGCAAGAGACGACGTCCCGGCCGGCGGGGAACCCGTCGACGAGCGCCCGCGCGGAGGCGAGCTCGCCGCGCGCGAGGTAGAGCTCGACGAGCCCGTCACGGACGGCGCGGCGGCGGTCGAGGCCGAGCTTGGCCGCGTGGGCGTGCACGGCCGGCGCGGCCTCGCCGTGCTCGGCGGCCAAGGCCTTGATGAGAGCCCGGAGGCCTCGGGCGTCGTGAGGAGCGCCGGAATCCAAGGAGACGGTGCCGTTCTTGTAGCCGCCATGGGAGCGATGAGGCGGTGGCCTCCTCGGCTTGCTGCTGCTCGCGTGAGGAAGCTGCTGCGGCGGCGGCGACGGCGGCGGTAATGGATAAGGCGCCATGGCCCGTGATGAGTTTGGGTGGGTCAAAATGTCGAAGCTGAAGTACTGACAGGTGGGGACGGATACAGGTTGGGACTTATGGGCCGCATAAAAAACTAAGGCCCATAAATCAACCGGCCCAATAATATGGGCCTCACGTTCCATGAGCTACGCGCCTAGTAACATGGGCCGGACTCCGGACTTACATCAAATATTCAGATCTTTTTTTTAAAGGAAATTTCACAAAACTACAGATACTATAACCAAATTATCGCAAAACTACATATTTAACTCGGTGTATCACAAAACTACATATTTAACACTAAATTTATCACAAAACTACAAATTTAAGATGAAGTGTCACAAAACTACATATTTAGTAACTAAATTATCACAAAACTAAAGGTTTAGAATCAATTTAATCACAAAGTAATGATGTTTATAGCTCCACCATAACAATGGTGCTAGGGATTTAAACTCCAAAAGTTGTAGTTTTGTGATAAGTTCAATATTAAATATGTATTTTTATGATACTTAATCTAAAATATGTAGTTTTGTGATAAATTTGATGCTAAATATGTAGTTTTGTGATACAACTCCTTAAATCTGTAGTTTTGTGATAATTTAGTCAAAATACCTGTAGTTTTGTGAAATTTACTCTCTCTTTTTTAGATAATAGAATATAACATCCCGACCTTTACTCAAAACGAGTTACAGCCAATTATTACAAAGTTGCACTCAAAGAAAGAGTATAGTTCAAATTAAAAAGAACACACCAAATAAAAGCAGAGAAAATCTAGCCAAAATAAGGAGAACACATTTATTCAAGTCTATTTGTGAATCAAAGATTCAGATGAACAGCATCACGTTTGATTTCATCAAGATTTTCAGATAAACAACGCCATACTTAATTCCATCAAGATTTCTGCTGCATTTTTTTTCCTTCATCATCCATCTGATCCTGGAAAGCCTCAGGCCATAGAAATCATCTTCATGTATCCAGGAACACAGAAGCATATGCATCTGGACACGCAGATTTTCAGTAAGCTGGAAGAGCTGAAAGCATGAAGATGCTTTTTCCCTCTGGAAGAACCAAGCTGTAAATGCATCGATCACATCCAAAAAAAACATCGTTGCACACATCTCATGCATAATAAACATGTTGGAAGGAAAATCAAACTGAACACACAAGTAGTACTGCATTTAACAAGGATACTATTATTTTTTTTCCCTTCACAACAAGGTAAATATTGTTTCTTCTATGGAGGTAAAACAAGGCTCAGACATTGAGAGTACCAGTGTCGAGGAGTGATCCTCTCTAGTGGGAGATCATGAGATCCCCTTTGTGAGTTCGGCCAGGGGAAAAGGCTCGCCTCTGGAAGCCACGTATTCGCCCCCTAGATTATTAGCTAGTGTGCACGCAGCAAGATTATACAGATTCGGGCCGCTAAGGAGCGTAATACCCTAATCCTGTGTATGGGATTTATACTGACAGTTACAAAGGTCCCTCCGTTCCAGAGATGGCTCTTGCTTCCCTTCTCCTAGAGCTCAGGGTTTCTGAGAGTCGTCCTCTTTCTCGGTGGCAAGGTCCTCCTTTTATACCTCAAGGGGATACCACATGCACCGCCTCTACCTACTCTTCTCTCGGGTGGGGGCCCACCCTACCTTGACCGAATCTCGACCCGTGCCTTCGCCTGAAAGCTAAGCCACGGTTTGTCCTTGAGTGGGGCCCGGCGCCGTCCCTTGCCTAACACGGGGGACACCCCTGTCAATCCCCATTAATGGATGAAGAATTGTGGTGGCCGTCCTCTGACGGGGAGGACCTCGAATGACCCTCCCGATGGGATGGGTCATACCTACCTCCACTCCGTCGGGGGCAAACGCAACGTGGGGGCACAGCTGTCCGTCCAGTCAGATGTGACCGGCAACAGGCCGGTCACAGACCGGTCATTCCTGACCGTCGCGCACGCCGCACGTCTGCCCCTACCGCATTGAATGCGGCAGGGGGCAGTTGGGGCGCTGCGTTCATTAAAGGAGGCTCGGCTTGGGTCCCCTTCCTGCTCGCTCCCCCCGCCAGATGGCGGATAGGCGGGGGCCTCGGGGCAAAACGGTGCAAGGGCCTGAGGGGCATGACGTGGCACCCCAAGGCCTCGGGGTAAAACGGCGCGAGGGCCCGAGGGGGCACGACGTGGCACCCCGAGGCCCCCCGGCCACTCCTACGATCCGCGGGGTACGGGAGCAGGGCCAGGCTGTACGTCATGCGCCAAGATGGGAAGATAAATTCCCTTCATTCCACATACCCCCAGGCCCACTTCACCGACAACCAGGCACAACAGTTTGCCTCCAGAAAACTAACCCAAATAGCAAAACGACCATTACAAGTATTTCTAACAAACGATAATTAAAACGAACATGGCAGTTCACCAAAAACATAAACATCCTGCAAGCCACCCCTTGCAGCCTGTTCAGAATTCAGATGCCATCATAGATATAATAGCTTGAGTTGCAAAAGCCCTTCTGCTCTGTAGCACTTGAGGAGAGAGTTTCAGCAGAAGATAAACCCAAACAAAGCTTCCTTGTAGCAGCTAATGATCGCAAGAGAGTAGCATCCTGGGCTTCACCCAGTTGGGCAGCAACCCTCTGCGATTGCCTTGATTTGGCGCCAAGGATGACACACAGTATGAATCATAGCCGACCCCTCCCCATCTCTGTGGGTTCTTGCAAGACAATGGTGGGCGTGGCCTGAAGGCCTCCCTCTTCTCATCAAAGAAGAAGGCCCATTCCTTCAACTCCTCCTCCTCCATCTTCACCCACATTGCAGGCTGGGATGACAGGTCAAGGCGGAAGGCTTCGCCGATGGAGGCGGCGAGCAAGATGAGCATGTCATCACACACCACCAGCGATGGCTCGCAGAGGTCAGGCTCCAACATCTCGACGCTCCAGACAACCTGTACTTCTTCCAGGCTGAGCCGGGGTTCCAGCTTGACGGTGTAAAGCTGCTGATACTCGAGGGCATAGAGCTGGCCTTTGAAGGGCACAAACTGCTCAAGAGCTTTAGAATTGGGCGGGCAATGGCACTACGACCAATGGTCGCTTCCAACTCGCCATGTGAACAGGGAGTGCTTGGCCTCGACAAGGAAATGCGAGTTATGATAATCAAGGGGAGCTGTGAGGGCACAAGAGTTGACAAAAGTAAAGAATGGGCAGGGTGGAGGTGAAACACTAGTGCCGGTGAACACGTCGACGATGGTGAAGGTTGTGTCCTTCAGCGAGGGGGCATTGCCGGAGAAGATGGCATGGCCATAAGAACAGCATTCATAATCCATCCCCTCCAGAAAATCTGGCGGAGTCACGCGGTTTATGCAGATGGTTGGCTTGGCTGGATCAAAGAGCTCCCATACTACTGGATCATCGCCAGAGGAAGCGCAGCTGCGGATGGCGAGAGGATGGAAGAGGGTAGTGCGTAAGGTAGATTTTGCAGACCTGAAGGCGGCATGCCAATTGGGGCAGGTTGCAATGAAGGCAGCAAGGTCACTGGGTGAACTCAACAGAGCAAGGACACACTGCAGCAGGTCATCTGGGAGGTCTGCCCATCCTTGGAGCACTGGAATGGAGTTGGGGGTGTTGGAGATCCTCTTGCAGGTGTTTTCCATGATAGCAGGCTCTGCAAGTCAATAATGAAGTCAATGGGAGCAATCAGAACAAAGAAGTTCTGGTTAAAAGACAAGCAGCATAGTTCACTAATTCACTATGCCCAGTGGCCACATGAAAAAATGAGTATTAGAAATCCTAGCCACTAGAGTGACAAATAAGAAGTGGAGTACAGTGGTGCTACAATATTTTGCAATGTTATGAATGCAGTATGTAGTTACAAGACTCAACAATTGAATTCATTCACATTTCAAATAACATTGAAGAAAACGGATAGTTAATTCTTTATTTCATTCTATAATATGTATGAATTTAGTATCGGCACGTTGCATATGTGTCATGTTGGTAGCAATACATGCTTGACTTTTTTATATCGTTTATAACTTAAACTATTACACACAGCATATAAGTAATAAAAACCTGTATCGTTATAAAATAACTCATGTGTTTTAGCCATCAGCATACATACAAAGAAACTATGGGGTACCATCTTCTATCTTGCTTGATCCTCAACCACAACAGCCGGTCCTTTCTTTGTTTCCAATCATACCAAATATCATGGTAAAAAAATATATTTGCTAGGATTTTAGTATTTACTATGAGAACCTAAAACATTATTATTTGTGATACAAAATAGCCTAATCCATAATCTATTTTGTGATGCCTTACTATGAATGTTTTATTAAAAAAAAGATCAATAGCATTTAATGTTGTCAATATTAATAGTTTAGGAAAATTAGGTAGCATGCATCCAAAGATCACATTTTTTGTGGAGACGTATTAACTGCTGAAAAACATAACTCTATAAGTATCTTCAATATTTCTCAAAAAAATCTTCAATACCAAGACATCATTTCTATGTGGAGTTCTCAAAAAACATAACTCTATAAGTATCTTCAGTATTTCTCAAAAAAATCTTCAATACCAAGACATCAGTTCTATGGGAAGTTCTCTTATTTGGGATTTGATTAATAGAAAATTAATGAACAAAAATTGCATACATACTACTTTGTTGATAATCGAATATTATCTCACCGACACCCGAGTCAATATAGATTTTGAAGACTTATGATGTACTCGTAGTCCTCTAGAATTCCCCTATCCTCCAAGATTTGAACATACATCTTAGAGGAGTTAGCAGACTAATGAATAGAAACAACAAGACAACACAAAATGGGTGGAGAAAGTACGTGAGAGAAGGAGTTTACCGATGAATGAAGATAACAACGATAGCGAGGGCAACAAAGAAGCCCCAAAATGGTTGCCTTCGATGTTAATGAGGGTGTTATCGAGGGTCTACAATGGTTACGACTAGCGAGTGGGGAAGATGAAGCGGCGGCGGAACTAGCTGATGATTAGGGTTTTGGAGGAACGAGGAGAGGGGATTCAATGGGTTTTATATGGTATGGCATATTAAGAGATAAGATGCATATGTCCCTCCTCGGAACCAGTTCACACACACCTCCTTGTTACCAGTTCACACATAGACCCTTTTCATTATTAGTTTGGTAGTATAACCTAGGATTTGCTATTTCGGAAATTTCCTTGGTACCAGTTCATACATAGACCCTTTTCATTATTAGTTTGGTAGTATACCGTAGGATTTGCTGTTCCGGAAATTTCCTTGGTACCAGTTCACACATGGACCTTTTTCATTATTAGTTTGGTAGTATACCCGATTTTCTATCCCGGAAATTTCCTTGGTACCAGTTCACACATAGACCTTTTTCATTATTAGTTTGGTAGTATACCCTAGGATTTGCTACTCTGGAAATTTCCTTGGAACTAGTCCACACATAGAACCTTTTCATTCGAAATTTAGTTTTATCCGTGGGTACCGGTAGGGAGTTCTTCCGATCAAAATTTTCAATTCATTCAAAATTTTGTTTTATCCGTGTGTACCGGTAGGGAGTTCTTCCGATTGAAATTTTCAATATGATTTGAATTTAGAAAAAAAAAATAGCAGTGCCAGAGTATAGAACTCTTGTAACAAGGAAGCTAAGTACTCCTCCTTTGTGAGTTTGGCCGAGGTGCAAGTTTTGCGCTCGAGTGTTTGATCGCATGGTAAAGATAAACACAAGCACGTATACAGGTTCAGGCCGCACAGATGCATAACACCCTACTCCTGTGTGGTGGACTATGGATGATTGGAGGAATTATAAGGTGACGTGGGAGGAGAAACTCCTTGCTCGTTGAATTCTCGGTAGCATGGATTCTCCTTACATACGTGAAGGAGAGTCCACAATACCGTTGCATGCATGCAAGAGTTGAGCCATTCGTCTAAACTTGATATGCTTAGTCTTGTAGGTCTCGACACTCTTCTTGAAACCTTGAAGATGTAGATACTGTAGATCTCGATAATCTTCTTGAAACCTTGAATATGTAGATCTTGTAGGTGTCGATACTCTTTTTAAAACCTTGAAGATGTAGATCTTGTACATCTCTATGCTCTTCTTGAAACCTTAAGGGCTTGGTGGGGCTCGTAGTGCACCGAGCCCCCAGGGGGAGGCTCAGTGGGGACCACAACGCCTCGAGCTCCCCAAGGGAAAGGCAACCCCTGTTCCCACTTCTCCGACAAGAAATATTCCTAAAATTTTGCCAACACCGCCCCTCCCCCTAGGTTTATGCCTTTTGAAATAGTGAACCCTAGTACACCTTGTTAATGCTTTTATTTTGTCACGTCACCGACACGATTGGAGATCCACCTAAAGCCTCATGGTGTTGATAGGAGTCGCCAACCACCTCGCCCTTGAGAATCTCCTGACTAAGATGAGTTTAGAAATTAAAACCGGCTAGCATAGCGATTTAGACAAACTGAGAATAAATACCCATCTCATGGGCAAAACAATAGGTTTACATGACAAGCCTACAAAGAGGATTCACACTCTCGTGGTGAAGACGATCGGCTTACAGTGCAAACCAACGAGAATGGACGAACTAGGCTAAAACTAGGGCAAAAAGTAGATGCGGTTTTGAAAGAACGATTTAATTGGCTAATTGTGTTGATTGTAGTTTGTCTACTCAATTGAATCGGGCATAGCCCTTATAAAGGGGTTTTTGGACTATTTGCCACTCTTCCGGATGGCGTGTTCTCAAATGCCACTCTCCTAGATAACTTCGCTATTTTGCCATCGGAGAGAGAAGATTTCTTGCTTGTGTGCCATTTTTGAGCCCGCAAAGCGCCATGTCACCTAATCCGAGGGTAAAATGACCGTTTTGCCCTTCTTCTTCCTCTAGCTCGGGGTCTCTTTCCTCCAACCTTCCTCCCTACGTGTGAGCTGGTGACACCGCCACCATCACCGCCGGACCAACCTCCTAGCGCTAGGTGGCGAACGACTTGACGTCGTGGGAGAGTGGAGAAGAGCTGAGAGGAGGAGGAAGGCAACGACGATGACGATGGAGCAAGACACCGATGATGCCACAAAAGAAAGAGCGGAGCGAAGGAGGGAAGAGTGCAAGGCAGGGAGCTCACCGGAGCCCAATAACCTCGGCGCCTTGGGAAAGGAAGGGGATGAAAGAGACGGGAGGAGAAATGAAGAAGAAGGGCAAGATGGTCATTTTATCCTCAGATTGGGTGACTTGGCGCCTTGCGGGCTCAAAAATGGCACATGAGTAGAAATCTTCTCTCTCCAATGGCAAAATAGCGAAGTCATCCGAGAGAGTGGCATTTGAGAACACGCCATCCGGGAGAGTGGCAAATAGTCCAAAACCCCCTTATAAAGGGGTCGGTATTGTCTCCACGGGAACCCTCTCCACTTCTTTTAGGCTTAGAAACCAATTAGGACTCAAGAAACTTTAGGCCCAAGTATGGAAACCCAAGAACCGTTGCAACTGGACTCGGAATCGGCCTCTGCCAGTTCACCGTCGGGGCTCCTAGCTGGACTAGCCCCATACAGAAGGCCTACGTCCTTTTCAAATTTGGCCAAAGTCTGCTATATTTTTTTTCCTAGGTGCCAAATTTGGGTGTCAACACACCCTTGCAACTAACTAATTTTTTTTATGTTTTTGTACCAACCAATTATTTCAATGTCCTTTATGATATTTTAAACCATCCATTTTGAGATTATTTTATCAAGTCTTGCATGACCACAATAGTGTCACATGGTTGTTTAGGACCGGTAGAGCTACCTTGTTGTTTGTCGTGCACTGTGATAGGATAATGTTGGATTCATTACTTTGTGTGAATCAAGTTGCTAGGACAATGGTTTTCTTCTTTGCCGGGTCGGCCAAAAGATTGGCCGACCAAATTTTATTAAGATTGAGAGGGAAATTTACATGGTTTGATCCGACATTAAACCATCGAGTTAGGGATGGGTGAGCATCCTCAAAGGAACATGTAGCGCACTAAACAACGGGAAAAACTACTACTCACAAGATTTGGAAAAAAAAGCCCGCTGTTTTACAAATGGAAATTTCTTCTTTGATATCCCCAACGAGCTGCTCAGCGACCTTGAACTTGTGCTCAAATATTCTTCCATTCCGCTCTTTTCAAATGAGCCAGCACACCATCAGGAAGAAAGAATCAAAAGTGTTCCTGTAGCTTGGCCGAAAAAAGCTTCGCGCTTGCTGCCAACACTCTGCTAGCTGCAAACCGCTGTGGCCCGGCGGGTCAAAAGCCGCATTAGGATACATGCCATTAAAAATTTACCGGTTTTGAAATATGCCACTAGTATTCATGTATTTGGAAATATGCCACTAGGCTTCCGACCGTAAATGGGGGGAAAAAAAAACTTTTCGTGTGTCTTGCAATTCAGAGACTGAATGTTCTACATCTGAAAATCTAAGTAAAGAGTGGTCAATTTGGTCGAGCTCTGGTGGCTACAAAACAGCCAGATGTGTGTCATCAGACAAGGAAGGTGCAGAAGAATTTCTCAAAATGAAGATGATCATGCATTCCACATAGAAGGCGATGATCAAGGAATCAATGGAATAGTTCAGAGAAAATACCTTTTGCTCAACCAGCTTTTTGATTCTATCCTGATTTCTGTTGCATTCCCTTCGTCCATGTGAGCAATTGAGCATATATCGACACGACATGGCTATTTTCTGTCGAAAATAATGATAGCAATCTATTAGTGAGAAACATAAAGCATGCAACCGATGAACGCACTAATCTTCAGCAAAGTGTATGGTTGAAGAACTTTTCACAACTAAAAGAGCACAGCTGATTCACAAACATACTGAAATCAACTCAACTGGATATATTGCAGAACAGTATATATTGAGTTGGGATAATACCTCCCCTCATTGAAGGAGGAGGTGCATTTCTCCAGTTTGGGATTCCTTCTCCACCTTCACTCGTGTTGCAGGTTCAGCTGATAAAGAACGGCGGAAGGATTCCGCGAGATTCTTCGACGAGAACACGACCACACTGCCGAGGAAGAAAGAGCTTGCGCCATGGCTGACGCATCCAAGAACCAGTGGTGCCTGGAATGGCCGGTGGCACCATCCCATCCCATAATGCTCTTCTTTCTACTCACCAAACAGCGCACTCGCGGTGGAGCTCCTCGGCGCCCTCGACTCGAGGATGCCGTAGTGGACGGACGGCCGCGGTGGCCGGCTTGCCGTCGACGCGGCGGAGCTTTGGCTGCGCGGTTGAGAAGCGGCGGGTGGACAGGTGGGGGCGGTTGACCTAGTTGCGCGGGATTCGGAAACGAAGGTACCACAAGCGGACGGAGGTGCCCCATGGCCATGGCTATGGCTGCACCTCACCTGCACGTCCCTGAAGCTGAGGGTGGTGGCCGCCGCCGGTAGGAGGACGCCGTCGCCGGTGAAAGCGCAAGCCCGGAATCTCGGCCCGGTCCAAAGTACATCCCGTTCCAATCCAAAAAAATATATGGGCCGTACGTAGGCCGGACTCACATATATGGGCTGCACATAGGCGGCACTAGGGCTGAAAACGGTCAGAATCGGACGCCCAATCGACCGATAATTGACCATATTTATTATTTATAAACTTCGATATTAATATAGTGCAGAAATAAATTAAAAAAATAAAATTTATAAATAGCTAAAAACGGTATGATCGGAAATGGTACTCGGTCGACCGGGATTTTTTGTGACCGTTTTCACTCCTAGGCGGTACTCCCACTCTTCTCTCCGCGCTGCTGTCTCCATTTCCGTTGTAGCTTCCGCGGGCTGGTTGTTTACATTTGCTAACTTTTTTTTCTTGGAAGACTTGTCGGAAATTCTCGATCGATCAAGCGTCATTTCTGTATAAGCGGTGAGACGTCATGGTACTGTTTTCGATTCCATTCATATATAAAAATCGATTTTTCTAAAAAAAATTAAGCATCATGTTTTTATGCACACTGCGCAATTAAATTGATAAATATGGTTAATTTCATATCAACCAAGAATCCTTTTTCGAAGATATGCTCAACTAGAATCTTTTTTTCCTGAAGATATGTTATCGATTTGGACCATTCTCATCCCCTACCAGGCTACCACCATCCCATTCTGCTAGCCGATGTACTAGGTTGCTGATGCGACTGACGGCAAGGATGCAGCATCACATCACAAAGCTCGAGATGAATCATGGTGCAAAATTCCACTCAGCAAATTAATGGAATAGTTCTCTTACATTGGATGTGAGGATCCTCTCCAATTCCACACAGGCACTGATTTTTCTCAATTACGTCTGAACAAGCACAAAAAATTGGGATTGGGTTGCAGCTAGCGATCATCGATTCTTGAGAAACCAATCTCAAGACGCGAAAGAAGTTGCTAGAAGCGAACGGAGGTGCCCCACGTCTGGACGTCGCGGAGGGTGGAGGCCAGCCAGTCGAGGCCGCCGTGGAGGCCGTCGCCGGTGAGCGCGGAGGCCCCCTGACAGTGCCACCTCCGGTTCTTGAGCTCCTCGTACGCCCCCAGCCGCTGGCACACCTCCGACGAGCTCATCGCCCCTTTCTGCATCATGCATCCACAGGCCAGTTGTTAGTATAACTAATCGCCATTGGCAAATTGTTCATTGATTCGTCAAGCTTTTAGCAATTACCAGGTCCTGCTTGTTGGCGAGGAGGAGGATGACGCTGTTGAACATGAGGGGGTCGCGGATGATGGCCTGGAACTCCTCCTTGGCTACTCCCATCCTTTCCCTGTCCATCGAATCAACCACGTAGATCTGCAACCCCACACATTCAGTTTCAGACATTCAGATTTCAGAAGCAAAGCAATGATCGATCGATAGAGAGATTCAGAAGATGAGATTAAACCAGGGCGTCGGCGTTGCTGAAGTATTGCCGCCAGAGAGGTCGCAGCTTGTCCTGGCCTCCCACGTCCCACACCGTGAAGGCCACGTTCTTGTACTCCACCTTCTCCACGTTGAACCCTGATCGAATTCGTTAATTTCACAGGATGAAAAATGTATGTCTGTCAATGCAGGTCCAGGAATGGATTATGTCATGCCCATTTCGGCGATGAAATAAATGACAATGAACAAGATGTATCACTACCGATTGTGGGTATGGAGGATAGAACTTCGCCAATGTGCAGCCTGTACAGAATCGTCGTCTTCCCAGCAGCATCCAGCCCAAGCATCAGAACCTGATTAAGCATCCATCAGAAGAGAAGAAAATTCTGAACCTGGTTAAGCATCAGAAGAGATGAAAAACTGAGAATGGTGAACGATTTTCAGAATGCTGACATAATGTTACCTTCATCTCCTTTGTGCAGAAGCTGTCGAACAGCTTCCTCAGAGACTGCCCCATGCCTGAATATGATTTATGATTATGATCTATCTACCTTTAATTCTTTCTTCTTGATTAATCTCTTCTTCTTCTTCTTCTTCTTCTTCTTCTTCTGATTCAGGCTGCCTTTTATTGCTTTGAGAAGAGGAGGTAGTGCTCATCGTGCAAATCAGCAGATGACACCCCATTTCTCCGATTGTTTTTGCAATGCGCGTGTTGCCGTTTGACTTGCACCTACCGACGAACTGAATAATAATAATAATACTTACTTTGTGTTGCTGGGATGCTGGTCGATCTGGAGATGATGGAACCACCAGACGGCCACAACCGACAGTGTTTAATAATCTAATTTATTTATTGCCGGACTACGTACTCTGTTTCAACTAGACATAGTAAACTTTTGTTTGGATCTAAGCATGGTGATTGATCATACCTCTTAGTGAAACCTTGGAATAAATTACACTCCATACCGGTCGAACTATTAGTATTTTCACCTTCATCCTGTACAAAACTGCAATTTACTCTTCGTAATCATCTGTTTATGCAGTATAAACTACACTGTAAACAAATTATTAACGGTTAATTAAAAGTGGATATATCATATAAGAAATGTCGTTGTAGTATAGTGGTGAGTATTCCCGCCTGTCACGCGGGTGACCCGGGTTCGATCCCCGGCAACGGCGATGCTTTCTATTTTTTTATTTGGCCCATCTTAGATTGGAGCCCATGTCGATCAGCCCACGGGCCGAAGCGCTATATGGCGCCCATGTTGGCCCATATAAGATTGGGGCCCATACTCTCGGCCCACGGCCCGAATAGCCTTATAACGCCCACGACAAAGCGTTGGGTCGTCGCTTGCTGCTTCTAGACAGTTCTACAACGGTCGAGGCTGCTCCGTGCTCTCCTCCGCTCTGCTTTCATTCTACACACCCGGAAAAATGTCCTAATTCACTTTGGTGCCCCTGAGTCCGAGATGCTTGCTGATTCTCTCTCTTTTTCTTTCCACAGTTTGGCTTTATTTTGGGCCTGTTTACTTTGATGCCAAAAAACCTTACCAAATTTTGGCAATTTTAGTAACTTGCTAAAATTTTGGTAGGATTTTTTATATAATTACTAAAATTTGATAGCAAACTAAATGTAGTAACTTTTTTGATAATTTTACTAAAATTTGGTAAGATTGAAAATGGTATCAAAGTGAATAGGTCCTTTGTTGCTTTGTGATGTTGTGAGAAGGATCTACTACTTCTTTTTCTTTTCACAGTTTGGCTTTATTTTCCTGCACATTGAGTAGTATTAAAAGAAGAGCTAGTAATGATGCAATACACGCTTATGTACATCGTCACATTGGATCTATTCAAAAGAGCTAGCTGCTGCGGCGCTGCAGTACATTAGTCAGCCAGCAATGGGCTGCAACCAAAACTAACCATATGCTTTGTAAAAGTATTGTATTTATTTTTATTCAAAACTGCAGCCTAGCCCAAACCGCTGCCACTGAACGGTTGGTTGTGCCACACATCCTAGACAACTGCTATTAAGAGCCACCAAACAGTCATTAAGGCCCTGTTCGGCTGCACATGATTCAACTGTAGTGCAGCTACAGCAGCAAGGGCTGCATTGTAGTGCAGCCAAACAGAACCTAAGTGATTTTGTACATCTATACTTTTACAAGTTTTGCTCTATAGTTTTTCATCGAGAGTATAAAACCTTAATAGTAGTTCCATGTATGGTATTGACTAAGCTTAAAGAGATAGTAGAAGAGTTCTTAATTTAACCATACTATGAAACTAAAACCAACCTGCTGGGTGTACGTGTTATATAATTGAAGCTTCATACTACGAGATTTTGTACTTCTACACCTTTATGATTTAGTATGTCCTATAGTTTTTTGTTGAAAAATATTTAAACTTTATTAGTTTTGTGTACATATGACAGAGTTTTAAGATCTTATAGAAGAACTCTTGTTTCAAATAAACCCCAAACCAAACGCTGAGTGCACATGTTACATATATAGTCGAAAACAAAAAAAAAATGAATACGATTTACAAGTAAACATAGTGTATAGAAAGTTACTAGCTCAGCTGTGTTTGCTGCGGCTGCAAAGCAATGACAACTACAGTATCAACATGAGCACAACCAATGCTAGGTAATGCAGCTGTTGCGTTTGTGTAAAAGTAGCTAGCGAAACCTAGCCATGTGGTGGGAGCTTTTGGCAACCGTATTGCCATAGCTTCTTTCAAAGTATCAAGTTTCTTGTACGGTCTAAATTATCACCTGAACTTTAATAATTCATATTTTTAGATTCCATAAAATAAACTACAAGACAAAAGATAGGAAAAACAAACTTTCGAAATTTTCATTGTATGCTTCTCAGAATTTGAGCTGCTACAAACATTCCATTATTTTTTTTTGCCTATATTCAATTATCATTTTAGACTTGGAGAGGTATTATAACGGCCATCGTCTCTCCTGCTTATTTAACAACCATTATTTTTAAATCTTATATACATATATGTGTTTGTGTGTGTTTTAGCAACTTAAAAGCCAATATTAACTTTTATATTTCAAATTTAAACTATGGTTAACACACCAAAAAGAAAATGATGGAGTTGTATTGTGTACCACTTTCTTTGTTATAAAATATGAGATGTTCGTTCAAATTTATATGAATGTCAAAAAAATCTAGACGAGAGACAAATAAACTAAAATATCTTATAATTTAGAACGGAGGAAGTAGTTGACAATCAATTCTCCCAAGAAGAAAAGAGGTCAATACTCATGTTTTGCATGCATGAGAGACTGACAACATGACACTTAGGCTGTGTTTAATTCCTAATCTATATGCATGCTTCTCAAACGTTAAACGGTGTATAAATTTTTTCAATGCAAATAAATCCTTACGCAGGGGGTCAGACAGAAAGGTAGCAGCAGGATTTGCAAAACCCTGGCGTGTATTTAAGACCTCATCCCTTCCCCTCCCCCTTCCCCAAACCCCTCCTCACCCGCAGCGCCCCAACCCTCCCGAGGTCGCAGCCTTATCCTCTCCTCTCCCCTACACGAGGTCAGGTGAGCTCAAACCCTATCCCCTCCTCCTCCTCCACCTCCGCTGCTCCTCCCCGCCCCGGGGCGCTGGGTTCTCCCTCTTCCGGTGGCGACGTGGTGGGGTGTGGTGTGTTGACCCCGCACGATTCGGTTGCCGCGTGGTTGGAGGATTTTCGGTGGATAGTTTTCGCCGCGCGATTCGTGGGGGCGGAGAGCTCGAGGTCGCGCCTCCGCTTGGTTTTCAGGGGCGTTTTGTGGCTAATTTTACTACCCGAATGCCTTTGCTGCGGTTGGTGCTGGGTTTTGGGATTGAGCTCTGGAAATTTCGCGTTAGAACTGTTACATTATTGGAAATTGTTGGTTCAGTTAGCACGGGGATTACATAATGTTGTTGCCTCCAGCTTTCTGCTCGTCTGGTTCTACTTTGGGTCTCGACGTCTCGTTGGGATTTTTTGGCATCTGGGATGTTCTAATTCAGCTAAGTAGAGTATTAGAGTGTACGTGCGATATTCAGTTTGGCCAACCAATACATGTATGCTGGTGATGGCCAAGCCATTCGCAGCTGACGTAACTGTTAGGGTGGTTGGATGGCAAGCATTTAAATTTGAAGGTGTAGTTTGAAGTGGTAAAATGTATTGGTTGGCCATTCATGATATTTGAGAAGGAATCCTGGCAGCAGAGATGCTTTAGTTGGCCCTGTTTCGTTCATTTTTAGCTATCTCATACATATGCAGGTTATCAACTCACTGTAATCTACCCTCAAGTCCACTTATTAATTAATCTTCTACCTTGACACTGCAAGAGATGCAGTCAATGATAATATGTGGTAATATGCAGCGAGAACACAAAAATAAGTTTAGCTTGGAAAAATCCATTTGCACATTCCTTTTGACAATGCAAAACAATGTTAAGCTCTTAGCTTTGGTTGGCAATACATGAACTTCCATGTGGGGCCTCCACCTCAGCTTCCATTTTCTGAATAGAAGCTTAAGCATGCTTATGATTGTTGCTCCATGTTAATGTTGTCATTGCTGAACAGGAAATCATGGCTTCAACATTCGGTGCCACTTCTACGGTTGGCCTCATGGCTGCGCCAACCGGAATTGTATCAGACAAGAAGCCATCTTCTCTATCTTCGGTGTCATCTGTTTCTGTTGCCAGCCGACCACGCAATGCACACCTTCAGAGGAAGTGCAACTTCAGGGTGAAAGCTGCCAAGGAGTTGTACTTCAACAAGGATGGCTCAGCTATCAAGAAGCTTCAGGTGAGCTCCAAAGTTCTTGGACACATCTTATCAAATTTTGGTCACTATGATTCTTAGTCTTGACCAGGCACTCATTAGTTATTACTACATGTCAGACTGGAGTAAACAAGCTTGCTGACCTTGTTGGAGTTACACTGGGACCAAAGGGAAGGAATGTTGTTTTGGAGAGCAAGTATGGGTCCCCTAAGATTGTCAATGATGGTGTTACAGTTGCAAGAGAGGTATATTACAGTGTTTATTGCGTCAAATAGCATTGAATTTCCTTACAATTTGCTTGTTTGCTGTATGCTATACTTCCACAGAAAAAAAATCTTTGTTTTGAAAAGTAAAACAGTTTGCACATTTGCTCACAAGTTTCATGCCCAAGTGTATTTCTGTTTACTATTGCTGGTTGCATTTTTGCACACCATGTTCTATCATAATTATCTTTGTGGGTTCTAATATATGATCCTCTGACAAGATGGACTAAAGTTTAATAACTGGTCATTGTCTTAACTATAGTGATTGTACACCATTTGTTTTAGTCATGATATAAATAAATTTTCAATTTTATTTTCTTATTGAACAAGTCAACTGGAGGTTTCTGGATTATCTGTGTAACCTAGTTCCAGAATATGAGCAGAACTTTCAAGTAACGATCTCTGTACTGCAGGTTGAACTGGAGGATCCTGTTGAAAATATTGGAGCTAAGTTGGTTAGGCAAGCAGCAGCAAAGACCAATGATTTAGCTGGAGATGGCACAACTACTTCTGTTGTGCTTGCCCAGGGGCTGATTGCTGAGGGTGTTAAGGTAATGCATTAGTTGAGACATGAGACCTCTATTACTTGTATGGTCAATCTGTCGTTAATTTGTGAACTAAGTGAAAATAATTCATTTGCTCCTTTTCAGGTCGTTGCAGCTGGTGCCAATCCTGTGCAAATTACACGTGGTATCGAGAAAACTGCGAAAGCACTAGTCGAAGAGCTAAAGAAATTGTCAAAGGAGGTAAAATAATCGTCAAGCTCTAATGCTTTCAGAATGTTTTAGTTGTGGTTGTGGCAACCTGGTGTTTGTTGCAACAATGCTTAGCTAGACTGAGTCAAATCAGATGATTTATCTATGTAGTATATGCTTTTTTTTGTTCTACTTATAAAAAACATTTTCTTGCTTTAGGTTGAAGACAGTGAGCTTGCGGATGTTGCTGCAGTCAGTGCTGGCAACAATTATGAAATTGGTAATATGATAGCAGAGGCTATGAGCAAGGTTGGCAGGAAGGGTGTGGTTACCCTTGAAGAAGGGAGAAGTTCTGAGAATAATCTCTATGTTGTGGAGGGAATGCAGTTTGAACGTGGTTATATCTCCCCGTATTTTGTAACTGACAGCGAGAAAATGTCTGCAGAATATGAGAACTGCAAGGTAGCTTCAGCCTGAGCACACGTACCTTTTTCCCCTGCTGTATGCTGCTTTAATCTGTTTCAGTTTCTTATTGCACTATGTTTCCACCATTTTTCAGCTTCTTTTGGTGGACAAAAAAATCACCAACGCAAGGGATCTTATCAATGTTTTGGAGGAGGCCATAAGAGGTGCATACCCAATTCTGATAATTGCTGAGGATATTGAGCAGGAGGCTCTTGCTACTCTTGTTGTCAACAAGCTTAGAGGGTCATTGAAAATTGCCGCTATCAAAGCCCCTGGTTTTGGTGAGCGCAAGACCCAGTACTTGGATGATATTGCCATTCTAACTGGAGGTGAGGTGGACTTGCGATCTGGTGCATTTGGTTGGGTGATCATTAATGCTGCTTATTTATGATGATTCTGGAGCATCTGGCTGGATGATCATTAATGCTGCTTATTTATAATGATTTTTTTTTCTCTGCAGCAACTGTAATCAGGGATGAAGTTGGGCTGTCACTTGACAAGGCAGACAAATCAGTTTTAGGAACGGCTGCAAAGGTGGTCCTTAACAAAGAGTCAACAACAATTGTTGGTGATGGCAGTACACAGGAAGAAGTGACTAAGAGGGTTGCACAAATAAAAAATCTCATCGAGGTATGTTATATCTGTTTACCATGGCTAATTTGGTACAATAGTGCCTCGCAAATTTTTTTTTTGCCACAATAGTGGTTCTGAATTCCACCATTTCTTTAATCTAGTTATAGGCTGTACATATCTGGAAATGTAGCTTGATTGGTTACATGCTTCATCTGGTTTCAAACTGAAAGCTTTCTCTATTTTGAGGCTGTATATTGAATGTGTTGTTTGTACAAGAAAAGAAAAGCATCAGTCCTGCTCCTGATTGCTTTTTTTATCTATCCAATTTGCAGGCTGCCGAACAAGAATACGAGAAGGAAAAGCTCAATGAGAGGATTGCAAAGCTTGCTGGTGGTGTTGCAGTCATTCAGGTATAATAAGAAATGGACAAAATGCCATGTTATCTGTATCTGTTCTTTTTCTTGGTTCTTTGTTTGGAAAATAGATAGATGTGATTATGTGGGTCGTAATCCAAGTTTTGTTACTTTTGATAGGTGGGAGCACAAACAGAGACCGAACTAAAAGAGAAGAAGTTGAGAGTTGAGGATGCCCTAAATGCTACCAAGGTTAGTCTGTTGATATAACTGCTTTGAGATAGAAATAGATTCATGTTTGCTTCTTAAGGAAGAAAATTAAGGTGGTTTGTTGCTCGCTGAGTTGATATCAACGTTCTTCTGGCTTTGGATCTTTAAACCACTTCCTCTTTGTCAGGCTGCTGTTGAGGAAGGTATTGTTGTTGGTGGAGGGTGCACTCTTCTGAGACTGGCAGCTAGAGTTGACGCCATCAAGGACAACCTGGAGAATGATGAACAGAAGGTTTACAACCATGATCTACTTTATTCATTGTTTTTGTTCGAGTGTTTTAAAAATCTCATCTCTCAAAAGTTCTGTTTTTGTGCCTGCTACTATGTATATGGGTTAGAAATGACCATCTTGAATTTCTTGTCCTTTCTAATTGACTTGTTGTATGTATTGCTGAAACCTTTTAGGTTGGAGCTGAAATTGTAAGGAGGGCGCTGAGCTACCCGCTTAAATTGATTGCTAAGAATGCTGGTGTTAATGGAAGCGTTGTTACTGAGAAGGTTAGATCTTGTTCACTAACAGAAAATCATATATTCACATGTACATCTGAATAATCTCAATGATGTTTTACCAGGTTCTCTCTAACGATAACTTCAAGTTTGGTTACAATGCTGCAACTGGACAGTACGAGGATTTGATGGCTGCTGGTATCATTGACCCCACTAAGGTCTGTTGCTCCCCATCGATTTCCTATATTTTTGCATAAAAAATTAGATTGGTGGATTCCCTGTATATTTTAGCTGAAATAATTATAGCAGTGTGGACTGTGCTGTTACTTTTGTGTTCACCCTTCAGTTCTTACACATACAGCCGCTGTTTTGTGTTGATGTTAGTAGTTTCTAATGAAGGTTCTAGATCCAAGGCTTAGTGTTGTGGTCCTAGAAAGATTGAATTAGATGCACCATACAATTTGCTAGGTTTGATTTAGTTTCTGCAAGAGAGTGAAATTAACTTCGGGAAACGCTAAAGGAAAAGCATGAACACAAGTAAAAGAACATAGAATTAGACTGTAGCCCTTGCACATGGTTGACACACTATGATAGTTGATTCCCTTTTCCCTACCATATGCTTCATGAGAGAACTGCGATGAGCTAAAGACTATGCTTTCCTGATGATGGGAAACAGGTGGTGAGATGTTGTCTTGAGCATGCTGCGTCGGTGGCCAAGACATTCCTCACATCGGATGTCGTCGTCGTCGAGATCAAGGAGCCTGAGCCTGCGCCCGTCACCAACCCGATGGACAACTCCGGTAAATGATATTGGCCAAACGCACTACACTTCAATTTCATGTGATCAAACACTCCCTGAACTGTTGCTAACTTTAAATCTGCTCCGTCTCTTTTCTGTCCAGGCTACGGGTACTGATGACTAAGTTACAGTTCCTTGTTCTCCGGGAAGGTCACTGGCCGTCAATTTTTGGGTAGTAGGCTTGAATCTGAATTTTGGTGAGATTTGAGTAGTTTCGAGACGATTTGATTTATTCCCATGGGAAGTGAAATAAACAGTGTCACTATAGCAAAAATTGTGGTGTAACTGGAACGGCTGTCAAATTACGAAGGAAGATATTTGAAAGATTTCATGCACTTCTCTGGGGTTTACATACATCCATTTCTGGCGTAATTTCCTACTGCATTTTCTTGGCAGGCAGGCAAAGCAGCGCAGCATGGGCTTGCACGTCTTCATGCTTTGTCTGGTGACTCGTGTGCATCAGTAAAAATTAGTACATGCGAGTATACGTTTGTGATGACAGCAATATCCGATGAACTCCTGTATTATTACACGGACCGATGATTGATAAAGATGCCGCCGGCGACCTTTCACCGGTAGTGTAGGACCATTTTCTTTCACCACCGGCGACCTTTGATCGGATGAGTATTCTATCAAATGCCATATACCAAATCCGTTTTCTCTAATGTTGTAAGAACACACGCAAATTATTTTTAGTTCAGTAGAAAAACTTCTTACGCTCCATCAGTTCTAATAGTCACAAGAGGATGGTTAAAAGGCAGTCAATGAGCACGGGGCCCACATGTCAGTTAGAACCCAAGAGGAGAGCTCGTCGATCGATTCCCCCGCGAAACAGAAATCTCGCCGTCGCCGCCGCCGCCCCGCGTCTCCTCCTCCTTCCTGGCCGGCGGCGAGAATTTGAACTACTCGTCCGGTCAGCCTCCGCCTCCGCCGCCGCCGCTCCATGCCATATTCATCCCCTCCTCCTTAAACCCTAGCATCCTGACGCCTCTAGTCGCCTTCCCTAGCCCTATCAACCCTTGTGTTTGTGGATGGATGGATGGATTCCATCTCTGTGAATGATCTCGCGGGATTTTTTTTTGCACGGTTGCGATCCGATCCCGGGTATCCCACCGATCGACCGAAGCCGGGAGGGCACGGGCGATCAACTGGTTGGTTTATTCCGCGACCTCCACTTCATTCCATTCCACTTAATTCCTGTACGGAATTGCTTCGTTTTACTCAGTCTGGCCGATCCTAGCATCGTTCAGTTTGTTGATCTTGATTTGGCTATGTCTACTCTATTTCGGGTTATATAAGCTGCAGTTTACCTCCCAGGATTTTTAACTGCGGCTTATGCTTTCTAGCACCCTCCGCTGTTAGCATTTGGATGTGTATGTCGTACGTGTAGCCAGTACCTACAATTAATTTCTGAGGAGATGGATTTTGGTGCTATTTTTCTAGTTAAGAGATGGATTTTGGTGCTATTTTTCTAGTTAAGCCGTCACTAGTAGGTTGTCCTTGCTTCCTGAAAAGCACCGGTAGATTGTTTGATACTTCTGATGACTTCTCCTGGTCAGTGTCTCTGAACATTGTACATGGTAGTCATACGTCTGAACTTTTTGACACAGCACATGTATTTGCTACTTGGTTTTGTTTGTTTCATTCTCCATTGCGTTATCTGCTGTCTATTGCATCTCCTGCATAATCTCACTAAATCTATTACTCTACTGTATCTCCTCTGTAGTCAACAGTATAGGCTATAGCTGTATTAACATGGTCTGTCTGTCTTACGTAAGTGATGTGTCGTGTTAAACATTTGTTCTTGGCAGTGACAGAACATCGTCTTTGACACTTCATTGTGATCCCAATTAGAGACTAAAGGAATGCTTTCCAATGCAAAAGGTTGAGCTTACGAACGATCTTGTTTTTGCCACTAAGGAGATTCAGCTATGCTTGCCTACAAGATGATTTCTGACGGCGTTGATGTACAAGGCATTACATCAAATACTATTCTGTTTACAAAATAAAATGAAATTGATTTTCAGTAGGCGGATACTGCTGGAGTTAATTCAGTAGACTACTTGTGATATCACCAAACTGCAGAAGCACTAGTCACTAAACACAGAAAGATGTCCGATCATGTAGATTCTTATTTTGCATGGTAAATCAATAAATCTGTACCTCTAGTTAAAGTTATATTTTCATGCCAATCGTCTAACTTTTGCTGCCCGAGTACTCCCTTAATCCCGTGAGGCAAATGTGACTACTTCCGGCATACTTCATGCCAGCCTGGTTTTAGGTCTAGTATGAGGCTTACACTATGTACTGCATCAGCACTTAATTTAAGTCGATTTGTTCCAGATGGCTTTATGCCTCTTCTGTTATCCTGTTCTAGGTACTCGTATCTACTTTGTAGAAACAAAAAATTGTATTCAATTTATCAGAATCTGGTGGTGTTGCAGGTCCGAAACAATGTGCTTGCTGATGTCACAATGTATATAGGATTGGCAACATGATCAGAGGCTATGAGCATGGTTATGTGCTGAAAATAACGTCTGTTGGTGATGGTAGGCAGTTTGATTGGGTTATTCTCCATAGTTTGTAATAGTTAGTGAAAAATAGATCAGTTGAGCATGAAAACTACAATATTATCGTCTAACTGGTATTATCTTCCAATTGCTTAGTCGCAGATATCAGTATTCTGGAAAATGGCATAAAATGTGGGCATCCAGTTCTGTTAATTGCTGGTAATATTGATCAGGACACTGTTTCAATCCAGTCCTTGTGGCCAATAAGATTGGAAGTGTATCGGAGTATGGAGACTGCAAGAATCAAAAACCTGGATGATATCACTTTCCAATTGGAGGTGATATGAGCTTCAACATCTATATACTGTTTTTTTCTTTCAAGAATACAACTCTATGTAATGTGAATAGTCAAGTGGAGATACACTCTAACCCCCCCACACTCTTTCAGTCAGATTCTGTATCTATGTTTCTCAATTTCTGATCTTCCTGTTTGCACCTATTACTACGATTGGCACGCAGGCTGAAAGTGAGCTCAAAGGAGAAGAAATTTTGGGTGGAAGATGCTTTGAATGCAATGGAAGTGTTATGGTTAGTACCCACTCTAGTCCATATCAGAAGGTGAATGTTCTTTTTAGATCTTCAATCCATCACTCGTGGTGCATGTATTGTTCATCAGCCGTCAAATTCCCTGTGTCAGCATTTAGCAGTGTCAGTTCATATACTTCTGGCACTTTTATGAACTGCATTATTGTCTTAGTTGCACTACTTTCTTTTGTAATCCACTGCTAATTCAGTTAGTTGTTTGCTTTCTTGCTAGGATGCAGTGGAGAAAGCTATTGCTGTTGCTGGTGTCTATACTCTTTTGAGGCTGGCATCTAAAGTTGACTTCATCATAGAATCTCGAGAATGATTAGCACAAGGTGGGTGAATGAAGCTACTCCCTCCCGGTTGATAATACTTGTCGTTTTAGACAAGTGCACGGTCTCCAAAAAACAACTTTGACCATTATTTTTCATTATAATATGTATAAAATTATTAACAAATATACGATCATATTCAAGTACTTTTTAAGACTAATCTATACATGTAGTCACCATATTTGAAACACAAATATTTTAAAAATGATTCATAATTAAAGATTCTAAAGTTTGACTTCACCCTTATCCAAAACGACAAGTATTATCAGCCCGGAGGGAGTATCATTTTTGCGACACATCGAAAGTGATTATTTATGGGTTCATCTTATTTTCTTTGGTGGAGATTATTTTCATGGTGGCATATTGTAAAACATTTTTGGTCAATTAACAACAGATCGTATCGCCCTTCCTGTAGGTTGAGGTTGAAATTGTAAGGAAGGCCTTCAGTGTAACCCCTGAAAAGGTTTGAAGTTTGAACACCATTTTAGTTACTCCAAGCATTATTAATGCATGATTCAATATTATGCGGCTGCGTACTACTGAAAATAATATTAGATCTCTACAGTCAGGTTCTTGCTAATGACAACTTAATGCTGCTACTGGCAAGTACGAGGACTTAATGGCTGCTGGGACTATTGACCCCACTAAGGCATGCCATTATTTGATGAATTCTAGTTCCTGGTTACTGTATGGATCTTATCATTTCATTTAAGCCATGCTCAAATACTCACAATAATTTTTGTTAACTATTTTTCTCCTTTTTCTTTTATTAGTCATTTTATTTTTCATTCTGATGAGCTCATTACTCATTAGCCCCGTAGTAGTGTTTTCTTGGTCAGTTTAAGATGTTTGATAGTACGAAACATTAACCTTTCACTTACATATCCATACCCTAAATCTTTTTAGTTATTATTTGTGCTAAGAGAGTTACTTTTGCGAAAGGAACAAAATAGGCGGTGAGTTGAGGTGTCGCTTGGAGCATTCTGCATTGGTGGCAAATTAAGACATTCCTGGCTTGAGAGTTGAGACGTGGTTGTCGACGCCATAGAGAGCGAGAACGTACACCTGGTCTTCTGCAAGCTGCAAACCAATGGCAGCTAGCTCTGGTAATCTCTGCACCTGATCCCATGCACGCCTTTGACTGTGCTATCTTGCAAATCTAGCATAGGGATACCACATTGCAGAATATGGATTCTGATTGAGCAACGGCACTTGGCTTTTCTGTGAAACTGTGGCAAATAAATCTTTGCTTACATACAGATAGGACGGCTGCACTTAGCAACACTACACTCGTAGCTAAGTGAAGTGATTTCATGAATGGGTGTGGAGTTTTCTTTAACCTTCAGTAAAAGAATACTTGATGCCAAATAGGAGTAGTTTTCAACCTAACATAGGGATAGAGAGTAAAGTAAAATGGGGGTGAGGGGTTCATCGGATACTCAAGGGGAGTCTGTGATTATGTAAGGCCCGGAATTTTAAACAGGTGCGTGCGCATTTGGCTTGTCACACACACATAGGATGCCCCCCTCTGCTTGGCTGCGTGTCCGCTTGTTTCTGCATGCGCCTGCACAGCTGCAAATTTTCACTAGTGCCAGCAGTTGGGAGGTAGCAGTAGCAGTGGCAAATTCACAGTGGGGGGGGGGGGGGGGGGGGGGGGGCTGGCTATTCATCCATCTATCTATCTCTCCTTGACCTTTTTTACCTGGAGCATGGAAGGAAATTCCAAAAACCCTCTTGAGCTCTTTCGTGCTTAGACAAAAAGAAAATACCGTTTGCTCCAAGTCCAAACCATTGTACTTTTACTGTAAGGCAACCCAAGCACACATATAGATACTGCTACATTATGTCTGCGTATGCATATAGTGACCGTTGTTTTGGGTCTTTGTGGTTGGTAACCACTCCTTGCGCTGACAGTATGACTCTACTTATTAGACCTGTGCTGCCGTGCATTAGATGTAGTAGTAGTATAACGTTACTGCTAGTAGTATTTTGTTTGTGAAGGTTAGTAAAATAATTGATGGATTGTAAACAGAGTCTACCACTATAGTAGCAGTAGTAATACAAGAATAGTAAAAACACACAAGATCCGGGTCGGCCGGCCTAGGGGTGGAAGGTGGCCGTCCACGCTCCGTGCAAATGTGATCTCTTCTTCTTCATCCTAGAGAAGAGGAGAGGCCAACGGCCGGCCATTAATATTCCCTCTTCGATGCCTGCATAATAAGCTGTGTACTGTAGTACTACCCCCTCTCTCTCTGCCTCACTCTGCCTCACTGGCACCTGTAGTTTAGCACCGTTGCACGCTGCGTCTGTGTGACCTGGCTGTGGCTGTATGACTTTGCCTATTTGGTGCCTCGCTGTACTCTTGGGCCCGGGTCTACTTGCGAAAAAAAAAATTAACCAAACAAGATAGAGAAGAAAAGGGCAAGGATTGAGGAATATCTCTGTGGTGCAGATGGGTAATTTTTTTTTTGGTGCCTATACTTGAGGGTGTTTGGATCAAGAACTAAACTTTACTCCTTGTCATATCAGATGAATTTGGAGTATTAAACATATAGTACTTATAAAACTAATTACATAAATGAGAGCTAATTCGCGTGACAAATTTTTTAAGCCTAATTAATCTGTAATTAGCGCATGTTTATTGTAGCATCACATAGGCTAATCATGGATTAATTAGACTCAATAGATTCGTCTCGCGAATTAGTCCAGGGTTATAGAATGGGTTTTATTAATAGTCTACGTTTAATATTTATAATTAGTGTCTAAACATCCAATGTGATAGGGACTAAAAAGTTTTAGTCCTATCTAAACAGGGTCATTTGCTGGTGTTTTTTTTTTCTCATTACTTTTGCACCTCCAATCTTTGCAACTTTATAATGTTTTCAGAGGACTTTCCTACCTTTTGGGGAAGATAATTAAATGTGTCTGTTCAAGTCTACAGGGGAATGTAGTTTTTTTCTTCTATGCAGAGAGTTGAAAAGAAATTTCAGTTACCCCAAGATATACTATGTTACCAGCCATGATTTTTGAATCAGTAGTGCACTAGTCATATCCCACCAACAAATGAATGTAGTTATAGATTATTCCCCAACTAATAATGTGTGTGTGCAATGATTCTGTCATTTGCAAATTGCAATTGCCGCCTCAAAACGCAAATGCCAATGTGACGTCAACCTGTGAAGTGAAAATGGTGCTGTCATCATAAAATATTTAACCAACCCGAAAGCATGGGTACCTTCTAAGTTAGCCACACAACTAATTTAACAGTGTACTGCTATCGCACAGCTGTACAACTGGCATATCATTGCTATACACCAGTACAAAGTGCTCGTGCCCACCGTTTTATGCTGTAATCTCTCGCAACAACTGAATAGAAAATCAACCACAAAACTCCAGCTGGTCAATTCTTAGGGATATTCTTGATGCGGCGAAATCTCTGAAAGCCAATCTTTGGTGCCACCTGGGTATTGTGCACTTTGTACTTTGAGCTGGAATGAACGGCTTGTGTCAGTTTTGGCCGTTGGTAAGGGACAAACAATACTGGAGAAGAGTATTCATTTCCCTCCTGCAATATCTTCTCACAGTGTAGTAGTATGGTCTAATGCGATCCATACGGAATTGTACACAGGAGTACATCCACATACATAGAATTGGGTGGTGGCCCCAAAAGTACCATCCACATACATAGCCTAGTATAATACTGGAATGTGATGTTTTACTAACTTTGTAAGCAAATCATGCATGTAGCCATGTAACTTAGGCTCCTTTGGCACATGGTAATTTTCACAAAGTTGTTACATTCATCCATTCATGTAAAATCCATGCATTTCTAGTATCTTCAAAAGGAATATATAGGAGTATATTTCACACCATTGATGTGTTTATCTTGTGTCTTACAATACTCCTACCTAAACTAGTTCAGTTGGTTCCAGCAGGGGATGTTAATACATGCCGCATGAGCTATCAGTCATGATTGCAGCCAACATGTAATTGTAATGCTTCTCCAACTGAAATTGTCGAGTTGGGAGGTGACCCTGACCTGCACAAAAAGGGAAAAAAAAAAGAAAAACAATCTTGCAGAGAAAGTTCTGCAATATTATCCATCGAGCAAACCAAAGCACGGGTAGGAGAAAAACTCCCACATGTACATTACCTGCTCACTACCGGCCAGATATACAGAGTAGTGTGTAGCCTGGCTAATCAATTACTAAGGCTGTTTTTAGTTCCTGAAATTAGAGAGAAGTTTGGGGAAAGTTGGTAGTTTGGAAAAAAAGTTAGGAGTTTATGTGAGTAGGAAAATTTTGATGTGATGTGATGTGATGGAAAGTTGGGAGTTTAGGGGAAGTTTGGTGTGACCTAAACAAGGCCTAAGAGAAAAAAAAAACTCCAATGTTGCTGCTAGCAATCTTCTACCCATGCTCATGCAAAGGACAGCTACTAACCCGTAAGGGCACCCAAACCCAAAATGGGTCTCCGATAGTACTACACAGAAGACCCATTTTACGTGCTATAAGAGGCATAACCTAAATCTGAGTATCCTTTCTTCTGAAGACCTATTTGCAGTAAGGGTTCTCTTTTAGGTCTTATTGTTAGAGAAGACAAAAATAGTTATTGAACTCTTTGACTGTGGCACTATGCAAACGTGAAATGGTTATTGTATTTTGGGTTTCATTGTTGGAGATAGCCTCTACGATTGTTGCAAGGGAGGAGGATATGCATTGTTTTTTATCTTTAGATTTTTCTTTAAGCAAATAGGGTAGTGTAGTACTTTGGGTCCTGGGGAACAGCAAAAACAGCTGTCTGGGGTTGCATATGATTAGTAGGGCAAAAGCTAGTGAGTGTGTGTGAGAGAGAGAGAGAGAGAGTGTGCGCGCGCGCGCAAGAGGGAGGAGGGGTCTTTTGCGAAAATAATGATAAGTTTTGGGGAGCAAAAGGTGAGAGGGGAGAGGGTTTTCCAATCCAGCTTCCAAGTCAAAAGGGTCGCCCGGGAACGAAGAAGAAAGCTCAAAGCTAAGCTGGGCTGGCTGCTGCGGGCATGCCAGCATCATTGCCGCTCTTTTCTGCTCTGTTGGCATCCGAGACGCCTCCTCTGTAAAGGCACACCAAAGCTCTCTTCTTGGACCCTCAACAAAAATTCAGCAACTGCAAATACTAATAGTTATTCTAGTTATGTTAGTTAGTAGTATTAGATACAGGGATCAATTATCCCTTATTTAATTCTCCCTAATGATCCTTTTCTGTGTTTTGTTTACTTTCTCTCTGGATATATGGTGTGCCATTCACAAAGTGATTGACTTGCTTTATTTCATTGAGGATTCTTTCCAACCTTGTTTAAGCTCTGGCTTGTTTGCCCGTTGATTGAGTTGGTCCAAGAATCAGGATATATGATATTCATGACTTACTGGAAAGCTGTTAAGTAACAGCACTAGCACTGGTACTAAGCTAGACATGTTCTTTTACCAGATCAGATAATTCTCATCTGTTTACTTTCTGTTATGTGAAAATGATCCGAGATTTATTGTGGAGAGCACACAAGCTGGAAGGAAAAGATGACTATGGGTGCCATTTTTGGGCTTGGAGGGTGGTCCTTTTCTCTGCTGTACATTTTTTTCTACAGGATCCCTGCTGTACAATGGTAGTAGCTTCTTGCTTCAATCAGGGCAAATGGAGGACAGATTTTAGCTTGAGCTAACATGTGAGCAGGCTGCTGGCCACAGTGCATGTATGCACACATGGTAGGCCCTTAACTGAGTGGACTGAATGGGGGTAAGGTAAGGTGAAAACCAGACTCTCAAATTCACTTTCATTTTTTCCAGTTTCATTGGAAGATGTTTCACATGAAATCCAACTGCATGATCCTAAAAGGCACTTATTACTCCTGTAGTACATTGCTTGTAACATCTCTAATAATGCGCATGTCATTGTCGCCGAAATCTTAACCCGATTCTCTTTTATGTGTCTGTACTCCTATTAGTATATACTAAAACATCCATGTTGTTCATGAAAATGGCTCATTGCTGGTGACATGCTGATGATCGCATCACGGGCGTATCGCTGTCAGCAGCAATACGTTTTGATGCGAACTGAAAACATTTTCTCTGTACTCGCATGCCTGCTTCGTAATGTAATGTAATGCTTGTGATGTTAGGCAAGCGATGTTTGATATAATTGCTTGGTTTTATGTCATGACAGGGAAGAAAGGGAGGTGGTCGCCGTCATGGACGTGATGAGGGCCGTGCGTGTTCGTTTGCCAGGCCAGGACAACCCAGCAAGCATGCTAACTGGTAAGCATCCATCAAAGCTTTTCTCTGGAAAACAAAACTTGGCCTCAGAAAGTGGGTTCTGATGAAGAAAATGGGTAGGAAAAACAGAAAAATAAATGGGTAGGAAGATGAAAGGAGAGATGGATGTAAAACCCTTATCCTCCCATGGCTCCATGCCAGGGAGGCATGGAGTGATGGACACAGGTCAAGAGGAGATGTGCAAGTGCAAGAAGGCTGTTTTCTTTGTAAACCAGCTAGTAGTAAAAACTTGCAATTCTCTAATCAGTGAGCCAGTGACCCCTCCTGGGCGCAGGTCTCCTAGGAGATAGGGCAAGGGAAATGAGGCCAGGTATCCAAAGGCCCATGTCTCTATTTACCAGGAAATGCTATGGGTCCCCCATCCATGCGCCCCTAAAACAATCACTGCTCTCCTCCTAGAACAAAACATACTATTATAACTTTATAAGGCACGTAAATATGTTGCATGGTAATTTTAGCCAGCCAGACATGATTAATAAGGATATGAGCTTTACAATAAAAGAGGCGTTGTGTAGTACTGGAATATGACTATATTGTATTATAATCATATGACATCTTTAATAGTGCAATAGGTTTATATTTAATCATGTTATACACAAGTGATTGTAGCTAGGTTAAAATGACTAGTTCTATGATCTTCTATAATCAACACGAGAAGACAGGGCAGATGTCCCTTTTGCCAACCATTCAAACTCATCTCGTTTGATAACTACAAGATTGACAACTCTACTCTTGAACTTATGCGTATGATCCATAAAACCACAAGCATATGTGGTGGTCACTATTGTAGAAGATACCAACCTTGTGAACTATTTCATCTCATGTGATGCTAATTTGCTATATACGAGTTACGTGTTGAGTACCTGTTATATTTTCACAACACACCAATACCTCTAGTATTTCACCTCGCTACATAAAATCGCAAAACCATAAAAGAACACCCTAATACGGCTGCAACTACCACCATAAACATTTGGCCATATATAAAAACAAACGTCACCAAATCACAAGGGATGAATCACAACTCACAAGTCATAACCTCCCAGCCCAACCAAGGAGGAAGGAGGGACTTAGGCCAACTCATCAACACCAAACAGTGTCCACCCTCTCTTGGTCCCCCTAGCAGATCCCACCCCCATAAAACTGCCCCTCCATTGGCACAAGCACAAGGCCCTCCACTTCTCTCTTCACTCCCTCCCTTCCTTCCAGCTCCCCCAAAACCCCATTTCATTCCAACCTTTCAAATCCGCCATCACCACCCCCCCCCCCCCCCCCCCCCCCCCCCACACACACACACATTGACACATAGCAGTAGTGTGTGTAGTACTAGTACAAACACACACAACACAAGCTTCTCTCTTCCCTTCTCTCTCTATACCTTCACCATTCCATTGTGTTTGTGTAGCTTTGGTTTTGCCCAAGAAACCAAAACCAAACCCAAGAACTCTCTCCTCAAAAGAACCACTTCACTTCATAGCTCTCACAAGGCTCACGCACACATAGAGCTTGTGAGTTGTGAGCTTCTTCTTTCTCTCTCTCTTGTCCTTGTGGTAGCTGGTGCTTAAAGGAGGAGGAGGGGAGGAGGAGGCGCAATGTCGGAGCAGCCATTGCCGCAGCCTCGGAGCAGCATGCGGGAGGCGCTGGAGAAGGAGGATAAGGAGAAGGCGGCGGCGGCCAAGGAGAAGGCCGCCGTCCCCAAGAACGGCGGCAACGGGGGAGGAGGCAAGAACGGCGGCGGCAACGGTGGTGCCGGCGCCCAGCCCGGGGAAGAGACGACGAGGGAGATTCAGGTGGTGAGGGAGGCGTACCGGAGGGAGCCGGCGGCGCCGGCGTACGTGATGCCGGAGGAGCCGCCGGCCATGGTGGAGCTCGTCGGGTGGTACCTCTACGGCTTCTGCTCCTACTTCATCACCCACCTGCTGCTCCCCGTGCTGTTCCCGGCCATCATCACCCAGGTCGCCTTCCCCGCCTCCGACTTCACCCCGGACACCAAGTACATCGTCAAGGGCGCCACCTGCTCCATCCACGAGATGTCCATGTAAGAGAGACTCAGCTCTCTTCTCCCTTCCCTCCACTGTTTGTTCAAATCTTTTCACTTCTTCTTGGCTGTTTTCCTCTTGTTCTTTTTTGAGGGGGTTTGGTGGGGTTTTTTGGTTTGAGTTTTGAAGGGGGTTTCAGTTTGTTTCCTTGGCGATTTGTTTTGTTTTCTTCTGGGTGTATTTTTCTCACTCCTTTTTTTTCTTTCTTCCAAATAGTTGAGAAAATACTTGCATCTGTGTGAGCTAAGCTAGATTTACCAAGTTCTCATTTTTTCCCCTTTGTGTTTGCACTGGAAGTAGTAGTATTAGTAGTAGTAGTAGTATTTTTTTCTTTCCTTTTTACTAGAACTTTGAGCAACTTGACTAGTGATGACTCTTGCAGTGAGGTTTTTCTTCTTTCCTAGTGTTTCCCCTCTCTAGCTCCTCTTGTTTAGGACCTCTACAAGCTTATGTCTCTGCTTTTTGAAGTTTCCACCTGATGTCTTCCTAAAAAATGGTTCTTGTTTTGTACAGCAAACGAGCAAGCATAGTGCGCTCAGGAAAAAAAACTTAATTCTTTTTTCTCTGTAGTTTTCTTGCTAGTCTCTTCTCTGCTCTTGTTCTTGGTTTGAAAGTTGAGCTCGTTTTTGCTTTACCTCGTCCTTCATCTTGTGATCTGTACTTGTAGTTCTCTACTCCACCTTTTTTTAACCTCTTTTACCCACACATCTTCAAGGTACTCCAAATGTGAAAATAAACTGGTGTATAGTACTTCAAAGATCGGATTTTTCCGGGCTGCACTTTATATGTGGCGTATATGCAAAATCCTAAAAAGAAATAGCCCGTGATTCCTGAGATTCCATGTTTCTTTGCTCTCCATTATTAGCAGATAAGAGATTCTTGTGCAAAGCTCCGAAAGATGCTACTGTTTGGTCCTAGATATAGTTCAGTGAGGCTATTTCCCACATCCCACATTTCTCTTTTATTAAATATTTTCGTTTTTCCTGAGATTCTCTTACCTAGACACGTAATGAACTGCATCTTTTTTTGTCAGTTTCTTTTTGTTGTACTACTACTAGCTGTGCTCTTGTGACTGTGAGAGACAAGATTTCTTGGGAGGAGGATAAGGTCAAACAAGAAATCCCTAGGGGTGCCTTCGTAAATTTATTTTAAAAATCTTCCGAACGTTGAGAAACATTAGGTGGTGAGATCGAAAATGTAGTACTGAATGGACAGTGGAAGCCATAAGTATGAAATTTATGAGGTATCCCAAGCCGAGGCCTGTGTGTCTCATTAAATATGGCCTGTGAAACTTGCTTCCATGCTTCAGATAACTAGCTAGTATATTTCATTTCAACTACTAGTAGTACTGCAAAATTTCTTTGTGATCCATGCAGTGCCATGCTGCCATATACCCCTGGAGATGGTAGTAGCTCATTTTCTTGGCTGATAGATCTAGTTTTTGTAGCTGAGGGTTACATTGCTTTTGTCTCACTTTTGATAGAACCAAGAAAAAGAGTGCGCAAAAGCAGGGCCATGCTTTTGCCTATTCTCTTTGGCCTGCCCTCCTCTCTCCCTTTTATTTTTTTTCTCTTTTGAACAGGAAAAGAGGCCCCTAAACCGTTGCAATTTTGCCTTTAACCCCAAATGCTGTTGAGGGCTAACCGCATGACCAGCCAACTGGTAGGTGCACCACAGTATGGCATGCTTAAATTGCATCAGGCCAACTAACTGCCCTTGATTGCAAGGGAGATTGTTGATGCTACTTAAATGTGTCAACGTTGACACCTCAACTCACAAAAGTTACCATCTTTTAACGGGTTAATCTGGTATCGACCCTAGGAATTCTATCACGGTGACTTTCAGCAGGCAATGCATGTGCTTCTTGCAGTTTATGTTCACGCATTGTTTGTACACCCTGGAAGCTTTTACTGCATAAATTTCATAACATGCAATGTTTACCTGTACATGTTAATGTGATGCAACCAAACCATCATGGTCACACCAAGTTTGTGAAATGTTGGCAGGTACCAGAGGCTGACCAAGCATTCGATTGCCATTGATGGATCCCGGCTGTCCCCGTTGGGCTGGAGTGGCCTATCATGGGCGATTGGAATCCTCATTGCGGCTCCGATCCTCACCCAGGCTGCACACCACCTTGACCGTGGCCAGTATCAGTCGCTCATCCTCATCGCCGCGACATCGTTTGGCTCATTCTTCTGCCTCCTCACTGGCTTCTTCAAGACAGTCTGGGTGTTCCTCTTCTACATCCTGTTCATTGGTGCATCCATCATTGTTGCTGAGGCTGTGCATACACGCAATCTTGGACTCATGATCCGTGGCCTTGCTGCGCATGACTCTGGCAAGCACCTTGTTCTTCGTCGTCGTGCTGCTGCCAGCCAGCTCACCCTGTATTGCACTGCCATTGGTGGCATTGGGGCTGCACTCATGGCTGCTTTCATGTACCACATGCTTCGGCGCACTGACCAGCTCACAGGCCTTTGGGTCGTTTCCATCTTCAGTGGCCTTATCTGGTTCATTGGCATCTGCCATGGTCTCTTCACAAACCGACCCAGCAGCTCATCGCCCACCACAGCATTTGAGCCCAACTTCTTCACCAAGCTCAGCTACAGCATGACCCTTGTGCGTTATCCGCAGGCCATTGGAAGTTTGGTTGCAGTGTTCCTTTCATCCTTCGCCACAATGTGCATCTTCACCAGTGGCACATTGTATGCTATTGGTGGTGTTTGCATCAAGCCAGTCCTTGTGCTCGTGCTCTGGATACTCTACTTCCTGTTCCCGTTGATCTCACTTCCGCTGCTGCACCCAATCCAGATCATCATCCGTGCTGATGCTGTTCGCATGCAGCTGCTTGGGTTCATCATCTGCCTATTTGTGTCTGGTGCTGGTTTCTACTTCAAGAGCCACAGGTGGAGAGCTGCTCACATCATTGTGATCGCTCTCGTCCAGAGCACAGCCAATGGTGTGCTGTACTCGTTTGGTCGCATTCTGCTGCTCGATGCCTCACCACCAGGGAAGGAGGGTGCTTTTGCGGTGTGGTATGCATTTGTACGCTGCATTGGTGCTATGATTGGCTTCGCTGCTGCATCCGCTGGCCCTGGGCGTGCTGGAGGATCGTTTGCTGCTGCGTTCCTGGGCAGCTTCCTCGGCATCATTGTTCTGATCTTTGGTAATGTGAGCAACATTGGGGCGCTGAAGGCTGCCGGGCATCTGAAGGGAATGGAAGACGAGAAGAGGCTGGGCATGGAGAAAGGGGAAGGCATGAGTGCGGTTGCCGATTCCGGCGAGGGAAGGGGGAGGGTATGATGATGATTAAATGGGCTGTGGGAAGGAAAGATTGGAAAATTGCTGTGGAGGTTGTGTTTGTGAGAGGGATTTGTTCTTCTTTCTTGTTTCTTTCTTGTTCATGTTTCAGTGACACTGTTAATTCGGTGCTTTGCCCCCCTTGGATGCATGATGATGATGACATAGTGGTAGAGGAAGTGTGCTAGTTGTTAATGTGTTATTCTTTGCTTGGAAGACAATTGTAACTGATGATATGGTTCTTTGTTCATCGCCACCGAAATTCTCTCTGGCAGTCATGCTTCGTGGTTGCTTTTCTGTTGAAAATGTGATTGTCAAAGTGAAATAAAACCCTTCTATAATATTTCTATTGCATTGCGCAAACGAATTTGCGCAATCTTGTCACCTGATTTCCGGAGGGTGAAATGTATATGTGCAATATACTATTGTCACTATTTCCTGTCAAAACAAGAATTATTGAAAATAAGTCCGGGAGCTGGAAACTGACCGGTGTACCAGGCAACATTGTTATTCCGGGTCAAATTCTATTATTTTTTTTCCCTGTACTCTATTTGAAGTTACCTTTGAATTTTCAACTTTGCCCAGCAGGTTGTTCTTTAGGGTTAGGGTTTAGGGTTAAACTGAAAGAGCACTGAGGCTTAAACTGATTTCGTGTTCTTGAAACCTGGATAAGAGCTCTTTTAGAACGCAAGAGCAAGAATTTACATGAAAACATAAAATCCCTATATAATTTCTCTATTTCAAAGAAAACATAAAAAAAAAAACTTATGCTAGGTATGCTGGATAGGTCATGTTATATCATCCTATGTATTTTTTTCTTTTTCAGTAAAGCCCTATTCTGAATTTTTATTTACACGCTTTCCAAGCTCTTAAACGCCATGTTTTGTGTAAAATTTTCTATATATTTTTTTAAGAATATTTTTCTAATGCAACTTTCCAACTAGCTAATTCATTACTTCATATCCTCAAATAGCTATCATAGAAGTCAGATTATCCATAAATTTTAGCTATTTTATTGTTCGGATGAAAATATAGACATTATCAACTGTTAGAGACACATGGATTTTGGCATCATTTGTGATGCCATCCTAATGACTTTTCTGCCAAATGATAAGGTTTGCAGTAGCCGTTGTAAACTGTCGAACCCTTGAGGTATCCATACTTTTGTCGAAGGATGCATCCGGGCCTATTTCCAGACAATGTGATGTAATCCTTCTGCCTTTATCAGCTGATCATTGCACAAAACATTGTACTTCCAACCATTTGTTTAGTGTAAACATCAGCACAAATAGTTGAACACCAGCAGTTACTAGTTCTTACTTAAAAGCTCCGGACAATTTTTTGTATGTGCATTACGCCTGATGATCACCTGACCCATCCCCCTTTGCATGACAGGTTAATAAAAGAGGAAAATCCATTACCGGTCCCTAAATTTATACCGATGTGTCATCCCGGTCCCTAAACTCACGAATCGACCGTTCAGGTCCTCAAACTTGTTCGACTGTATCATCCCGGTCTCTAAACTTGCAGATCACTCATTTAGATCCTTCAACTTGTTCAGTTGTGTCACCCCGGTCCCTAAACAAGACGGTCTAAAAACTTTATATCAAAAAATAATTCATAACTTTTTTATGTGAACTCTAATGAAGACAAACTTTATATTAAAATTGTAACCCTCGACGCGACCTACAACTTTGTAGTTGAAAAGTTTTTGAATTAAAACTGTTTAGGGTCCCAAAATATTGTTGCATGTTTATAGATTTTGAAATTTTGATTTTAAAATTATATTTTGGGACAAAAAATGACTTAAAATAAAAAAAATTCAACTACAAAGTTGTAGATCGCGTCGAGGGCTACAAGTTTATATAAAGTTTATCTTCATTAGAGTTCACATGAAAAAGTTATGAATTATTTTTAAATAAGTCTTTAGACCGACTTATTTGACCCAGATGATATTCAAATCCAAATTTAGAGACCGAGGTGACACAACTGAACAAGTTGGAAGACCTAAACGAGTGATCTATAAGTTTAGGGAGCAGGATGACACAGTCGAACAAGTTTGAGGATCTGAACGGTCGATTTGCTAGTTTAGGGACCAGGATGACACAGCGGTACAAGTTTAGGGACCGGTGATGAACTTTACTCTTTTATGGTTAAGAGAACAGCATGATTGCAAAATGAAGCCTTAATTTCTCTTTCAGAGTTTGTTGGGATGAAATCAGCTTTGTGCATTAAATAGTTTGTTTTTTTTCTAAAATCATAAAAGAGTTTGTTTTTGTGTTGTGTTCTTCTACCTCTTGCAATTAAAGAAAATGTACCTGCTCAAAGAATCTCTCACCTCATCAAGATATCAACAGCAGCAAACATATCACAAACCAGGAAACGACTTATCCAAATCAACTACCAAATGAGACTGCAATTTAGCTCAAGTTGCAGTCCATCTACGGCAGAATTAACAACAAAAAAAAAGAAGGAAAATTTAAATAATGGTGATTAGGTCAAGAAGCATACGTACAATGACCTCTACGGAGCCGTCCATATCAAGCCGTCTCGACGTACACATCGAGTTATGAGTAATTAGTCTCGTCGGCTGCATTAATATACTACTAGTACTACTACTAATGACTTCATTATTCTCATTGTGCATGAAGGGTGTGATGGTCAACTCGGTTAATTAATTACTATTTGGACAGATCATTTGGAGAATTTAGAAAAGAAGACACAATATGATTTATGAGAGTTCATATATGGTCCAAAAGTTGCTGATGAAAATACTCTATTTGACAATTTGTGCCAATTCCATAGTCCAAAAGCCATCAATAAGTGGACTATTGTGCAAGCCTCTAGATGCTTGAGTGGCCATGAAATCATCCATGCATTTTTATAATTTTATTTAGTGGTAGACTTTGGATGCGTGAAGAGCAAAGTTTATGGGGGCGTATTAGAGAAGATTAATTGTGATTTTGGGGGTCCATAAGTGTGACTTTTTCCTACCCAATAAGACAATTATTGATGGCAAAGACTAAACTATAAGCCAGGGAGGCAAGGTGATCTTCCCCCTTATTATCAGGATTTTTTTAAAAAAAATAGAATTTGAATTTAATATTTTTACATATATACACCCAGCTACATATGTACTAACTACAAGTAAAGTAAAGATATATACAAAGAATTTGTATTATTTCAAGCTGAAATCATGCTTGAAAATTTCTATGTTCCAAACAAAGCCTTGGACTAAAACTCATACTAATTGTCACTTCAACTTAAAACAAAGTAGTCAAGCATTAGCTTTACAGAAGAAACATGGTTAGCCATGTGTTGATGGACCACTTGTTGAGTTGAGAATAATTATACTAGTTTATGATGGTAAGGTTGGTTAACCTACTCAAGGAGTAGATATTTATGTGGTGTTGGCATGACATATTAGAGGCAGAGAGACAGGGAGGCAAGCAGCATGGGTTGGGCATGATGATGAGCCCCTGTTTCCTAATGTGCCTGCCCCTGCCCCTGCCAGTGGCCAGTAGTAGGTAACCCATGATTTCTGTGGGTTGCACACCATTGCTTGTTTTCCTCTCTTCACCTCAAGAATGGAGTATTCTTCTTTATAAAATATCACCCTAAGTTCTTTATTATTTTCTTTGAAAAAAAGAATAAAATGACCATGAGTTATTTTCCAATGTAGTGTTTTTTTTCTACTGACTCTATTTCATAATAGTTCCTGGCAATATTAACTAACTAACTAACTAGCAAATAGTTTAATTGACCACTGATATCTTTTAAACCGTTCATTGGATGAGATAAATATATTTAAATTTATCGTGTAACATACTTTAGTAATAATATGATATATTTTTAGTACTTGTAGTTTTATTTATAAAACAAAAGTAGTCGAACTAAAACAATGACAAGTTAAATTTTGAGAATTATTATGAAACAGAGAAGTTAGAAGAAATTCAGATAGAGAAAGGGGGAGAGAGAGAGAGAGCATGTAGCATGATGATTGCACATGTGCAGTGCAGGTGCAGGGCCCCAGTGTCATTTCCTGCACTTCACTTGTGCCAACCTCTTCACTTCTGCAGTCTTTACTGTAAGAATTTTCTTGCAAGTTGAGAAGAAACAGACAAGGGGAGCTCTTCTTTCTTACCGTTGCCAGCACGGCTATTCAAGGAAAGTCTCTTTGACTTTGACCTCCACGCTGGCACTTGCCCTACGCTTTGCTATCCCGTCCCAAACGTTTTTCTCCTGTTTCTACATCACTCCATCAAACCGGCCGTTTAAGACTGGGAAGTACATAATCCGTACTTTACGTCGATGCCTAAAACGTACTACTCCCCCACATTCCAATATACTCCCTCAATTCCAAATTAGGTTATTCCTAAATGATCTACATATTTGTGTTCATTTATTAGGTCTATTCGTTATTTGTGTATTGGAGTAAATGGACATTGATGCATGCATCCATGCACACATGTATTTATAACCCACATACAATATCTTGATTTCCTATTGGCTAGAAAATAGTAGGGATGGTGCATACATTAAGTTTGTTACTAGAGTAAATATAGTATGAGAGAGTTATTAGTTTTTTTTGGTCTTGGTGTATCTATAAAATATGTAGATCAATTGGAATGGAGGGAGTAAGTGCAACGGAATATACAAGGTTGCACTTATTAAGATGGAGGGATTAAGTATTTATAACCATGACTTAAATTGAGATGTACATAAATCATTTTCTTATAGATAATGGATTATTTCATTAGTCGGGCATTATTTTTTCGCTTATGCTTATACTTATCAACCTAAATTTGAATTTTCAATCTTAAATTTTGTGGTGATTTTGAGGTTTTTTCGTCGAAGTTTATTTTTCAGCCTTTGCTTTTTGATCGCTAAGAACACGTATATAAAAGTTTTATTCACAAATTATTTTTCGTTTGTAAATATGCCGTTTCGCTGGCTCCGAATAAAAACATCCTACACCTTTACATCAAGGATGCACACAGGCAGTAAAAATAAAAGTAAAAGAAAGATGAAATCCCTAGTAGGTAACATGAACATGTCATGTTGTCTAGCGATATTTTGCTCTATTACTATCATGAAGAGAATATCGGGATTGTAGGCTGTACTTTGGAGCACCACCTTCAGAAAGAAACGGTCTTTTAATGATGTCAAATTCTAAAATGTGTTTGAATTTAGTGGCATTGACTTCTAAAATTAAAGTGACCAGCAGTCAAAATTTAAATTTTTAAACTTAATTTTGATTTAAGTTCTTTCATTGTAGTTTATTTTTTAGCATTAGCTTTATAGCCATGAATAAAAGATATAGATACAAAAGCTTTATCTATAAATTATTTTCAATTGCTTTGTTTGTTTTTCTATGTCATATCAGCCGTAGCTTAACTGTTTACTCCCTTCGTATAAAAAAAGTCAACCTCATACTAGGATGGGACACATTCTAGTACAACATGTTCATATTCGTTGTAGATGTGTTCCATCTTAATACGAGGTAAGAGGGAGTATATGCTCAACCGATCAGACACTTTGTCGTCCGGAGCATTTTTCTTTTTGCCGTTTTATTTGTTCTTGCTTGTTATAGCCGTTACCGCTGAATTTACCATAGGTCACTCACGTATAGATACTAATACTGTAGAGTGAGCTGTTGTAGCAGTAAACGTCGCTTAAAAGGCGGGAAAAGCTACCGTTGCAGGCAACAACACTGAACTACATGCCGGCAATTGCCTGTCTTCTTCTTGTTTAATCATTCAATCACCTCGTCTTTTCTTGCTTAATCCATCCCTCTGGCCTCTTCTCTTCTTCACCTGCCATTCTCATTATTTTACTCCATTGCATTCTTGTTTACAAGCTTAATCACCATAGGTTATTACTAGTCAGTGTTAACTAATGCAAGTTGATAATAGCCGTTCTCTGATCGCCGGTTGGAAGGTAAAGATATGAAATCAAGGAGTTGACCGGCGCAATTTCTGCACTAGACAACAAACTGATGTTTTGGAGTCATTCATACATCAGATTATAGCTAATCAAGATGCCTCTAACCCAACCAAAGCCTGCGTGTTCTCTTATCTGCATTAAGCCCTGCTTGCTTTGTTGTTTCTTTCAGGAAGAATGATGAAACTTGAGCCGGCAAGATTCCTTCCTGCATCAGGTTCAGTTTAGAATTGTAGTTTAAGAACAAGTTTCAGTTGATCAGCAGCAGCATCAGCTGAGGCCAAATTCTCCTGTTTGTCAATGCTCTGGCCAACAGTTTCAGATCATGATATTATTATCTAAAAAAGATAGTTTCAGATCATGTTCAGATTTCAGAGGGTAAGAAAAAAAAAGTAAGTGATAATAACAATACAATTGGTTAAGGACAGTTTTAACAAGTAAGCTCACACCTGACCTTGAGAGCAAAAGTTCTAGAGCTGCTCTGATTCAAAAGGCCAGCCATGCTCAGATTGCTTTATGATGTCCTTTTGATTAATCAATCCAAACTATACTGAACTAGTACTGCAAAGTCATCACCAACACGAACAAAATAAAATAACAAATAAGAAAGCAAATTAAAGGACAGAACAGTCAAAGCGAGCGCGCCAACTCTTTTTGAACGGCGGAAAAAAGAAACAAAAACCAGTACAAAAGGTGAAGGTGGAAGATGAACTCATTCCTCAATCCTCCAGCGTTTACCTGTCGCTGAAATTGGGACGACCCTGCAAATCTCTGAAGACCAGGATGATATTCAGATTTGTCCATACAAACTATTATATTGTTTTTGTAAAAAAAAATATTCAGATTAACTGTTGAATTAGATTGTGGTGGTTTCAACTTTCAGGTGTGGAGTCAAGAACAAGTCATGTGAATGCAAAGTGCCCAAAAAGCCTAGATTTGAAGTCACACAGGACACCTATCCTGAGCACTAACTGAAATCTGTTGTCACTTGATGCATACGATTTGTGTACCCATGACAGCCAACAATGGCTGGATAATGTTAGACATATTGGTTGACATGACAAATCCCTAATCCTTCTTCCTTTTAGTGCCAAAGTTGGTGTAGGAGCAGTAAACAGCAACATGAGTATGTCCTAAGAATTCAGAGGTGCTGTAGAAATAATTAACATATCTTCATTTTTTTACTGTTCTACTAACTTATATTAGCTCAAATTAATGCTTAGCAATCCTTTGATGGGTTTGCAAAAATTAAAAAAAAGTGTTTTTTTTCGTCCAAACTATAGTTGTTGTAGGACAATAGTTTATAAACTTTTCCTATGTGCAACATGATTATTATTTTGGGGGTGATTGGAGGTTACAAAAAAGACTTTCTCATGCAGTAGCTTTCAGTGTGAACAGTAAGAGAACTTACACATGACATCTTCTATCTAGAAGTGCAGGTATCATGAAAAAAAAAAAGGACATGGCAACAAATCCATTTATTTCAGCCAAAATAGATTATGTAAGCAGCAGCCAGCCATCTCTCTGCAATCTAGATAAGAAAAGAGAAAAAGAAAGAAAATTAAAGTTGAGGTGACAAGTGCACATAAAAGTCTTTTAAACGTCTAGGTATGAAATTATGTGATCCTTTCGCATCTTCCAAACTCCAATCCGTCTCATCTGCTCCTCCTCACATCATTTTCGGTTTTCCTGTGAGCGATGCAAAGTCTACTCTTTGTGTGTGCATGTGTGGAGACTCAGAGACCACGATTCTCACTGCAAATATATCATTTTCTTTCTCTCTTTTTTTTCACCACCGTTCGACTCTCTCTTTTTGACATAACAGCGATCTTCCTGTCGTGTTGTCATTTAGGAATATATGATCATTATGATCTGTACTTTTCCCATGTTATCAAGTTGAAGGTATAGCCAGGGTTTTTTGGATTCACTGATCTTACTTACCATCTGAGTGCACACTCGCAAGAACCCTAAAAAGAACCTTGCATGATGCGTCTTCCATGTAATCGAAAAAAATAGCTCCTGTAAGACAACAAACCATTTAGTTACCCGTACTCTTTTCGTACATGGTATCTCCAAATCTTGTCACATAATATTTAATTCAGTTCTAGAACCGGTTGACCCCAAAACGTAAAAGCGGCACCCTCCATTTCCATCTAGTAGTAGTCAAATACGATGAAAAATCCGGGTGCAGGCTAGACTTGAATTTGGACCTGGCGTACATATCTACATACAACTTGGTCAATACTCACAATCTTTTCCATGAAAAATTCAAAACTTGTCCAACTCATGACGACATAGAGGCTGCATCTGATGGTCACATTCAGCTGGAAGGGTCTGGATGTACAACCCCTGGGCCAGTGTTGATTTCTTGGCACACCAAAGCCAAAGAAGGCCACAAGGTTATCTTCAAAGTCTCAAGTCTAGTCTTGTTCCATATGAACACTTGCCCTGTTTGTCATTCATGCATCTTTTTTTTTCTCACTTGATGCAAATGTTGCAACACCATCAAGATGTTGAGGCCTCACAGGGCTCCAAATGATGGGGCATGCTGGAGAGAAATTAAAAGGTAAAAAAAAAAGAGAGGACAAAAGATGATGCTGATGAGCTTTATTCCAGTCATTGTTAAACAGCAACTGGCCGGCTAGGTGTGCCGTTTGGTTTTCCATATTGGCAACTAGGTGAGCATCAAGCCATTTTTGACCCAAAAAAGGGATCAAAGTGATCACCTCCATATGTAAAAGAAGATAAGAGTTGTAGATTCTTACATTTTACTTTGGATGTATAATTGGAGTGATCTTTTTTAAAAGCATGCCTTTGAAAAAAATCTTGCTGATGAACTAGGCATGTGGTTGGTCTGAGAAACCACACATGTTTGGCTGCAAGAATACCTATTTTTTCTCTCAGTGAGATTTTGTGCACATGAACTGTAAACATTGATAGTGAACCATCATTTTGAGGTCATGTTGGTTACAGGTAATACTGTAGCAAATTTTAGTTGGGCTAGCAAGAACAGGTGGTGAACATCAAATAATTAGCTTTATGAAGCTGTCTGGATGGTGAGATTAAAAATAGTTAGTAAAAGAGACAAACTTGTCTATTGTAGAGTGGATATGCATGTACTATTGATTACTGCCAATAAAAAGGACAGGACAGCCATCATAGTGGGTTAATTTAGCAGACTAGCACTAATGCTCAGTGATTTGTTTCTGATTTTTTTTATTTTAAAAAAGAAGGTGAAAGTGAAAGGATGGACAGTAGCAGACAGGAGAATTGTCTGCTACTTGAAGCCTGATGATTACAAATGCTACAAGCATGGATCTTTTGGGCCAGCCCAATATAACCAACACGTAGGAGCTTTAGGCCAAGCCCATGTAGCCAAAATGCCAAATAGCCCAGATGGAATAACCAGAAACTGGTTAGGCTACATCAGTGGTCTACTCTACTGCCAATGTTTTTCTCTTGTAATGTAAATTGTGAAACAACTGAAGCTCAGCTAAGTACAAGGAGCAGCAGTGAAGCTATTCATTGTGCATTTATATACATTATCAGTGTGACATACCATCGCAAGAATTTTCACTGGAAATGGGTTTCAGATTATGTGAACTGATGACCCACAGATAGCATAAACCCCAGAGAAGATCTCCTAGCCTATATATTCTTCCCTGATGCGTCTGAAAGTTTGATCAGAGATGCATAAAAGCATAAGAGATGCATAAGGCATGAATTTATTTAGGCCATATGATAATTCAGAAGGAGCATGTAGAGTTAGAATTTCAAACCTGTCGAAATTAAAAAAGGAACACCCACTGATGAACACACACCTGAATGTCATATGCTCGTCAGAAATATATTTTTCCACTGCATATCTGCATTCGTCATACTGCTCGATCAGGTGGCCGGCTTACGTAATCATGGATGCAGGATGCATATGCAGACATGGCCGGAGAAGGCAGCGACGGAGGCTGCTCGTCGCCGGTGATCGAAGAAGGCGGATCTTTCTTCAGTTCGTGGTGTCCTTTGCGGGACTAAAAAATACAATAGGAGATAATTGTAGGGACTTCTATGAAAATTGACCAATGTATCGCACCAATGAAAGTGGATTTATGCAGAAACACCCCTGTTCCCGTTCGAATTTACACAAGGAAACCCCCAGTGAACTGCACGCAAAGTTTCATCAGAAACGAATTCAACTTAACAGTTGGACTCCGTTTCGAATTAACAAGGAACGAATCGTTTCGGAATAACAGTTCAAATTAGAGCCGGATTCAGTTCAATTCATGCAATAAATATATGAGGTCATAGCACCTGATCGGCAATCAATCACCAAACGTAGGTCGTTTCAGAGATCGATCAGCTTCAGAACTCGCCATCGATCAATTAGACATCGATCAGCTCGCGTGACATCATCAATGGCGGCGGCAGAAGAGAAGAAGAAGATGATCAAGGTGATGAGCTCCGACGGGGAGCCCTTCGAGATGACGGAGGCGGCGGCGAGCATGTCGCGGATACTCCTCCACATGATCGAGGACGGCTGCGCCGACGGCGGCGCCGGGATCACTCTCCCCAACGTCGCCGGCAGCGCCCTCGCCAAGGTCATCGAGTACTGCACAAAGCACGCCCCCGCCGCCGCCGGCGAAGGTAGCAGCAGCAGCACGGCGGCGGAGGAGCTGAAGAAGTTCGACGTGGAGTTCACGGAGGTGGGCATCGACATGCTGTACGACCTGATCATGGCGGCCAACTTTATGGGCGTGGAGGGGCTGCTCAGCCTGGCGGCGCAGCGCACGGCGGAGCTGATCAAGGGCAAGTCGCCGGAGCAGATCAGGGAGATGTTCGGGATCAAGAACGACCTCACGCCGGAGGAGGAGGAGGAGATCCGCAAGCAGTACGAATGGGCCTTCTAGACTATTAGGGTTCAAAATTCTGGAGCGAAATTTCAGTTCTATCGTACCCCTCCAATATGATATTATTTCGGCTTTCTTTTATTTACTATAAAAGATGTCCGTGCGTTACAACGGGTGAATGCTATTTTAATCTTATTATTATTATTATATGCTTTGGCTAGCGTGAAATTCAATGTGGAAATTCGCTTGGATATTTTTTTTTAGAAAATCATAGCTCTAATTAGGAGTCTGACATTAATCTCAAGTTAGTATGCAAGTTTTTTTAAAGAGATTTCTTATACGACTCCTTTTGTATTTTCAAAAGCAAACGAACTTAATTAAAATCCGACTCAAACACAAATCTGTATTTTCAAAAGCGAACGAATTTAAAAACTGATTTAAACACGGATGACGTACCAAAATATCAGCAAAAACATCTTCAATTTTTATAATAGTAGCGATTTGATAATATTTTGTTCAAATTTGACCAAATTTTGTTCGAACTTTTGGAAATTTTGGTATATCGGCACCCTTTGGTATAAACGCCGAAAACAAAAGATTGAACCCTGCTTTTAGTAGTACTTACTAACTATGTATTACTACACTCTTCGTCCTAAAATATAAATTTTTATAACTATGAATTTAGACATGTATTTGTTTAAATTTATAGCTAACATTATTATATTTTAGGACAAAGGCAGTATATCATATCAAATCACAAACTACAGTAGAGTTACTACCTCAGTCCCAAAATAGTGGTCGCTTCGACTGTTTTCTTGCGACGTTTGACCATTCGTCTTATTTGAAAAATTGGTGCAAATATAAAAAATGATAAGTCATACTTAAAGTGCTTTTGATAATAAAGAAAATCACAAATAAAATAAATAATAACTCCATAATTTTTTGAATAAGACGAATCATGAAAAGTTATAAAAAAAACTCAAAGCGACAAGTATTTTGGAATGAATGTAGTAGTTATTATTCAGAAGTAATTAGTAATAGATTTTGTGCAATTTATCACTCGCATGCATTGCCATTGATTAATTACCTTGTCCTAATTTGTATTTGCAATGTACTTAGACTCGATATTCGATTCAATTCATGGGAAAAAAAAGGATGCGCACGAAGCATCTGATCGGCAATCAATCACCAAATTAACGTAGGTTATAGAGATCGGACAGCTTCTTCGCCGTCGTATCGATATTTTTCGGTGCCGATCGAATAAATTATTTTAGTTAGGATTAAATAAATTATTCGGAGTCATGTGACCCCGGGTAATCGAACGTGGGAACACCACTACCCGTAGCCGAAGGGAAATGTAGCTCTTGATGTTTTTGGCGCCAAGATTATATATGGCCATTATATATCCCCCATAGAACAATCACATATATAAGAAAAAAAAAACTAATACACTTAATTTTCTCTGTAGGAACTCCTAGAGGGAATTCAGTTTTAATAAATCGTCTTGGTTCCATTATTCAGGGGCGGAGCTATAATGATTCCTATGTATTTTTAGGGATACCCAACTTTTTTTTATCAAGAAACAAGTATACTTCAATATATACATATGTACACATATTAGTTAGCCAAGTACTCTTCCTTACTGAGATGTATATAGATGAAAGGTTTAGAAAAGTGAAAAATCTTGCTAATCTTGCACTCTCACTGTCCGATTTCATATTTTTCTTTAGAGACACGGACCGCCAAAGATAGCATCAAAACCGCAAAGCTAATAAGTTATGTCATATGCTATATATCCGATAAGGAGATTTTTTTTTTCTGGACATGATCAAGAATGTAGGGAATAAAAAATGCATCCATTCTTGTTTAGTATGGAAAAATGGTAAAAACCACGAGGCTCTATTAGCTTAGTCATTCACGAAACAACTCGTGTTTGTTAGAACACACACTACTTGGTTTTTCTATTCCGGCATCTGTGTGCAAGGGTGCTGATCGAGAGAGAGAGCAGATAACTAGAACCTTAATCTTCCTAATTTTGCACATGGAAAAGAAGACGAATTGAGTTTTTGGGAGTGCATCACATGAATGTGATTTATCACTACAACTTCTTCATGTAGAGTAATCTTTTTTGCCGGAATGTTAAGAGTAATCTGTCGGTACGGGTACATGATCGTCTACTCCAACTACACCATGGCTCACTGTGGCAAATGCAAATGGTTTTTGCTTCTGGCAACTGTGCTTCTGTTCCGCAACTACTCTTTTATTCTGTTCTTGTCTGATGATTCTATTTTTATGGGGGAAATGAGCTGGACATGCTTGTTTCTATGGTTTACAACTGTTGTTGCATGTCTATTTTGTTTATCTAAGAGCAATTTGCCAATGGTCTATGTTATCATCATCATTTATTATTGAATTAAATTGAATGGTAAATTACTGAAAGATATTTCCAACATTATAAACCCCAAGAAGATCTTCCCTGGCGCGTGTGGAAGTTTGATCAGATATTAAGCATTTTAGATAAAGAAATTAAATAATCTGGCCCTCTACACCAACCTAATGTATCAGAGATTAGCATTTTTGGATAATAAATTAATAAGGCGGCCGAGAAGAGGGCAGATTTTTTTCTTCAGTTCTTTGCGCTCCAATCCGAACCGCACGCCTCTCATCTGACAGTCGCAGTTGAGTCGGTAACAAATTAACAATGATAAGCGATCCAGATTTATGAAGAAACACCCATTCTTCTCTTCGAATTTACACAAGGAAACGAATTCATCTTAACGTACAGTTGAATTCCGTTTCGATTTAACAAGCAAAGCAATCGTTTCGGAATAGCAGTTGAGATATTAGACTCGGATTCGATTCATGCAAATAAATAGATAATCACAGATCACCTCCTGATCATCGGCAATTAATCCAGGTTTCAGAGATCGATCGATCGATCAGCTTCTTCAATAATAATTTCTCCGTGCAAATCGGTTGCTAGCTCGCTTGACAGTTAATGTCATCAATGGCGGCGGCAGAAGAGAAGAAGAAGAAGATGATCAAGGTGATGAGCTCCGACGGGGAGACCTTCGAGATGACGGAGGCGGCGGCGAGCATGTCGCGGATACTCCTCCACATGATCGAGGACGGCTGTGCCGATGGCGCCGCCGGCATCCCTCTCCCCAACGTCGCCGCCAAGCCCCTCGCCAAGATCATCGAGTACTGCACCAAGCACGCCGCCGCCGCCGCCGACGACGAAGACGGCAGCACGGCGGCGGCGGAGGAGCTGAAGAGGTTCGACGAGGAGTTGATCGGCGTGGACACGGACACGCTGTACCACCTGCTGATGGCGGGAAACTTCATGGGCGTGGAGGGTGTACTGGAGCTGGCCGTCCAGCGCACGGCGGAGCTGATCAGGGGCAAGTCGCCGGAGGAGATCAGGGACACGTTCAAGATCGTCAACGACTTCACGCCGGAGGAGGAGGAGGAGATCATCAAGGAGAACGCGTGGGCCTTACAGTAAATCATAATTTGTTAGGCGTAGTAGTAATTACTTACTAATAATAGATTTTTGTTTATGCGTTTGCTTAATTATTAGTAGTACCTTTTGCAATTGAGAGTTTTTCGAGTCCTAATCGATTTAATTAGTTACTACATTTTTGCAATATTGTTCAATTTAACATGTGCATGTTTTGGCGCCAAGATATGTGAGATATGGCATTATTCCCCAGAGAACAGTCTTCAACAATCTAATTCATCTTAACTAATCGTCTTGGTTGCAAATATATATATGATGCTTCAGTAATGCAGGGATGTTTCAGTACACTGCACTCAGCAGGCTGGTGTGGCAACATCTACATGATCCTTGATCAGTGTGAAAATAAAAAGGGGGTAAAAAACCAGGCATAATCATTCATGAAACAACTCTCAGCAACATCCCTCCGGCGTCACACAACATAATCATTAACCAACGATAATATAATATTAAGGCGGCATTCACGTGGTCACAGAACATAGACCAACCCTGCACAGTACATGCAAGAACCAGGCATAACTGCATTTCTCATACTACAGATAAAGAAGCCATATATATGACTTCGTCACAATTCTACAGATACAACTTCAGTGTACTCTTACAAGAACCCATACATGCCACAGGTCAAGAAACCATTAAATCACACAAGCAAGTACGGATATGGCTTATGCAACGCTGGCTACATCACTGGTTGACATCATAAATCAAACTGGGTACCACCCACATGTTGTCTACTTGAAAGTCTGGGACGCGGTCTATTCTACTAGGAACTGGCTGACCGAACTCGACCGCAGTCCAAGGTTCACCAGAATCTCCAGATGGTTTCGCAACATAAATCCAGTTACTCTTTCCGCCCCATCTTTCAGGGCTCGTGCAAGAGAATGTAGGGTCCCTCCCATCAAGGTTGACAAAGAGAGCCTGATTTTCCAACCTTTCCATCTTCACACATTCAACTGTTTCAGCAGAAAACTCAAGACGAAAGACTTGAAAGGTGCGAGGCAATTGGTCGCGGTCTGTTGACAAATCAACCATGAGAAGCATTTCACCACAGGCCACCAGCCATGGCCCAGAACGTGGGCCTGTAACCATTTCTTCTCGTCGCAGAACCGCTGCTTCCTGTATGCTGAGCTGAGGTGCAAATTGCATGGTGTGAAGCCTGCCAAGAACATCCATCGCAAAAATCTCACCTTTGAAGAGCACAATCTGAAGAATGTGCTCACCGCCATAAACGTGCTTTGTCCAAGAGTTTGTTCCAACCTGCCAATAGAATATGGATGACCTCGAACAAAGTATCAGATGCGAGTTGGGTGAATTAAGTGGAGCCGTAAGGATGCCGTAGTAGATATCCCTGTCGCCCATGAAGTTGAGTTTGGGAGACTTCAGCTTAGTGCCAGTGTAAGCATCAACAAAGAGGCAGTTCTTCTCATGATAGGAGAAGATGAGATATCCATATGAGCAGCCCAAATAGCGCATGCGATTTGGAGCATCTGGCGGAGCTGAACAACGAAGGGATATGTTTCTCTTGGATGGATCATCAAGCTGCCATTTGCAGTAAGATAAAAGATTGTCCTTCAAAAGGACGCGAAGGGGACGGATATTAGGTGTATTTAGTTTGAGGCAGAGAGGTGGGAAGTTGAAAGTATATACGGATGGGAAGGAAGATAGCGCAGCTCGCCAAGAGTGGCAGGTGGCACTAAAAGCAAGCAAGTCCTGGAATGAGCTAAGCAAAGCAATGATTTGGTGAAGGAGGCTTTCCAGGAGACCTGGCCAAACATGGGGTTCACACAAGGTAGAAGATGTAGGCACTGACGAGTGGCAGGTTTTCTTAAAGGGCTTTTCTGCAGCAGCAACTTCCCTGTCAAACAAAGAAAAATTCAGAGACTACTGGAGCAGAGAAAACATTCGAAGATAAAATTACTACTTCGTACTAGTAAAGATTGAGAGATAGAGTGGAGTGATATTGATCCAACTGTGTTGTTTCAGTGAAGCAATATAAAGCGGGAACTTCACCTACAGCTTCTTGAGTCATTACAGTGACCCTTATGAGTTATGACACATTGAGGCAAATAAAACTGGCCATTTCATTGAACTGTAAGTCTGTAACGAACTAACGATTCCCAGAATAAGATGTGCATCAACGTCCTAGATGCCAACCAAAACAATATACACCAGAACCACCTACAGCTTTGATATCTTGAACAATACCACAATTGTAATAATCTGTTTATATTGTGCCAAACCTATTTTTGTTTTTTTTTCCTCCCTTCCCTTCAAAATAAGACAAAACGGTACTTCGTATTCCACCCTCCCAGAATTAATGAAAATGTTTATTTTGACAATATGAATATGCGGCAATACACCTTATTTATCTGGAAAAAAGATAGGTGCATTTGATTAATATAATTCATGAATAGATCTGGTTGGTTCCTTTTGGCAGCCAACGCAGCTTCAGCCATCAGTGATTCAGTGTCAAGTGCTACCATACAAGAATGTCAGGTACCACAAACTTCTTGGAACTATATACCTATAATCAACTAGAAATCTAGAAAAGTAAGCAAAAATCGAAGCAAGAAAAGAAACCAAATCGTAGTTAGGGTTACGTACCTGTTGCCGAGAGCGCTCAGCTCCGTTGGCGGCGGCATCTCCTGGCGGCTCCCGTCCATGGCCGCTGCTGCTCCTACCACTCACTAACCCGTAGCTTCACCGGATCCGCCGCCCGGCGAGGAGACCGGGCAACCGGCGGCGGCGCGTCTGAGCCTCCGACGCGAGGCGAAGCGAAGAAGCGGCGGATATGGATGCGTCGGCGAGGCGATGATCCATGGCCCATGGGAGGCCCAAATAACCCGCAGGCCCGTAAAACTTCGCAATCCGGCCCAAATATTGGTTTGGGCCCACAATTTTCGGCCCACATGGAGAGACCAAACTGGCCCACGTTGAAGGCCATAAGACGAGGAGGAGAAGGGGGGAGAGAGAGGGCAAACCAACATTGCCGGAGAGGACGCCGGCGGCATCGTCGTCCTCGCCATCGCCGGAGATCGGACCTCCTCCACAGGTCCGCGCTCTCTCTACCCTCCCCGCCTTCTCGCGCCTAAACCCTGTTCCTCTTTTTTTAGGCTGTGTTTAGTTGGGGAAAAGGAAATTTTTGGGTGTCACATCGGACGTTTGATCGGATGTCGGAAGGGGTTTTCGGACATGAATGAAAAAACTAATTTCAGAACTCGCCTGGAAACCGCGAGACGAATCTTTTGAGCCTACTTAAGCCGTCATTAGCACATGTGGGTTACTGTAGCACTTATGGCTAATCATGGCCTAATTAGGCTCAAAAGATTCATCTCGCGATTTATAGCCAAACTGTGCAATTGGTTTTTCTTTTTGTCCACGGGGCCTTACTTGATACATTTCTCGATCTCTTGTCTCATCCAACCCTAACCAAGAAACGGGCGCGTTAGCTAGGGTTGGAATTTCCACTGGATTTTGTTGTTAGATGTGCTTGCTAACAAGAAACAACCCTAGATTGATATGGTTGATTAGGTGGGTTTATCAATCGTGTCATGTAAATCAACGTGCCTCTTCTACTTTTGGGGTTGATGTTTTTAATGGAAAAATAGTACTCTTTGGATTAGCGGCGTTGATTTTTTTTAATAGAAATTTGGAAGCCATGCATGAGTTGATTGATGTACAAATGGAGAGAGGAATCAGTACGCAAAGAAAAACTCAGATCATTTTTATGCGCATTATTTGAGTACACAGTACTGAAGTGCTCCATAGAAAAGTTCAAAACTGTACTATGCAGGAAAACATTTCGATTAGAGAAAAAAAAAACTAGCCCTTTTCCTATATGTTATTGTATATTTGTATCTCCCTGAACATAAAAATGCACCTGGTTGAATTGAAATCTTCTTTCCCATTGTATAATGACGATTTAGATGTCTTCTGCATGTATTTGGTAGCTGAAATTCTAGTAGGCTTCCAGATTAGTCAGTTTCATCCTTCTAATAACTTGGGATCAAATTCGTTATTGCAGGGAATTCGGCAATCCGCCATCATGCAAAGCCCCAGCAAGGTCTCTGATGCCTCCGGCTCAAAAGGTTGGGCAGAACTCCAAGAAGAACTGCTTCACTACATTGTTCCTTTGTTGGGCTCCTTCATCGACATTCTCGCCTTTGCTGGCACCTGCCATTCTTGGCGTGCTGCCTTCTCATCATACCCATCAAAATCTGCCTTTCGCACCTTACTCCCACCACTCCTCGTCCGACCCAATGTCCGCGTCAAAGCCCCTTCTAGCAGCAATGGTCCTCGCAAGCTACGCTCATGTCAGGTCATTGATCTAGCCAACCGAAACACCCCGCTCCGCTGCCAGATTCCTCAAGAAACTCTGCAGAAGATGCTTTTTGCAGGCTCTTCTCATGGTCAACTCATATGCTGCCGCAGTGGTTACTGTCTCGTTGTTGATGTGTTCACAGGTGCTGAGGTTTCACCTCCACGTCTTCCATTCAGCAGGGACCATGAGGAGATCTACTTTTGTGGCACTCTGACGGCTCCTATCACGGCACCCAACTCACATCTCCTTATCAGCAACCGGTCATCTCTGTTCGATTGGCCGGTTGGAAGTGACTCCTGGTCTGAGCTCAAGCTTCCTGTTAATCGGGTCGATCAGATTGTGGAATTCAATGGTCAGCTCATCGCCGTGATTGAATACAAGCTGTACACTTTGCAGTTGGCCCCCAAGCTTCGCCTGAAGAAGATAAAAACCCTGTGGTGGGATGACATGAGTGAATGTCCATATTTGAGACCATGGCTAGTGGTTTGCGATGACATGCTTCTCATTGTTGACCACTACATAACTTTGTCATTTGGAGCACCAGTCAACTACAGACCGTACCGCCTGGACATGTCAGCCAAGCCTGCAAAATGGGTGGAGGTAAAGAAGCTGGAGAACTGGGCACTCTTTATCGGGGGTGATGCGAGAAGCCCGCCGTTTGCTTTCAAGAACCCGGAGAGCTGGGGAGGGAGGAGCAACTGCTTGTACTATGCTCACTACTCCCAGCCATGGAGCCTTCATGGGTTGGGTGATGATGCAGATGCTGTGTGGGATCCTACCACTGATGATAACCTTGTGTTCAAAAGAAACTGGTACAGTCAGCTGCAGGCCTTCTGGGTGTATCCAAGCATGTTCTATTCAGACGGAGACGGCCAGTGATTGGCACACGCACGAGTGCTCTGCTCTTATTAGCTTCTTCTGAAATTGCCCCCTTGTGATGTAGAGCAGAGACTTGTGCAACTTGGCCTAGAAATCTAGGAGATCCTCATGGTGGTCTTTATGTCTAGTTTAACACTTGCAGTCGTTTTGTAGTTCAGTTATTAGCTGCATTACCATCTGATAGTAGGGTGTGACTGCACTGGATGCAAGTGTAGTTAACTAGTTGTTGCTTTTCCACTGGTGATGGTAGGTAATGTTTCGTTCTGTAAGGGTTTGGAACTTTTGTTCTTCTTCGCAGCAATGGTTTGGAACACTAATGTAATGCTTGTGCACTTTGTCTTGTGATTTGGTGCTGCTCCAAATTTTCTTGCAGGACAAATAGATTTTCTTGTACTGGGATATTTTCTATGTACTTCTGAATCGGAATCACATTGGTAACTTTGATCTGTAATTTTGGAGTTTCAGGAAGCAGAAAGAAGCCTAGTGTTCCGGTAATGGGTTGATAAACATATTGGGCAATTGTAAATTTACCACAGTTTTAAATTGTTATTGCAAAACTACCGCATTCGAATAGCATTCTTGCAAAATATCATAAAAACCAGAGTCTTAAGTTAGATTAAGAAAAACAATGGGCAAGTTTGCAAATGCCCCAAACGTATAAGATTTACATAAACCCCTCTCGATCAGATCAAATCCACTCCCCGCAAAAAAAAAAAAAGATCAAATCCACTCAACTGCACGCGTGTGCATGTTTCAGAAACGGATTCATCGCAACAGTTCGCATTGAAATTAGACTCGGATTAGATCGGTTTCATGCAATTAATTGATTTCTCCGTGCAAACCGGTCGCTAGCTCGCTGGACAGTTGTCGTCATCAATGGCGGAAGAGATATCAACAAGATGATGAGCTCCGACGGGGAGATATCATCAATGGCGGAGAGGGCGGCGAGCCTGTTGCGGCAACTGATCGAGGACGGCTGCGCCGCCGCCAAACCCCTCGCTGAGATGGTCGAGTACTGCGCCAAGCACGCCGCCGGCGAAGCTCAAGGTAAGGAAGAGGAAGTATTAGACGGCGAGTCCAGCGACGAGGAGGAGACGGACATACTCAGGCTGGAGGCCAGCTTGATGGGCGTGGAGAACATGCTCAGCGCATGGCGGAGCTCATCAAGGACAAGGACAAGCCGCCGGAGCCGTCGCCGGAGAACGACCCCTTCCACGGCTTTCACAGTATACATTCATTTATTGAGCACTGCTACACAGACTAAATTTTCTTATTAACAATCATCTCAACCATCTTATTATATAGTGAAAGCAGCAGCCTATATTACACGAGAATGCGCCACATCATCACAAATATAATAGCCGTCAGATAAAGGGTTTGGATAAACTATAGCCATTGGATCAAACAGGTACATGTATTAAAAAAAACATAAATGGGCTAAACATATGGAAATTTTCGGATACCTCCTCCTAGACACATGATAAAAATGAGTGGGGATAAAGAGAGAAGAAAGATGAGGCTTCTAGTGATTTCTCTTATTATAAGCATATAGTACAACTTGGAAATCAATACTTTGTAAAATAAAATTAACTTATTATATCAAAACCTTCTTCAAAGCTTACCTAAACTAATAGAACATATAGAAAAGTTCTTAAACAGATTAAAAGTCGCGCAAAGCGCGACTACGTGGCTAGTTTAATTTAGCACTGCTACACAGACTAAATTTTCTTACTCTCTTCATCCCAAAATAATTTTCTTACTCCCTCCATCTCAAAATGTTTGACGCCGTTGATTTTTTTAAACATGTTTGACCGTTCGTCTTATTCAAAAAATTTAAGTAATTATTAATTATTTTTCTATCATTTGATTCATTGTTAAATATACTTTTATGTATACATATAGTTTTACATATTTCACAAAATTTTTTGAACAAGACGAATGGTCAAACATGTTTAAAAAAGTCAACAGCGTCAAATATTTAGGGAAGTATTAACAATCATCTCAACCATTTAATTTAGTTGCATGAAAGTTATAAAAAATCAACGACACGTCAGTTTTAGTAAGAAAATGTTAGTACGTATAGCCTTTTCCTTGTTTATTTATTATTAGTTAAAGACATTATTATTCAGAGTAATTAGCAATAGATTTGTTTAAAAGATTTCGAATCCTGATTAATGATTTATAGTATTTTGCAACGGATTTGCTAAATGTGTCGCCAGTTTTTTTAGGTTTATCAGGTTTTGGAAAATAATATCTGCTCAGCAGATAAATGTGCCTTCCTGACCAGTATGAAAAAGAAGGCAAATTTTCAGGGAACAATGCTTTCATGAGGAATCCATTTATGCCGAGTCAATAAACCGTAGTTAAATCACACAAGCAGTATGGCTAAAAACTTGATGACAACAAAACGAAGATGATAGATAGATCACTGGTTGATGCAAGCCGACGCTTCTTCGTTCAGGATTCCAGGGATGTACTCACACATGACACATTAGTGTTAGTGTTAGTAAGAGTTTACCAATAAAATTTCAGTGAGTTAGTAGACCATTACTAAAGCAAAAGACATGATTAAATGATCGTCCGATTTTCGGTTCTGGAAACTAGTGTTAACCTATCTATCATGCGCCTTCTTGATCGCTAAGAGAAGGTAAAGTAAATTGCAATGCCAAGGCGTTCCGCTAACGAAGTCAATCATGAAACAACTCTCAACAACATTCATAGTACAATTTAGCCTAAAGATATATATATATTGTGCAACTCATGCGTCACATAACATTGTCAGCTATATAATGTAAGTCTGGAACTGTCGAAACATAAATTTGGCAATAATAAAAGAGGTAGCGTACGAGACCTAAAAGTGGATGGATGCGGAGACAAGGATTTGGACAGGTTCAGGCCCTCTTAATGAGAGGTAATACCCTACTCCTGTTTGGGGATTTGAATCCGCCGGGTGTAGTATAGATCTGACGATCATATGTGCTCATGCCCCTAAAGGGCCTCCTGCCCACCTTATATAGGATGGAGGGCAGGATTACAAGATAGAAACCTCCACCAATACGGTATCAGTTTACTAAATCTACTTTACAATCTTATCAAATCAGGACTTTAGGCCGTTCCGTAATATACAAGGAAATGTAATACCCAAGTCATGATCTGTTAAATATTTCATAGATATGAGTTATCCCCTATAACTAGTCGGATAACCATGCCGTGTGGGTATGGGGTACCCATAATCTCCACAGTAGCCCCTGAGACCTTCGCAGTCGAAAAGATAATCTTCTCTCGAACTAGATTACTCCAAAGCCTAGTGTTTCAATCATCTTCGCTATGATCTCCCGAGTACTTTTACCGAATCAGAAGACCGTGGAGGGCTAAAAAACAAAGTCAGGTGCATCGACTAGATGCACCTAATAGGTGTAGCCCCGACTATGTGGTTAATTGAATAAACCAAACATATAGTCAGGGAATAAATAATCCAACCAACTGAGTGGTTTTTGATCATTATAGTCAACCAAGTGACTTGATATCAACATATAGCATATGCGGTATGAATCCCCAAATAACATGATCCAAGTGATATACCGACTGCTTTGTAAAAATTGATGCGAGCAACCTAAAGTTGACTACATCATTGAAAATTCACTTAGCAAAACAGCTATAAAAAAGCTTGAATACAGTGAATAAAGAAATTTCTAAAGTATTGGGCATACACCATGCGCACACTGCTTTAACAGATGTGCTTAAGTCCTTAAAAGACACATGATTTCACCACACCTGAAAATATACGGTATATGTAGTGTAACATCCGAGTAAATAAACTCATAAGGATTTATCAATCGCCTGGAAAATGACCATAATATATAATCAGCCTAAGCCATAATATTGGTCAATAAAAATGCACACTTACGTGGCAAAACGCAATGATATTGTATCCAATCAATTGCTTGATAAACCCAAACAGCGCCTTGACTATATAAAAAAGTCAGCGGGGTAGCTATAAAAAACTTCACTGTTGGGTACCTTTTAAAATGCATTGTACCAACTCCTAAAAAGTTGAGTAACTGTGATATAAAAAGATTTTAAGGTATTGGGCACTTGATCACGCGCACTTTGGCCTAAGCAAAAAGTGCCTAAGTCCCTAAAAGAACGTGACAGGCCACACCTGAAAATATGGGCTGCAGACATATTAGGCCTAAGCCAAAAAATATGCCTTCGACACCCTTTAAAGGATGACGCATGTAACATACTCCCGAGTAATAAATCTTTCGGGTGATATAGACCAAGTGTAGCTCATATGAATAGCTTCTGATCTGAGTGATTATCCCTTATGGGATACTCCCAAATAGATATAATAATTGAATCCCAACTGGCGCAAGTATTCGGTTGATAACCCTTACTGGGAATAATAAATAGTCTAGTTTTTGAGCATAGAAAATAGACCCATGATCATGAATTCATGTTACATGTATCAGGAACAAGTCCAAATTGAAGGTATGATGCTTGTGTTTGAGCAGGTAAGCCCCTGAGCATATAGCTTGTCCTTCTGTCGTAGTCACAATTGTCGATTGATGGTAGCTGACGCAGTTGGCATAGAGACAAGACGACCAATATAGATAATATTGCCCACCAGAGGTGGCAAAAATATTGGTGGTAGTGAAGATAATGATACCAATCAAAAGTGATGAAGTTGCACAGCCGTGGAGGCGAAGAAACTAGTTGGTAGTAGTCAGGTCAGCCAGCAATGAATATGAAGGCGCTCAGCGATAAAGTTGCATAGCCATGGCAGCGAAATAATCAGTCAGTGACAGACGAGGCAGCTGGTGAAGAAGATGAAGATGCCCATTAGTGGTGACATAATAAGTCATCCGTGAAGGCGAGGATACCGGTTGGTGGTGACGAAAGCAAGCCGAGGGTGAAGATGTACACACGCATCAAAGGCGATGACGAAATCCACCAATCATGAAGATGAAGAAAATAGTCGGCGATGACAAACGCAACCGACAGTAATGATGATTAGCAGCAACAAAGATGATCGACTATGATGACGAAGTTGCCCATCAAACAGCAGTAGAATAGGCTATGTTGAAGAGGCTTGACAGGATATTGATGAAGATGACGATGTCGGTAATCCAGTCAATAGCAGTGTAGCAACCAATGATAATGACTAAGACGCTCATCAGCGTTTGCATAGTAGGTCAACCGTGAAGGCGAAATAACAAGCCGGCAATGACGGAAGCAACCGGAGGCGAAGACGTAGTCATCCATTAGCAATGGCAGCGATGTCAGGGCCGATGAAGTAGAGGTGCTGGTGATGAAGTCAATGACAATAATCCATCAAACTGTTGAGAAGATATCAAAGCTCAAGTAATTTTCTTGATGTGTGCATAACGAAGATTGATGTAACACCCCTTGATTTGTAAAGATGGTAGTAGAACTTGGAGTTGTAGCTGTTGCAGATGCTTCACTTGAAGTAAAGTAAATACTGTTATCCAACTCATCAAAACTGAGTTGATTGGTTGATAACTCTAAACTCCCGGACATGTAGATAGAATCTCAAACTTTGATACTTGAAAAATTTGGAGTAGATTGTGGCGGCGTGAAGAAGCCAAAATTGCCGGTGTAATAATAAGAGTTGCTGAAGTAGAACATCTGCTCTGAAGTGAAGACGAAACTGATGACTCCCGAAGTAGGTTCTATAGAACTCGTTGGCTGATTGATTGATTGCTTCATCTTGACATAAAGCTTGTCGAATTTTGAGAGTCTTGTATTTGTGTAGCCCCTGACTCTTTGGTTAGTTGAGAAACAACTGAACATAGAGTCGAGAACTGTAGCTTCTTGTCATCGAGTAGTCATTGCTTGAGTGAAGATACGCATAGAAGATGTCCGAGTAGAAATCTTGAATATTGGTACACCACTTGTTGTAGTAAAATAACACGGCATTATACTTGTTGACGCATGCCGAGATGTTGAGGCTCTTGTAGACGTCGTGGTCGGCGAAGTAGCAAAGCTTGCGAAGTAGAGGCAATAGAGTTTGCCGGTGCCGAAGATAATAAAGATGAAGTTGCTCGAAGAAGTAGAGTGATGATGAAAACGAAGACGTTCTTTAACAGCGGCAAAATAGGCCAGCCATGAAAGTGAAGACACCATGCGCAGCGGCAAAGGCAAACTGGTGATGACGATGACACCAGTCAATGTTGACGAAGACACGTAGCTGTGGAGGCGAACAAACCAGTCGGCGTCAGACAAGGCAGCCAGCAATGAAGACGATGACGTCCATCAGTAGTGGTAGCGGTATAAACCAGTCGTAGAGGCGAGGACACCAATCAATCAGTACACGAGACGACCGGCGGTGAAGACTATAAGGCCAATCAATAGTATCATAATCATGCAGCCATGGAAGTGAAGAAACCAGTCGGCAGCAGACGCAGACAGCTTGTGTTGAAGATGACGACGCCTATTAGCGATGGCGGCGATGTGGCCAGCCGTGAATACGATAGCACCAGTTGGCATCATACGAGGTGGCTGGTCAGTGAAGATGTAGATGTGACGACGGCAGCATAATAGGCCAGCCGTGCAGGCGGAGACACCAGTCGGCGGCGGACGAAGGCAAGCCGGTGGTGAAGTCGTAGACGCCCAACAACAGCGGCATAATAGGCCAGCCGTGCAGGCGGAGACACCACTCGGCGGCGGACGAGGCGGCCGGTCGGTGAAGACATAGACGCCCAACAACGGCAGCATAATAGGCCGGCCGTGCAGGCGGAAGCACCAGTCGGCGGTGGCGAAGGCAAGCTAACGGTGAAGATGTAGACGCCCAACAATGGTGGCATAATAGGCCGGCCGTGCAGGCGGAAGCACCAGTCGGCTGTGGCGAAGGCAAGCCAGTGGTGAAGTCGTAGACGCCCAACAACAGCGGCATAATAGGCCAACCGCGCAGGCGGAGACACTAGTTGGCGACGGACGAGGCGGCCGGTCGGTGAAGACGTAGACGCCCAACAACAGCGGCATAATAGGCCAGCCGTGCAGGCGGTGACACCAGTCGGCGGAGACGAAGGCAAGCCGGCGGTGAAGATGTAGACACCCAACAACGGTGGCATAATAGGCCGGCCGTGCAGGCGAAAGCACCAGTCGGCGGTGGCGAAGGCAAGCCGGCGGTGAAGTCGTAGACGCCCAACAACAGCAGCATAATAGGCCAGCCGTGCAGGCGGAGACACCAGTCGGCGACGGACGAGGCGGCCGGTCAGTGAAGACGTAGACGCCCAACAACAGCGGCATAATAGGCCAGCCGTGCAGGCGGTGACACCAGTCGGCGAAGACGAAGGCAAGCCGGCGGTGAAGATGTAGACACCCAACAACGGTGGCATAATAGGCCGGCCGTGCAGGTGGAAGCACCAGTCGGCGGTGGCGAAGGCAAGCCGGCGGTGAAGTCGTAGACGCCCAACAACAGTAGCATAATATTTGCTAATTTCGATAATTTTGCTATTAGACATATTGTTAGGCATGATAATTCTAGAGCAAATGATTTGGCACAACAAGCATCTGGCTATAATGTGAAGAAGGGATTATTTCTGATACTAGAAGAGCCGGTGCTTGATTTTTAAACCTTTGTGTGAAATTGGCAAAACTGGACATCAGGGGCGGTCTGACCGGCGTTGCGCGGCCGGTCTGACCGGTGAGCAGGGGCGGTTTGATCGGCCACATGCCACCGGTCTGACCAGCCACCCCGGGCGGTCTGATCGGTCTTGTATGGCCGGTCTGACCGATTCTGGACAGAGCGCTGGGAGGCACGCCGCAATTGATTCAAAGACCGAATTAGCTGTGAATTCGGACATTTGTGCCCAGGGAACAGAAGAATCTAGATCGGCTACGACCAGATCGGCTGAGTCCGAGTCAGATAGGGTTAGCCGATACAGCCGATTCTGACAATATGAATCGGTTTACATTATCGGGCTGAGTTAATGTGCTTCACATGGATTGCCACACATGGATAGAGTCCTAAGAAGGCAATTGTATCTATTAATTAGGATATTCTATGTAATTTCCTTAGAGATAAGTTTGGGTAAAAGTCTGCCGCAAAGACTTATGGTATCTTAGAGTTTGTTAGAGATGAGAGTCGTGTCCGACAAAGGACATATTTTATAGTCTCGGGTATAAATAAACCCCGAGTCCCATGTAATCAATTAACACACGTTCAAATACAATCTCGGCGCATCGCCACCCTTTTACTTTCGTTTTGTTTCGACGAGTTCTTACTTTCGGGTTGAGCTGCATCGGTTTCGATCTTCAACTAGAGGTATGACTTGTTATGGTGGCTTGCGTTCTCGGGATTGGTGCTTCCATCATTATGATACTCTAATCCTATCTATGTAAGTTGTCGAGTTATCATATATCTTATATAATCTCTGACAATATCGCTATCTAACCTCCAATCGGCTAATGTCTATCGCTGGAGAGCAGCCGATTAGGTTAAGTATCGACGTTGGCTTAGATTATATAGGATATCTACCACTTTATGAAGCTTCCAATAGCTTGATTCTCTAAATATTGTCTTTCTTTTCATACTTATGGCTGCATCAGTTGAGTTTGATCTCATAAGTCATGCTCAGAACTATAATCTCTAGCCTACTTCTTGGTTGTCGATTAGAGTAGTATCGGGGTTTCAGCCGATCTTACCTGATTTGGCCTTATATTTCATGTGCTTAATTGATATGTTAAATCTGCCCTTTATGTTAAGATCTTATTGCTTTTAGGTGTGTTAAACTTTACGTTTGATATATTTTACTTGCTTTAATATCTTAAGGTAGAGTAGTATCGGAGTATTAGCCGATACACGCTAGATCTATTTGATCGGCTATGCTGTGAATGATTATAGTTTCCTTGTTAATATATATTTCGGTCTAAGTGATTTATACTGTCTCGGCATGGCGACCGATCTATCCCAATTACTTGATTTAAGTATATATCGACATGAAGATTATATATCATTGATATCTACAACCGATTGAATAGATTTAGTTTCTTTATTATTGCCTCGCACAGCCGATCGATGCAAAGATGATCGGCTCGAGTACAAATGATACGTCATCGGCGGCTGGCCGATCGGCTATCATTTACGGACTAACTACTATTTCTTTGTCTTTATTTCTTGTTGATTGCAGGATCAAATCAACTGGCACGCTCACGAACCTCAAAGGCAAGATTTTGGACCTGCACTGGAGTTAAGCAGATCACCCAGGGCTCGTGTTTTTACATCAACACGCTCTTGGCACGCCCGGTGGGACCTGAGTTTTCAACGACTTCATCCCGATGGCCGAAAAACCACCACCATCACCGGGAACAGGAGTCAAACCTCCCGTAAATAAAATGGGGGCCAAAAATCCATCAGCTGAAGTGGACCCAACCAATATTGTTCCAATCACATTGGATAGGCTGACAGCTGAGCAAAGGGATGAACTTGAACAGATGATGAGCAACGTGAAGAACAAATTCATGGATTCTTTTTAGGAGACCCGCAGAGGAACCATCGTACAAAAGTACAAGTTGAAGGTGGTCGCAGCCGATGAGGTCGGCCCAAGTTCATCTCAGGGTGACAAAGGTACTGCAACTAGCTCAGGTAACAAAAGTGATATTCCTCAAGATGGTACAGTTGAAGACCTTGGTGCAGATGGCAACCAAGAGCCACTGCAATTCAATAATTTTCAAGATAGGATCGACTATGCCGTGCAACATGCCTTGATCAATCAGTCTGGAGTATTAGTTAATACCTTAACCAATATGGTAAAGACTGTTGTCGATGGTTCGATAGCCGAACATCAAGCTTTAGGACCAGTCTATTTACCAGGAGGTGTTTTTCCAAATTATAGACCATTGGTCACAGCAAATCAGTCGAATGTCTCCAATGCATTACCGGCTCAGCCGATGGCTTCAGCTTCAACTTCTGCACAAGCTACATCATCAGCACCAAGATAGATGGTTAACCCCAGATTGTTGACCAGAGAACAACCACAACATGCTGGGCAAAATGTCAATCGGCTGACTCAGGAGCAAGTTGCTGCAATGTTCTTGCCAAATCCGATAATAGCCGACCCAACACAGCCGTTGCCGACTCAGCAAGCACAGCCGAGGTAGCAGACGGTTCATCCGACTCAGCAGCAAAACTTACAACATGCGTCGGCGAGATTGAGAACACCTGACAATCGGCCAATGCAGCATACTGTGAACCAAGTTATTCCTGAACACTTGGTCCATCATGTACAGGCCGATCAATCAGTTGTGACTCAGATTATCCCTGAACATTTGGTACGTAATATTCAACCGAACTTCCAGAACTATCAAGGAGGAAATTTGAATTATCAATATCAGCCTCCGTCACCTCATGTTCAGTATCAGCAGGCAGGATCGCCTCAACCTCAGTTTGCTCCTCAGTTCAATCAGTTTGAGTCAATGCAGCAACAAACACAAGGAGTACCTCAGCAAACATCATGGGCTGATATGATTGCCGATGTAATGAGGGAGCAGTTTGGGCTCAAACCAAAAGATACTAGAAATTTGTATCGGCATCCTTATCGAATATGCGGCATATTTTTTGGAAATTCGGTAAGTGGTCTCCTAGTTGGGAAGGTCCTTATCGAATATGCGGCATTGTTCAAGGGAACGCATATTTTTTGGAGACACTTCAAGGGGAGCGTTTTCAGCGAGCAATCAACGGGAAATACTTGAAGAAATACTTCCCGAGCGTTTGGCAAGACGCTTAGGAGGTGCTATGGCCGGTAATTGGATTATCGCCCTAAGACCAAAAACATGTTCTATGCTTTTAGATTCACGTTGTTCATAAAAAAGGCAGGGAGGCATGTGTTTACACCCAAATTTGGCACCTAGAGATTAAATAGGAAAAATTGCCAAAGTTTGGAAGTCTGCCGGTTTCCTCCGAGTAGGGCCGGTCAGACCGCCGTGCGTTGAGCGGTCAGACCGCCGATTTAGGGCCGGTCCGACCGGCGGCATGTGGCCGGTCTGACCAGCAGGTCCGAGTCCGACTGTGTTTCGTCGGGTCTCGAGATTTCCTTGCTCGGGAAGGCATGTTTCGGGTTTCTTTTGATTTCTACCCCGAGTTGGACGTGGAGGAGGGCCTGTAGAGGGCAAGACCAACCCCTATATAAGGGACATGGCCGGTTCAATTGTAACTAATCAATCTACAATCAATCAATCGAATCGTTTTTCATATTGCTTTTAATTTTCTCTTAGTTTATTCATATTTGTCGATTTGCGCTGTAAATCGTCCGCCGCCGCTGCGAGAGTGCGACACCCCTTTATAGGTTTGTCCTGAAAACCTTCCGTTTTGCCCACGAGACGGATAGTTATCTAGAAATCGGCTCCGCTAGCCGATTTAGTTATCAAAACCCATCTTGGTCTAGCTTTTGGCTAGATCGAAGTGATTGGCGACTCCATATCACCGCAAGGCGTTTAGGTGCTGTGATCGTGCTTGTCGACTTTTCACGAAAAGTTGCCAACAAACCCCTCCGGATCAGAGCAAATCCACTCAACTGCACGCGTGTGCATGTTTCAGAAACGGATTCATAGCAACAGTTGGTTTACGATTTCGTAATAAGTTGAAATTAGACTCGGATTAGATCGGTTTCATGCAATTAATTAATATACTAATAAAATAGATGATCGACAAAGCATATTACTAATTGATTTCTCCGTGCAAACCGGTCGCTAGCTCGCTGGACAGTTGTCGTCATCAATGGCAGAAGAAGATATCAACAAGATGATGAGCTCCGACGGGGAGATATCATCAATGGCAGAGAGGGCGGCGAGTCTGTTGCGGGAACTGCGGCAACTGATCGAGGACGGCTGCGCCGCCGCCAAACCCCTCGCCGAGATGGTCGAGTACTGCGCCAAGCACGCCGCCGGCGACGAAGCTGAAGGCAAGGAAGAGGAGGTATTAGATGATGGCGAGTCCAGCGACGATGAGGAGGAGACGGACATGCTCAGGCTGGAGGCCAGCTTGATGGACGTGGAGAACATGCTCAGCGTGGCCGCGCAGCGCACGGCGGAGCTCATCAAGGACAAGGACAAGCCGCCGGAGCCAGAGCCGTCGCCGGAGCCATCGCCGGAGAACGACCCCTTCCACGGCTTTCACAGTTTGCATTCATTTACTGAGCGCTGCTACACGGACTAAATTTTTTTATTACTAAACTTTTACTAACAATCGTCTCAACCATTTGATTTAGGTATATGAAAGTTATGAAAAATCGGCGTACACTCATATAGCGTGACACATCTACCCTATAGTTCAACAAATATCTACCCTATAGTTCAACAAAAACAAATTCTTTCACTCATTCACTCATCACTCATTCTTTCATTCCTCACTCAACGGTCCAGATTACCTCACTCCGATCCAACGCTCCGGATTCACCCCACCTCCCTCCCCACCCCGACGGCCCGACCTGGTGACCTGCGCCCCCTCCCCCAACCCTAATCCCTCCTCTTTCCCTCTCACGCGCCGCCGCTGACGCCCTTCACCTCTCTGCCGACGCCGCCCGCGTCTCCGCGCCGACGCAGCCCGCGCCTCCGCGCATCGCCCTTCGCCTCGCCATCACCGCCGCCGTCGATTGCCTCCACCCTCTTTGATGCCCTATCCCCACCACGCACAGCTGCCTCGCCGAGGATGACCTCGCATCAGTGACAGTGGTCCAGTGCTCAATTTGCTGCTCGGTCTGCGTTGACACTACCGAGGTCTACAGCGAGGCTACTCCCCTCAGGTCTTATCTCAATCCCCCGCCTACGGTGGTGTATGGTTCGCATGCTTTGTAGTGTACTATTGAACTTCGAGTCATTTTTCTCACTAAGAAAGTGGTAGGTGATAAGATATCAGGTACTTCGGTTTTATTGTCTCTCAAACATCAGATAGTTCGGTTGTGTGTTTAACCAAATGAAGCATAATATAATGTATATTCTTATGACAATGTATTAGATCGAACAATGGTTTTTTTAGGAGTATTAATTTGGCACTGTTATTAGATCGAACAATGGTTTTTTTAGGAGTATTCAATTTCAATGTAATCTGGTTCTTGATCTACAAAGGGTTCACGTGTACTGTGTTGGCTTGGGGTCCAGTCTCCTCCTCCTGCACGTGATGTGTGCTGAACACGGCGGAGAAATAATGGACTGCCAACATGATCGGACAATTCATTGCTTCCTTTAGTTTAACTTGCAGTGTGAATGATTTTCCTATTAAAAACGCATGAAGTCAGAATTAACTGAAAGAAAGATATTGCGTGTTTAATTAAACTATCCACAGAATCTGAGTAATTCAGTTCATTTTCTTCACATTCTTTTCAAGAATAGTCTCTGATATTTCGTATTAGAATTGTATGCATATATACAACCCTGTCTAATTATATCTGTTCAAAATAATTTCAGCCAGCTTGACAAGCAATAATTTCTCAGGAACCTCAATTGGCAATATCACCACACTTCTAGGAGGAGGAGAGGCTGCTCCGCGGGCTTCGTAGGGATCCCGGCGAGCTCGCCCCCGTGACTCCTGCTTCCTCTGGTATGGCGAAATCAGTTACGGCTCCTCTGGGGCTTTGCTTGTGCCTTCTGTTCTGATTAGGTTAGGACAAATTTGTAACGGCTTTGTGGTCTAACATTTGCTCTGTGCAGGCGAATTTTTTGGTGGCCCTATAATAATTGAGTTCAACTAATTTACCCTTTAGAGCAACTCAAATATCGATCTGTCTTTTGTTAATCCAAGCAACACATATGCTGCAATGGATAAGAACAAAGAATATGGTGCTGTTATAATTTACATGTTTAGAAAAAAAATAATGCAGTAAACACAATTATTCATGGAACCAATGATAATTTACACTTGCTATGGATATAATGTCCTGTATATTTCAGAATAGAGTAAAGTGCACGAGCGGTCCTTAAACTTATGCGGGTGTGTCACTTAGGTCCCTGAACTCTCAGAATGCACTTTTAGGCCCCTCAACTTGTCTCAGGTGTCATATAGGTTTAAATGGGCTCCAACTCACTCCGTGTGCTGATGTGGCATGCCATGGTAGCGCCTATGTGTCAGTAGAACCCATATGGCAGCGGTGCGGTCACAAGTTCCACCACGGTGAGTGCCTTTCTGCGTTCATATCTCCCTGTACTGATTTGATCTTGACTAGCATAATTATATGCCTGTTTGCATAAAAATGGTGTGTTTTTTATCGTGTTCTTAGCTCAACGTGCAGCTCTCCAATTATGTTCCCTTTTTCTGTGACAGCAACTTTTAGTTAAATAAATATCTATATTCCATATATGACTATGCATGATTTGATCTGGACTAGCATAATTCAGTTTTTACAAATATTGGCTAGTAGGTGGTTGTCATATGGTTGTTAGCGATTGTAGAGAGTTTTATTGAGTAGTTCAGCTACTAGCTTGGTGGTGTCAGTGATTAGTAGCTTTTTTAGAGAGTTTTATTAAGTTTGTTTCTGAACCATGTTGATGAAATAACGGAATTGGAACTTGTTTGGTCAAGTATATCAGTTATCACCAGAAAATTACATTGTGTCATCGCATTTAAAAGCTATAGATATTTTTCTTTTTTACGGAATGATCAAACCAAATCAGGGGATACACGGCAAATTATATCTTCTCGCCCTGGAGGACTTCTATATGGAGTGATCTATATCAAATGTTTTGCTTTTGATGCTACCTAGGGAAATGAAGGAAATTTTGGATTCTAGCTGTAGATTTGTGCTACATGTATGATGTTTTCTCTCGCATTGATTGCTTCATAGTCCCTTGCCTTGTTGTGTATTATAGGAAGGGGCTAACTGAGGCCATGGAATGATCGCTTCATTTTGAGGGTACTTCTAAATTTATAATTCTACCCTTAGAAGTTTTGTTTCAGATTTTTTTTTAATTTTTGTAACAGCAGTATATGCTATACATATTGCATACGTAAAAGAATAATCCATACCTCTTTGTTTCTTGGATGATCTGCCCCTTATCTGTTTGTTTATCTGTCGCTGAACTTGGGGAGGTTTTGGTTTCTCGATGATTTCGGGGCTGTAATCATGGAGAATCTGGTTGCAGATGATATGTTAAAGTTATTTTTTTCCATGATTTCGGTTTCTGTGTTTTAATCTGGTGATAGGTGATAGGGATTTCATGACTCTGCACAATCGGCAATGGTTGTAAGCATCGGCAGATTCGATTCACCGAGAAGTTCTTCCTCAGTGACACTATTGTCCACAAGGTTGGTAGGTTCCTCTTCTTGCTTTTCTCATTGATGTGTGATTCCATGTAGTATGCTATACAATAAAACACTGAACCATGTTGTCTGAATAGCCATTTGCAGTTTGTATTGCAAAGAGTAGGCTATAAATTCACTGAATCATGTGTCTCATGTTTTACCGGTTTATATTTACTGATAGGATGATTCTATTTTTAGTTAGTGGTTTTCTCAACAAACAAAAGTTTTACATGAAGTATTGTTACTTTCACATATAATAGTTTACTGATGGGAGGATTTTATTCTTAGTTTCTGGTTTTAAGAAGACAGCAAGTTCTCAGCTTTTTTTCTGAAGTTCTGATGGTTGGCACAGTTAGTACTATGGCTTGCAATGGGATTATTGAAGCACTGCAATGAGCTGGTAATAGTTTTTTTTTTCCATCTTTACAGGAGGAGACAACCTATGGGGATGGTGGAACATCTGTACTTATCTTTTAGCCTTAATATGGACCTGAGTTCTCACTGCAGGGAGTGCAACAATTCCCTGTAACCAAAAGTATGAAGTGGACGAACAGGTTCTTCTCCACGAAAATAAATTGGCAAGGTAAGGATACATAGGATGCAACAGCACAGTTTGTTGTAGTCAATTTGTAAGCTTGTTGTAGCACCACAAATGATATTTTAGTTGTTTAGAGAGGATAATTGCAATCTTATTTATGTTTAGGCTAATCTTAGAGTTGAAAAAAAAAATCTGGGATTGTAAGAGCATTGCAAGGGAGAACTTCTGAAAAGGAACTGTGAGTACAAAGAAGAGCTCACAACGAGTACAGAGTTCTTGCATTGAATTAACATATGATTTTTTTAAAAAAAAATCCTGCAAAAGGCTCCAATTTTCCTTATATTTGTTCTATTATATAGTTCAGACTTTTTGTGTCCACGTTTTGAGGATGGATTAATTTTCCAAGCACCTCAATTTGATGTTGTACATCCCTTGACACAACATAAGCACCAGCTGTCTATTGTTTTGGACAACACTGTGTCAAGCGAGTGGAGATACGGTAATCACGGTGTGTGCATGATTGCCCCTGTAGGTGAATTCTCTCAATATTGTTAGAGCTGTACTAATTTTTTATTTATCAGAGTTGTTTCTTAGCTACTATACCGCTTGATTGGAATATTTACCATGTGCATGTAGGTTATCGATATCTTTAGTTCCCATATTATTTGGCTTGAGCAACTATAAGAAACTAATCAGGAAGGGCAAGCAGCTTAGGCTCCCATCGGTTGCTCATTTTGCCTAATAAGTCAAAATGGTTTATTAGAAAATAAAAAATAATTTATAAGTAAAACTTTTATAGATTTGTTCGTAGCGATTTAAAAGCCAATATTAACAAAAATTATATTAAAAGCATATCAAAATCAAGTTCAAAAATTTAAATTTTAGCTTATTCTTTGGCTGTTTAGGCCAAAAGATGGGGCTGTTATTCTGCACGAGGTTATCCCGAGGTGGGCTTGCAACAGGAGAGAGGAGGCTGGCGCTTATTTCTTCCCACTCATAGGATCTGTCATCTTTATTTGTCTAGTGAAGGCTTTTTGTTTATCTACAGAAACTACTACAGAACAACCATTTTTGTTGGTCCTACCTTTGTTTGTTTCATCTGTATGAAATTTGACATATGAAGCATAACATGTTGTGCTATTGCCTATGATTTTACTTGCAAGGAATAAAATGTGCTCTGACAATAGTGTATTTGTAAAAAAAAAACAGAACTATAATATAATGTCATTATTGTTTTTTCCTAGCAACCAAAGTCTGCGATTCAAAGAACAATACTACTATGTACGTACCTCTATCGTCTTTTGTTGGTTGAAGAATGAATAATATCAAATATCGTCTTTTGGTTGAAGAATGAATTATATCAAATATTGCCGTAACGTTAGTACGGACATATTCCTAGTCGGTTTTAGTAAGAATTTAGTAAGAAAATGTTAGTATGTATAGCCTTTTTCCTTTTTTATTTATTAGTTAAAGGCATTATTATTCAGAGTAATTAGCGATTCCTTGTAAAAGATTTCGAATCCTTATTAATGGTTTATGGTATTTTGCAACGGATCTGCTATAAATGTGTCGCCAGCATTTTAGATTTATCAGGTTTTGCAAAATAATATCAGCTCAGCGTATAAATGTGTCTTACAGACATGTCAGGTGTCCACGTCTAACACCTCCCTTTGCCCTCTTCTCTCCCTTCTCTCTCATTTCTCTGCTTAGGCTGGCCGGTGCCCGCCTGTAGACGAAGCGTGCCGCCCCTCTCCCCGTTGGCCGCTGCCCATATCCCTGCGGCCCGCTTCCCGCCGGTGGCCGCAGTCGTCGTCCCGTGGAGCACCATTTCTCCCTGCCCAGTGACGACGTCTGTCGCAGTGGCGAGCACCCCAGGCACCACGACCTCGGCGACGGTGGCCGAGGAAGGCATCTACGACAGCCACTTGGTGGCCCTGCGCACGGATGCGGCGAGGTCCTTCTTGCGTGGCGCTGCGAGATGGCGGCATCGCACCTACGCGTCATGCTCTGAGACAGTGTCCACTGGGTCTAGCCGACGACCACCACCGCCAATGCCAAGCTCCTCTCCGTTGGCCGTCGCTTCTCTCTCCGCTCGTCTTCACCAGCGAGTGCCACCACCGCCGAGTTTAAGAGGACGCGCGGGCGACCGCTGGAGTCGCCTCCCGTCGAGCGGAGCGGAGAACGAGACGAGGCGAGGGGAGGGCGAGGAAGAGGCCGTCGTCGGTGGAGCCGCCGCAGCATCCGTCTCCACCTCCGCTCCTCTCCCCGCCCATCGTCAGCCCAACCCCGCTGCACATCGCGCCAGCCCTCCTCTCCGCTGACCGCCGCCCGTCGCGCCGGCCCTCCTCTCCGCGCGCTCCCCCCTGCTGGCCGCTGGACGCACCCGCCGTGCTGGACCTCCTCCGCCAAGTTGAGGGACCTTCGGTGTACTTTTTCCAACCAAACCGCATGCCCTGTACAGCTTTGCAATCCAGCCCAAATACTGATTTGGGCCCATATTTCTAGGCCTGCATGGAAGGCCATAAGACGAGAAAGAGGAGAGAGAGAGCGGGCAATCGACACGCTACATTTCTACTCCTATATGTTTCTGATATGACGTAATGTTATATTTTGGAAAGAAAGTATTTGATCCAAATTTGTAGTATTAATTTTTGTATTATTTTTTAATAGGTTAATAGGCTAGTATATTTTGAGATAGATATAGATAGGTAAACTAATACACAAAGGCCGAAGCCTGATATTTTAAAGTCTAAATCTAATCCTGCACGGTGCAGGAAGGAATTGGCAGGGTAGGAAAAAACGTAGAAGAAAGCAATATTAAGGTGTTTGAGAGGGGTCAGAGGGGGCGCTCTCGGCAGGATACAAATACTAAAATTTATTTGATATAGATGGGATCAATAATACAAATCTTTTGAAATTTTACAAAGCTACTGTAAATATAGTTCAATTTTACAAAGCTTGATGAGGGAGTCCCGGCCCCTGTTTGCCCCTCCCTTGGCAGGGTAGATGCTGCCTGAGACGGCGACACCATATGTCGAACCTATTCCGGCTCTCTGGCATTTGCGCCGCTCCGTTGTTTTGTGGTGCGCTGACACGGAAGAACTTGTCATTTATGAAGGTACTGCCTTCTTGCAACCCCCAGTTATCAGGCATGTTGATGACCTTGAATTCCGTGAGATTTATGAGCACTTGTTCCCCTTCAAGGTCGTTGAGTCTCATCTTGTTGCAATCTCCAACAGTAATTTTCCTGACTTTTGGGAGAGACTCCGACTGTATTGTCAGCAAGGACAATTCAGGGAGGTTACGGATCACAAGATCTGTTAGGTTGCCAAATCCACTCGCCGGAGAGAACGTTAGTAGTTGCCCGTCATATGATCTAGACAACAACCGTAGCTCAGCGAGGCATGGGAGCTTGCCTACCATGTCGATGAAGCCGTGGTTAACCTTTGAATTTTTCAGCACCAGCTTGGTGAGGCTTGGCAGTGTGCACCGTTGTTCTGTGTCTGCGGTTTGCATGATCATCTTTCCGGTCAGCTGCAGGGATTGTAAACGCCGCATGCTAAAATTTGTAAACAGGGTGGATGGTATGTCAGTCCCGATTATTTCCAGGTGAATGAGTAGTTCTAGCTTACTGAATGCGTCCGAAAGGGCGGCCGAGTGACTGGAGGTGAGGCCTGAGATCTTCAGTTTCCGAAGATTTACCATGTTGTGCAAGGGGCTGATGTTGCCGTGCCATGGATGAAGGCAAACCAGGCCCATGAGTGCCTGCATGTTTTTCAGCACCCCTACTGACTCGGGCAGATCTAACCTTTCTGCGATGACATGCCGCAGCGTTGAAATCTTCCAAAAAGATGCGCTAAGTTTCTTCACACTACTTTTTGCAATATCCAGTGTCTGAAGGTTGATCAGATTTCCAATGCTTGATGGGAGCTCCACCAAGCAGGGACTCCGGATGCACAGGTACCTAAGATGGATCAAGTTCCCAATCACGTGAGGTACCTTTTTCACTTGCAACCCTGTGAGCTCGATCACTCGGAGCAACTCAGATTTTCCAAAATGTCCCAGATAATGGTCATCACTCGTGATAGCAGTAGCACCACCCACTGCTTCTGCTCGCTCCCAATTATTAGGGAAAGCGCATAATACAGACCTTAGGTTAGGGAAGCGAGAATCCATATGAATGTTGGCGTTCCTGATGTTGTTAAGGAAGATGTGGAGAACAGCTGCAGATGACGGAACATACGTCTGGCCATAGACATCCAGAAAAGTAGCTTGATAGTATGTTTCAGATCGTGCCATGGCATGGAGTTGCTGATGGATGGTCACAAGCATGATTTCCCCTTCACTTTCCTTCTTGATTAGATGGATCATACCTCTTGAAACTAGCTCTTTTAGGTAAGTATGCCCGACATCCTCCATTGTTTCTCCCTTTGTGTGCTGGAGGAATCCCTCAGCAACCCATAGCCGCACCAACCGCCTTGCGCTGTAGATGGTATTCTCTGGCCTTAGAGCAAAATGCAAGAAGCATGGCCTCAAATCATGCGGAAGATCTTCAAAGCAGAGTGCAAGTAGACCCTCCAGAGGATTACAAGGCTTCTTGAGCTTCAGATGCTTGAGCACTTCATTCCACTGGCCCGGGAACTCCTTCCTCCGAAGGAGCCGACCCAAAAGAACGATCGCCAGAGGGAGGCCATTGGTTATTTCAAGCATATCCTCATAAGCATTCTCCATTGTTCTTGACTCCAATTCTCCAAATAATCCCCTGCTGCCGGCCGACACGATGACGGGATTCTTTCTGCTCCCACAAGCATTGCGAAGAAATAGTGACACTCTGTCTCCCAGAGGAAGCTCATTAACTCTGAGTTCATGAACACAACTTAGGCCATTAAGTGCACCTTCACTCTCCTTGAGGGAAGTGATGATCACTAGCCTGCTTCCCTTGTTGTTTTCTGGCAGGGCGTCCAGGACGGAACTCCAATTGAGCAACTTTGTGATCCCATCCAGCACAATCAAATATTTTTTTGTCTTCAAGGTTAAATTGAGGGCTTCAAGAATTTCTTGTGGGCTTTCAGCTTTAGCCCTGGCACCAGACGACAGGTGCTTGTTGATGGAGTAAAGTATATCAGGCTCTTCAAAGCATGGTGAGATATTGATCCAAACATGAACCTTGAAGCTTTTGCGTACGTCGGAACTGTCGTACACACTCCTTGCAAGAGTAGATTTGCCCATGCCACTCTCCCCGACGATCGACGTGATCGATCTCTCCTTACCACCTTCGAGAAGACAGGTGAGGAGGGATGAACTTTCCGTGTCGAAGCCAAATATTTCCACCTCTTCATCCCTGCATGTATATATGGAGACATATGGCGTTAATTCGTTAGATGAAACAAAGTGTCAGCTTATAACACATGCCCACATATAATAGCTTATTATATATCATCACGCATGTATGGATTGACTTAGATATGTGTTTTACGTGGATTTACGTTACTTATATATTAACGTGTAATTCTTTTGCGCATTTGCGAAAGGAAAAAAGGTACTTATATATGTTTTAGTTTGGTTGCCGCCTTATTAGTTTTAGAATCAGGAAATTAATTTAGTAGTAAATCACTTAGGGATAGTTTTCCAAAGCAAAAAAAAATCCGAATTAGTTCCCTAAATGTACCCCTTAACTCAAATACCAAATATTCTACACTCACTAACCGATTTCATCACTTCAAGTTGGTATTGGTCGTACGTGGCACACACATGGCAGCAGTTTGGCCACGTGGCGAAATTCACTAAGCACACAAAAACATTAAAGAAATTGTGGGCCCTACATATCAATGTTATTGCTCCACCCTACCATTCTTTTGTTCCAAGAGATATAGGAAGAGCGAGGGATATTGCCTCGTCATCGTTCATGAATAGCACGATCCCTCTACCTCCTCCAGATTTGGCCAGCAGCGCCGGCGAGCCCTCATCGGATGCACCTCCAGAGAGCGCGACGTGCACTGCCTCCGATGCACCCTATCTCTCAGAACGACAAAGGTCTTGGTGATGGCTCCAAGCGGCACGACGGTCCCACAACAACGGACACATACAAGTGGCGGTGGGTAGCCCAAATCCCCATGATCGGGGGTGAGCCGGGAGGCGGTGACGGTGGTCGTGCCTAACTCCGAGCAGCGGAGAGTCGGTGAGAATAACCCAACTAAAGACGCAAATATTAAGAAATGATCTAATATCAAATAATTAGAAGTGGTGAGGCTTCCAAATCAGATCGTGTAGCCAAGAAGACCCAACTCTTGAATGATGGTGACTTGGAGAAGGATCACACCGACAACGAGCTTACGACCGGAGAGTTGCATGATATTGTTAACGACCAAATTTGGTAATCTAAGTATCGGAGATGAAGACTAGATCGAAGCGGAATCCAAGTTCGAGATCATATCGGAAACAGAGCAAGAATCGGCTAGAATCCAAATCGGCTACGAACAGATCGGCTGAGTCCGAGTCAGACAGGGAAAGCCGATACAGCCGATTCCGACAATATGACTCGATTTACGTCATCAAGCTGAGTTAATATGCTTTACGTAGATTGCCACACACGGATAGAGTCCTAAGGAGGCAATTGTATCTATTAATTATGATATTTTATGTAATTTCCTTAGAGATAAGTGTGGGCAAAAGTCTGCTGCAAAGATTTATGGTATCTTAGAGTTTGTTAGAGATAAGAGTCGTGTCCGACAAGGACATATTTTGTAATCTCAGGTATAAATAGACCTCGAGCCCCATGTAATCAATTAACACACGTTCAAATACAATCTCGGCGCATCGCCACCCTTTTACTTTTGTTTTGTTTCGACGAGTTCTTGCTTTCGGGGTGAGCTGCATCGATTTCGATCTTCAACTAGAGGTATGACTTGTTATGGCGGCTTGCGTTCTCAGGATTAGTGCTTCCATCATTATGATATTCTAATCCTGTCCATGTAAGTTGTCGAGTTATCATATATCTTATATAATCTCTGACAATATCGCTATCTAACCTCCAATCGGCTAATATCTATCACTGGGGAACAGCCGATTAGGTTAAATATTGACGTTGGTTCAGATTATATAGGATATCTACCACTCTATGAAGCTTCCAATAGCTTGATTGTCTAGATATTGTCTTTCTTTTCATACTTATGGCTGCATCAGTTGAGTTTGATCTCATAAGTCGTGCTTAGAACTATAATCTCTAGCCTGCTTCTTGGTTGACGATTAGAGTAGTATCGGGGTTTCAGCCAATCTTACCTGATTTAGCCTTATATTTCATGTGCTTAAATGATTTGCTAGATCCGCCTTTTATATTAAGATCTTATTGTTTTTAGATATGTTGAGCTACTTGCGATAATATCTTAATATGGAATAGTATCGGAGTATTAGCCGATACATGCTAGACCTATCTTATCGGCTGCGCTACGAACATATATAATCCCATTGTTAATACATGTTTCGATCTAAGTGATTTATGCTGTCTTGGCATGGCGACCGATCTATCCCAATCACTTGGTTTAAGCATATACCGACATAAAGATTATATATTGTTAATAACTATAGCCGATCGAATAGGTTTAGTTCTTTTATTGTTGCCTCACACAGCCGATCGATGCAAAGATGACATCGGCTCAAGTATAAATGATATGTCATCGGTGACTGGCCGATCGGCATCATTTATGGATTAACTATGGTTTCTTTGTCTTTATTTCTTGTTGATTGCAGGATCAAATCAACTGGCACGCTCACGAATCTAAAGGCAAGTTTTTGGACCTGCACTGGAGTTAAGCAGATCTCCCTGTTTTTACATCAACAGATATGAATATGATGTGCACATATATAGAGTAAACAATTTGCCTACGATATATATGATGGAAAAGTTAGTACTACTACCATTTTATCTTGGACTAAATATATTACTAATACTATGTAGTCAAAATGTTCCTAATGCACTTTGGGCCTTTGTTTCTTACCAAAGTTTCACTTTTAATCATCCTTAAGCTTTGTTCCAACGTGCAACTAGACTTAGTTACTCAGTGGCATGGAAAACACAATATATGATTAGCGTATGATTAATAGGATATTAGTATTGCAAACTTAAAAATAGACTAGTTTAATTTTTCAAAGATACCTTTATATCAAAAGTATTTGTAATAACATTCACACCGCATAACAGTTTGGGAACATGCTCACAATTAATGAGGGTGTGTTTGGGACTCCTACATCTTATTTTCCAACCGTACATTCTTTGAAAAATAATTTCCATAGGAAAGTTGCTTTAAAAATCAAATTAATATATTTTCCAAGCTTTTAAGCCAATACTTAACTAATAATACACTAACTTGCTGCTCCGTTGCGTGTCAGGATGAGGCGTTGGCAACCCACACCACGGGACACAACCTAATGCTATTAAAAGTCTTCAACACACAAGCTATATAGGCACGAATGGTACTGTGCGTGGCAACATATGGATTAAGGTGGTGTTTAGATCCAGGGACTAAACTTTAGTCCCTATCACATCGGATGCTTGACATTAATTTAAAGTATTAAACATAGACTACTTACAAAACTAATTACATAAATGAGAGCTAATTCGCGTGACAAATTTTTTAAGCCTAATTAATCTATAAGTAGCACATGTTTACTATAGCATCACATAGGCTAATCATGGATTAAATTTAGTTCCCTTGACACCCTCTGAAAGGGTGATTTTAAAAACACGTCCTCTTAGAAGGCATGAGCCGTCTAGATTTATAAATTTTTGAAACATATTTTTTTAAAAAATATTTTAATTAAAAAATATAAAAAAGAAAAAAATCTTCATGTACATGTTAATGGGCCCAAATAATTGAGTGGGTTCCACAGACCATGAGTCCATGACCCATCTATTATGATTGGGGATGGTTTGGGAGTGTAATGCGCATATTCAACCGGTTTTTTCTCTAGTGCTGCGTACTCCATCTGTCCTATAAAAACAAATCTAGAATTGGATGTGATATATTTTAGTACGATGAATCTGAACATATGTATGTTCAGATTCGTAGTATTAAGATGTGTCACATCCGGTACTGGGTTGTTTTTTTATGGGAGGGATGAAGTACAGGCGATGGGAGGAGAGGACTGGTCCACAGTTTTCCAAGTAGGAGAGACAGCAAGATATATGTGATATTTGTATGCATATATATAGTCTTAGGAAAACTGTAGGTAAAAACATTAGCGGCGCCCGCGCCTAGTTTATTATTATTAGTAGAGAAAAAGATGTATGTAAAATTAAGAGACTTGGTAGAGAAGTATAGGAGATCGACGTACGTACGTACCATCCATCAATTACGGGCATCGAGGGAGCCAGTAGGGTTTGTGAAGAGTACTTGTGGATGTAGTCTCTCCTGTACGTGCTTGGAGATCTGGTTCAGCCTTGCTGTGATCATGGCGATTCTCCCGGAGGCGGACGGTCACCTGCGTGGCGCAGGCCGTGAGGAACTTGAGGCACTTGCTCCACAAGGGCAGATGCTGATCCAAGTTGACGCGGACCATGAACCTGTCTATCACATCCTCCACTTCCAGCGAGACGTCCCGTGTCTGCTGCACCCACACGTCCACGTAGGCGTTCCCGTTGAGACGGCGCCTCTGGTCAGCTAGCTGGACGAATGTGTGCAGCCACTGGAGCTCGTCTCTCAGCAGCACCACGTCTCTTTCGACCCCCTGCAGGACTTTGGCCTCCTTCGCCACAAACTCTGCCAACCGCCCCACCACGAAGCCCACCGTAGAATCCGCCATTTTATTCGCTCTTTTAATTCTTTCGTTTCTTGGAAGAGGGGAGCGCGCGCGGCCTCCCTTCACCGCCCACCCGGATCTATATATATATATATATATATATATATATATATATATATAACATCGATCTACAACTGATCGAATTTAAACACTTACCGGGTTTAATTAATTAGATCACCCACCTACTATAGAGGAGTATTTCAATTTGACGGTGACCTCGATAATGTAAAAATGGATAATTAAATTATGAGATGGCATCTTGGCCTTTCAAGCTTTAAAGGTCCACGCCACACACCCCATCACCGGAGAAGGAGAAAGGGCAGGGACAGGAGACCTCCACTTTCGGCGCTGCCTCCTGCTGCGCACCTTCTGGTTGCATACTCACCCTTATTTTCTTCAGTCTAGTATGTTTTAAACAACGGCAATGTACATCCCTCCTTGAGATATAAAAAGGAAAATGACATGCCACTTAGAAAAGGATCCTGATTTTCTAGCTAAAAGGGGGTTTCTAGCTTGGTGTTCTTGAGAGATTGGATAATCCATACACAGAAGTAGGATATTATTCCTCCGATGATCTAAACCTATATAATTTTTGTGTTCACCTTCTTTTTTGGCTTTTTTTTACACACCCCATAGATGAATTCAATCTCACACACAGCTGAACCCTCGGCCGTATCTCCACGGGGGGTCTGCTCCTCCCCATAGTTAGGAAACCGCTTACTCAACAATATGATATGTGGGTAGTGAATCAAACGCATAACTGGGTAGTGAATCAAACGCATATATCTAATAAAGTGAGCTACAGGTCCTCGAAATTACTAAAGAAAAGACCAATCTTTTTTAGGGAGAAAAGACCGAACTTGAGTATTGCCTCCCTCTCGAGTCAACGGTTAACCTAACCTACCTGAGATAATATTTTTAGAAAGCAGGTCATTAGACCGGGGTTTTATTAGAAAGCCAAAGAGATTACAAAGTCAAGAAAGATACTTTTTCCTACGAATAATAATAATACAGTTAGGTTACCGAGATCAGATCTAACCATCTTGTATGCATTTGGATATGCTCCTGAACTATGTTACCCAGATACGGGGATACGGATACGGATACGGATACGGATACATGATACGGCGATACGTGGATACGTCATTATCATTTTTCTAAAAGTAAGGATACGGGGATACGGTTATATATATATATATATAATTAAAAATGTATAAATAGGGAAGTTTTATAAGAAAATAATCAATAGCATAGCATTCTTTGCATCCGATTCCTTAACAATCTTCTCCAATTCTCCTCTCTAGATATAATTCAAGTTGGCGAACTGATTTAACTTGCCAGCTGCCAATAAATCAGAGAAAAATCAACACATACATGAAAGATCAATAAATTGATGCATCATGTTTACAATATCAATTGAAGCGTCGACTAACAGGTGGCATGACGCTAGCACCAAGCCACCAAGCACCACTAGATCAAGATGTTGCTTGCCCTTGATGTTCTATTAGTCTCATGATAAATTTGTAAGCGTCAATAGCAACCGCACTACCACTAGGATGGCTAGATATACACACGCACTAGCACTTGAGGTCCTACTTCCAAAATCCATGGTAGCACTTGATTGACACATGGAACGAAGGAAACTGCGCTGGTAACGGTGCCATGCCTGGTGACGGAAGCGCTGTGGGGGCGGCGGTGGCCCTAGACACCCTGGTCCTGGCGGCGGAGGTTCTGAGTGCTAGCTGGTGCACCCATTAGCGATGGCCTTGTAGCTTGCACGCTCCTCTGCTTCGCTGCGGCCGGTTGCGACGCGCGCTATTGTTTTGGCGGATACGTACGGGATACGTATCAGGCCGTATCCGATACGTATCTGTTAAATATATGATCCGAATTTTGGGCCCACAATATATTCGGATTAGTTTCCTAATAGGAGTCCTATTAGGTGTCTTTCAATTATCCCTTATATATATTCTTGTAAGCCGTACGGAAAGGGGTGACATTTCTATTGTGATTCCCCTACGTTTGTAATCATCTCCTCTATAGTGATCATTGCCGGTCGGCGCCCGTGGTTTTTTCCCGCAAGGGTTTTCCACGTAAAATTCGTGTCTCCGTTGTGCATCTATTTTCATAGCAAGTGGTATCAAAGCATTAGAGATCGATCTACACCACGCCGCCACCGTCGTTGCCGGTTTCGGGTTCGTCGTCGTCAATCTGCTCGGCGAGATCGATTCTGCTATCGCCGACTACAAATCCAAAGCGGAGTCGTCGTTTGACTCCGAGTTGTACCGCCTGCGCACGGGGAGAAAAAAGCAGGAGTAGCAGTAAAGCCATCACGGGAGCAGGGCGAAGCCAATCCATCTGCAACGCACGGTTCCCGAGGCGAAAAACCAATCCACCGAGAGCTTCTGTTGGGTTGATTGATTTTTCAGAGGCGAAATTGCTGCGCGCACCAAAGCTTGTGTACCATGAAAATTACAGATCTACGCTACGTGCACACGAGAAGTGTACCAGGTTTCGCGTTTTTGCTAGATTTACCCTAATTCTTTCTAGCAAATTTAGGATTAATTCCCATGGCGAGTTTAAAGTATGATCTACCGCTCCTGAACCGAGACACAAGATTCTCACTTTGGCAAGTGAAGATGCGAGCCGTTCTTGCACAACAAGACCTCGATGATGCGCTTTCTGGATTTGATAAGAGGATACATGATTGGTCTGTTGATGAGAAGAAAAGGGATCGTAAGGCTATGTCATATATTCATCTTCATCTATCCAACAATATTTTGTAGGAGGTGCTTAAGGAGGAGACAGCCGCTGGGCTGTGGTTGAAGCTGGAACAGATATGCATGACTAAGGATCTGACCAGTAAGATGCACCTGAAGCAAAAGTTATTTTTGCACAAGTTGCAAGATGATGAGTCTGTGATGGACCATCTCTCCGCTTTCAAGGAAATTGTTGCTGATCTTGAGTCTATGGAGGTAAAGTATGATGAAGAGGATTTAGGCCTTATTTTATTGTGTTCATTGCCTAGCTCATATGCAAACTTCAGGGATACTATTCTTTATAGTCGTGATACTCTAACTTTGAAAGAAGTTTATAATGCTTTGCATGCCAAAGAAAAGATGAAGAAGATGGTACCCTCTGAAGGTTCAAATTCACAAGCAGAAGGCTTGGTTGTTCGGGGTAGGCAACAGGAGAAGAACACAAACAACAAATCAAGAGATAAAAGCTCAAGTAGCTACCGTGGGAGATCAAAGTCCAGAGGCAAGTATAAGTCATACAAATACTGCAAGAGAAATGGATATGACATCTCTGAGTGTTGGAAGCTACAGGACAAAGACAAGAGAACCGAAAAATATATACCAAAAGGTAAGAAAGAAGAGGAAGGTAAAGCCGCAGTTGTTATTGATGAGAAGTCTGATGCAGAATTGCTTGTTGCTTATGTTGGTTGTGCACAAACTAGTGACCAGTGGATTCTTGATACTACATGCACCTATCACATGTGCCCGAATAGGGATTGGTTTGCCACCTATGAAGCTGTGCAAGGTGGTACTGTTTTGATGGGTGATGATACACCATGCGAGGTTGCAGGTATTGGAACAGTTCAGATCAAGATGTTTGATGGTTGTATCAGAACATTGTCAGATGTGCGGCATATTCCAAATTTGAAGAGAAGTCTCATCTCTTTATGTACTCTTGATCGCAAAGGGTACAAATATTCCGGTGGAGACGGAATTTTGAAGGTAACTAAAGGCTCTCTTATTGTGATGAAAGCTGATATTAAATCTGCCAACCTGTACCATCTGCGAGGTACAACTATATTAGGTAATGTTGCTGCAGTTTCTGATTCATTATCTAATTCCGATGCTACTAATCTTTGGCATATACGTCTTGGGCATATGAGTGAAATTGGTTTGGCAGAATTGAGCAAGCGAGGATTGCTAGATGGACAAAGCATCGGGAAGCTCAAATTTTGTGAGCATTGCATCTTTGGCAAGCATAAGAGGGTGAAGTTCAACACATCTACACATACTACTGAAGGTATTCTTGATTATGCGCATTCTGATTTATGGGGGCCTGCTCGTAAGACATCCTTTGGAGGTGCTCGTTACATGATGACTATCATTGATGATTATTCGCGAAAAGTTTGGCCTTATTTCTTGAAGTACAAATATCAAGCTTTTGATGTGTTTAAAGAGTGGAAAACTATGGTTGAAAGAGAAACTGAAAGAAAGGTGAAAATCCTTCGTACTGACAATGGGGTGGAGTTCTGTTCTAAGATATTTAAATCATATTGCAAGTCTGAAGGCATTGTGCGTCACTACACCGTTCCTCACACACCTCAACAAAACGGCGTAGCTGAGCGTATGAATAGGACAATTATATCAAAGGCTCGTTGTATGTTGTCTAATGCAGGTTTGCCTAAACAGTTTTGGGCAGAAGCTGTTTCCACTGCTTGTTATCTTATCAATCGATCACCCAGTTATGCCATTGATAAGAAGACTCCAATTGAGGTATGGTCTGGTTCCCCGGCAAATTATTCAGACTTAAGAGTATTTGGTTGTACTGCTTATGCTCATGTTGATAATGGTAAATTGGAGCCTAGAGCTATTAAGTGCATTTTTCTTGGTTATCCGTCTGGTGTGAAAGGCTATAAGTTATGGTGTCCTGAAACCAAAAAGGTTGTGATTAGTAGAAATGTTGTCTTCCATGAATCAGTTATGTTACATGACAAACATTCTACTAATGTTCCTGTTGAGAGTCAGGAGAAAGCAAGTGTGCAGGTGGAGCACTTGATCAGTTTAGGGCATGCACCAGAAAAAGAAGATGTTGCTATTAACCAAGATGCACCTGTTATTGAAGATTCAGATTCTTCTACTGTTCAGCAGTCTCCAAAACGTTCTATTGCAAAAGATAAGCCCAAAAGAAATATTAAACCTCCTCGAAGATATATTGAAGAAGCGAACATAGTTGCTTATGCTTTGAGTGTAGCAGAAGAAATTGAAGGTAATGCCGAACCTTCTACATATTCTGAGGCTATTGTTTCTGATGATTGCAATAGATAGATAACTGCTATGCATGATGAGATGGAGTCACTTGAAAAGAATCAAACTTGGGAATTGGTGAAGTTGCTAAAGGAGAAGAAACCTATCCGTTGCAAGTGGATCTTCAAAAGAAAGGAAGGTATGTCTCCAAGTGATGAGGCAAGGTACAAAGCAAGGTTAGTTGCTAAAGGTTATAGCCAGATTCCAGGTATTGATTTCAATGATGTCTTTTCCCCTGTTGTAAAGCATAGTTCAATTCGCACTTTACTTAGTATTTTTGCAATGCATGATTATGAACTAGAGCAAATAGATGTTAAGACTGTATTTTTACATGGGGAGTTAGAAGAGGACATTTATATGGAGCAACCTGAAGGTTTTGTTGTTCCTGGAAAAGAGAACCTAGTCTGTAGGTTGAAGAAATCTCTTTATGGGTTGAAGTAGTCACCCAGACAGTGGTATAAGAGATTTAACTCTTTCATGCTTTCTCATAAGTTTAGAAGATCCAATTATGATAGTTGTGTTTATCTTAAAGTTGTTGATGGTTCAGCTATATATTTGCTTCTTTATGTCGATGATATGTTGATTGCTGCAAAAGATAAATCAGAGATAGAAAAGTTGAAGGCACAATTGAGTAGTGAATTTGAGACGAAGCATTTGGGTGCAGCGAAGAAAATTCTCGGTATGGAAATTACTAGAGAAAGACATTCTGGCAAGTTATATCTTAGTCAGAAAGGTTATATTGAAAAAGTTCTTCATCGTTTCAATAAGCATGATGCAAAACCAGTGAATACTTCTTTAGCTGCACATTTCAGATTATCTTCAGATTTATGTCCACAGTCAGATTATGATATTGAGTACATATCTAGAGTTCCTTATTCAAGTGCAGTTGGTTCACTTATGTATGCCATGGTATGTTCTCGTCCTAACTTATCACATGCATTAAGTGTTGTCAGTAGATACATGGCTAATCCTGGCAAAGAGCATTGGAAAGCTGTTCAATGGATTTTCAGATACCTACGTGGTACATCTAGTGCTTGTTTGCAGTTTGGGAGATCTAGAGATGGACTTGTTGGTTATGTGAATTCAGATTTTGCTGGAGATTTGGATAGGAGAAGATCGCTCACAGGTTATGTTTTCACTATTGGAGGATGTGCTGTTAGTTGGAAGGCAAGTTTACAAACAACGATTGCCTTATCTACTACTGAAGCAGAGTATATGGCTATTTCTGAAGCTTGTAAAGAAGCTATTTGGCTTAGAGGTTTGTACACTGAGCTTTGTGGAGTTACGTCTTGCATTAATATATTTTGTGATAGTCAAAGTGCAATATGCCTTACAAAGGATCAGATGTTCCATGAGAGAACAAAGCACATTGATGTGAGATATCACTTTATTCGAGGTGTGATTGCTGAAGGTGATGTCAAAGTATGCAAGATAAATACTCATGATAACCCAGCTGATATGATGACAAAGCCAGTTCCTGCTACTAAGTTTGAGCTTTGCTCAAGCTTGGTGGGTGTTACAGTATAGTCCTAGAGACTATTTGGCGCGCGATGATTTTACCTACATGAGGTATTTTTTGGTGATTGATGTTTTTATGCTATAAGAGGAAATTCGTCTCAAGGTGGAGATTGTTAAATATGTGATCCGAATTTTGGACCCACAATATATTCGGATTAGTTTCCTAATAGGAGTCCTATTAGGTGTCTTTCTATTATCCCTTATATATACTCTTGTAAGCTGTACGGGAAGGGGTAACGTTTCCATTATGATTCCCCTACGTTTGTAATCATCTCCTCTATAGTGATCATTGCCGGTCGGCGCCCGTGGTTTTTTCCCGTAAGGGTTTTCCACGTAAAATTCGTGTCTCCATTGTGCATCTATTTTCATAGCAGTATCAGTATCCGTCCGCGTATCCGGTACGGATACGTGGCTTCTCTGCCGTATCCAGGTAATACCTGTAGCTCCTAAATAATAATAATACAGTTAGGCTACCGAGATCAGATCTAACCATTTTGTATGCATTTGGATATACTCCTCTTGTTTTGTTTTGGAATTCCGAGCATCTGCCGATATTTTTAGAATGGAAATAGATTCCAAGCTTTTCCATAATAAAATGCACATGGTCCATTTCATTGTTACCATGTCAAAAAGCCACTTCTTTAAACTTGTTCTTAAAACTTTTTTATTATTTCATGGTCCATTTCACTATTCTACACTTGTTTTGGGCTTAAAACTGCCCTTCTTTAACATGCACGACGATGCTTCATTGATCAGGTATCCAGAGCCAAAGCATTCTGAAAGCTGATATGCTACATTGCGTATGCAATAGCATCAGCATTTTCTGGCATAAACCATTATCTGTTAACTTATTGAAGTAATAGAAAAAAAAAAGTTTCCACGTTCGCTCTCATCATCTAGAAAATCTCATATTAATCGAAAAAAAAGGAAAAAAAATAGAGTTCAATATAAATACAATTTAAGAACAGCTTAAATTTGAAATTAAAAAATAAAAAATATTTGAAGAGGATATTAGAGTGTATACCGTCTTACCCTATTTGTACTACACTATTAGGGTTTCAGAAAAAAAAGAAAAAAATATATTTACTATTAAAATTGACCAAAATACTCTCGATACACTTCACTTCATGCGGAGGGAGTAGCAATGACGGTATCGGGCCTGCCGACGGGGGGGAGGGCGCGCCAGTGCGCGGGGGGAGGAGCGGCGACGGTGCCGGCACATAGAGGGAGGCGAGGGCGCGGTGACTCTGGCACGCAGAGGGAGGGGTGGCGGTGCTGGCGCGCGGAGGGAGGCGGCGGTGCACGAGAAAGCGTTGGCTATTGCATGTGATGTCGGTGGTGGCTGCCAGGGGCGGGCCCAATGGGTAGTCCAGGTAGGCCCAGGACTACCCTAGAATTTGGCCCAGAGAACCCCAGGTATTCATTTTTTTGGCCCACGAAAAAAGCCTAGCCCATCAAAACAAAGAAATCCCTAACTCCTCTCCAGTCTGGCTGTCTCCCCCGTGCGCTCTCTCCCCTCCCACTCGATGGCGTCATGGCGATGGCGCTCCCGCGGCCCGGCGACCGTGACGCGAGCCAGCAGGCCGGCCGCCGGCGCGACTCCGGCGCTCCCGCCGCTCCTCCCGGCTGGCTAGCTCCCGCCAGGCCGCCAGGCGCGCGCCCATCCGTGGCGGCGGCGCCGCGCCGGCGCCCGCGCGGCCGCATCCTCTCTCCGTCCCGCCGCGCCATCCGGCCGTCGCCCGGCGGCCTCCCACAGCCCGCAGGCCGCAGTCCTGCTCCCGCCGCCGTCCCGGCGCGGCGGCACCTGCCCGGCGTCCCGCTCCCTCCCCGCCCGAGTCCCGACGGCCGACGCTGCCAGCAACCAGCGCAGCAACGCCTAGCCGGCAGCCGCCCAGGCCGGCCGGCGGCCAGCGCCACTCCATCTCCGGCTCGGGCTCGGCTCTTCGCCTCTCCGGACTCCGGTGAGCAATTCCACAGTCCACTCACTGTCTCACTCCCTCTCGGTCTCTCCCTCTTCTAGAATTTAGAGACTAGAGTTCTAGTAGTAGACCAACAGGCAGCACTAGTTGTTAACAGTGAAATTTGGTAAGCGCTAAAGTCATCATCGGCTGAAGATCAGTATTGGCTTCGGAGTTCTAGAATCAGCCGATGAGAGTTATCAAGTCGTCAGTTGTCGGATTCTTTCTATATTCGGTTAAGGAAATTGATCTACTAAAGGAAGCTTATCCAGAAGAGACCGAGTTCAAGGAGGATGCGGCATAACAAGTTATCTATTAATTAAGAATAGTTTGTTAGTTTCCTTTTATCTTTAGGAAAGTGTATCCGATAAGGACTTTATCTTTTCCTTTTATCTTTAGTTTCTTTCCTGTCCAACAAGGACTTGTATCAACCCATGGGTATAAATATGTACACCCGGGGTCTATGTAATCTATCAATCTCGATCAATACAACTACTCTCGGTGCATCGCCACCCTCTTTACCGAGGTTTTTACTTATCTTCCGGCGGAATTTGGGCACCTGACGCGGGGCTGCATCGGTTCAGTTCGATCTCCGGCGAAGGGGTAAGTCCTACGTTCCATCGGGCCCTGGTGAATTTGTCATCTACATCGGCGTCGTTCAAGGCTGCATCAGTATATTTGACCTCTTGGATTGCTACAGTTTGGATGATATATTTACCTACCTATTTTATCGTATGTCTCTGTTAATCTAGTCTTAGCATATCAATTTAGCTCTATCGGCTACTTCTCGCTTTAGGGTTTCTGCCAGTATCGGCTAAATCGTGTTGCTAGATTGGATTAACTTAGGCATCTACCACCCTGAAAATCAGTCAAGGGCTTGATTGTCTAGATATTGTGTTTCTTTTCATACTTAGTACTGCATCAATTAAGTTTGATCTACTAAGTCGTGCTTAGAACCATAATCTCTAGCCTGCTTGTTGACTGCCAATAAGGGTTTCATTGGGGTTTCAGCCGATGAATTATCTGGACGTTACATCAGCTTATAAGGATTGTATATATAAGTTGGATTTAGCCGATGACAACAAAGGTTTCACTGTTTAATCTAATCTTGTGGATTTTATGACATCGGACCTCCAGCCGATGTATGCTTTAACCTTCGGATCAGTGCTTATTCTATCATATCATTGCTAGCCGATTGGTTTCTACTGAATTATATTGTTATTTTATTACATCATCATCAGTCGATTGCCTTTATATCATTATCTACATTGGACATATAGCCGATAGCTCAAAACTCTATCAGCATCGGCTATTATCGGCATCGGCTGAGATTACTCCATCGGCTTGTCAGCAGATCGGCTATTTGATCTACGGTTTACATATCTTGTCAGTTGCAGGATCAAACTGACTGGCACGCCCGCATCTCATCAACCTTTGGACCTGCACTGGAGCTAAGCAGATCTCCCAGGCCAGTGTGTGTTTTTTGCATCAACACTTTTTTATATAACAATTTGCGTTGTTTGATGGTTGTTAGGAGATCGAGGCATGGAGAAGTCAAGCATTACGTTGCTTTTTCAGAAGCATGAAGCAAAAAAAAATGCTTGTGATCTACCAATCCCACATGTGGATGAAGGGTCGTCTATTCCTGCTGTAGATGATGCTCCAATTGATGAAGACACAGTTGTTGTTGAAGGGGTATGTGAAGAAACTGAAGAAAATACTGCTGTAGATGATGCTCCACCTCCAGATGTTGTTGTTGATGAGGTTTCAATTGAAACTGAAGAAGAATCTCTGCCGGTTTATGATGTTGATGATCTTGAACATGATCTAGGCTTAAGGGTTCCTATTTCAAGTTTTGATGCCAACGATCAAGATGCGGCTAGAAGAGGGTACATTCTAAAAGGTCCATGCCATCTTTGGGCCTTCAATTATCCATCCAGAAAAATATATAGTAAAGATCGCCGCTTTAGTGTTATTTGGTTTCATAAGTACCCATGGATTGAATAGTGTTGACAAGGATGCAACATTTTGCTTCATTTGTTATTTGTTTGGCAAAGAAAGTGGAAAATTTGTTACGGGTGGTTGGCATAATTGGAATGTAGGAGCTAAAGCCCTTGATAAACATGTTGGAGGAACATCTAGTGATCACAATTTTGCTCAAGAAAAATACAACTTATTTGTGAAAAAGGGTATACAAATTGATACTGTTATTGTGAAGGTGTCAGAACAGGATCAAGTTAATTACAAGGCTAGATTGACTTATTCACTTAGATGTTTGAGGTATCTTTTGCGTCAAGGAATGGCCTTTCGTGGACATGATGAAACTGAAGAATCTAACAACAGAGGAAACTTCCTTGAACTTTTGAAGTGGCTTGCAGGAAATAATGAAGATGTTAATAAGGTGGTTCTGAACAATGCTCCAGATAATTGCATTTTGACTTCCCCTCGCATACAAAAGCAAGTTATTAGATGTTGCTCTATGGAAACCACTAGTTGCATACTTAAAGACCTTGGAGATGAGCACTATGCAATTCTAGCTGATGAATCTAGTGATATATCACATAAAGAACAGTTGGTTGTTTGCTTACTTTATGTTGATAAACTTGGAGGGGTTTGTGAGAGGTTCCTTGCGGTAGTTCATGTGGCCGGTACTAGTTCTTTGCAACTAAAAACAGCAATTCAATCTTTACTTACTAGCCATCACTTAACTCTTACTCAAATCCGTGGCCAAGGATATGATGGGGCTAGTAATATGAAAGGAGAGGTTAAAGGGTTGAAGACATTAATCATGAAAGAGTCTCCTTCAGCATATTATGTGCATGGTTTTGCACATCAACTTCAATTAGTTCTTGTTGCTGTTGCCAAAGGAAATGTTGGTTGCCAAACCTTTTTTGGTCAAGTTTCACGGTTGCTAAATATAGTTGGAGTTTCTTGCAAACGTCATGATATGCTTCAAGATGTTAGAGCTCAAAAATTGAAAAAAGCACTTAACTTGGGTGAAATAGCAAGTGGAAGTGGGTTAAATCAAGAGATGGCATTGGCTAGGCCTGGGGACACTCGTTGGGGTTCTCACTACAAAACTATTTTGCATATCATTGACATGTATGATACAATCCGGGAAGTACTCATAACAATTGGAAAAGATCCCACTCAATGAGAGGATTGGCCAATCATACATGCTATGGTTCTTGCCTTTGAGTCATTTGAGTTTGTTTTCAATGCACACTTAATGCTTGTCATTTTGGGTTACACAAATGAGTTTTCTAATTCATTGCAAAAGAGGGACCAAGATATTGTTAATGTGATGTCACTTGTGGGTTTGGCAAAGAAAAAAATGCAACAAATGAGGTTCAATGGTTGGGAAGGTTTCTTAGGAAAGGTTACATCATTTTGCATCAAATATTCCATTGATATTCCCGCAATGGATGCTAAATATGTGCCTCATGGAAGATCCCACCATTTTTACCCGGATCAAACAATTGATGACCACTATAGGAGAGAAGTGTATATTGGTGTCATTGATAGAATTCATCAAGAGCTGGAGAATCGGTTTGATGAAGTTAGTATGGAGTTGCTTCTTTGTATGTCGGCATTCAATCCAACAGATTCATTTGCCTCATTGGATACACAAAAAATACTTAGACTTGCAAGCTTTTATCCTAAGGACATTGAAGGCTCCAATTTGATGAAACTTGAGCTCCAACTTGATACATATATTAATGATATGAGAGAGGATGATAGATTCAAAGGCCTAAACAACATTGGTCAGCTTTCTATTAAGCTTGTTGAAACAAAGAAGCATGATCTTTATGATTTGGTGTATTTGCTTCTTAAATTGGTATTGATCCTACCGGTGGCGACGGCAAGTGTGGAAAGAGTATTTTCTGCAATGAATTTAGTGAAGACTAAAGTGAGAAATAGTATGAGTGACAAGTTATTGAATAATTGTTTGGTCACCTTCATTGAGCGTGATATGTACGTGAGAAAGAACATAATTCACTCTTTCATGACTATGAAGAAGCGTAAAGCAAAAGCTCTTGAGTCTTGATTAGTATTGTAATATCCTATGTATCTAAAGACCTTGTATTATGTTTGAACAATTTACATTTTTATTTAGGTAAGATTCAAACTTATTTTTTATTTTTCTACTTGTATTGATCCATTTAGAGTTATATACCGTATCGTACTATCGTTTACCACATTATATATCGAATCATATTGTATTGCATCTGAATTTTTTTTGGCTAGGCCTACCCTAGGTTCAAATCCTGGGTCCGCCACTGGTTGCTGCTATTGCACTGGGCCATGAATTTGTTGTTGGAAATCTCAGTTGGATTTGACTATAATCCATGTTTATGCTTCATTATATGTGATTTGGGATCCACAAAATATGACAATATGTTGTCACAATTTTTTTAAAAAATTCTGCCAAAATTATGTCAAATTTTGTTTTCTTTATTTTGTCAAAAAAAAAAGTTTCAAACTAAAGTCAAATTTGTTAAATTGATTCAAAATTTTAAAATTAAAAAATCAAAAACAAATATATCAAACTTGTCTTAAATGTCAAAGATATATCAAATTTGTCACAAATATGTCAAAAGATCCAAATATATGCATGTTTTGGCGTAACGGAGTCAAATAAGCAAGGGCAAAGGGGACTATTTGCCCCTTAGTTAACACTATAGTTGGCCAAAAGACCCACAGCCCGACGAAGCAACCCATGGCACAGAGATTTGGCTAGATCCAGACACGTCATGGCTCGACTGTTGTCGGACCCATGCCAGCCAGGCCTAATTGTTGGGTCGTGCCTAGCCTCTTCCTCGGCACGACATGGCCTAACGATCAGCAGGCCCAAATAGATGAGGGAGGCAAGATAGACATTTTTTTCTAGCCATATATCCACGACCCTGTTAACGATGAAATTTGGTAAGCCCAAAGTCATCATCGGCTGAAAATCACTACCGGCTGCAACATCTCGGAATCAGGCGATGGGAGTTATCAAGTTGCCAATAGTCGGATTCCTGCTATATTCGGTTAAGGAAATCAATCTACTAAAGGAAGTTTATCCATAAGCAACCGAGTTCAAAGAGGATGCGGCATGGCAGTTTATCTATTAATTAGGAATAGTTTGTTAGTTTCCTTTTATCTTTAGGAAAGTGTGTTTAGTGTCCGATAAGGACTTCATGTTTTCCTTTTATCTTTAGTTTCTTTCTTGTCCGACAAGGACTTGTATCAACCCATGGGTATAAATATGTACACCCGGGGTCTATGTAATCTATCACTCTCGATCAATAATACTCTCGGCGCATCGCCACCCTATTTACCGAGGTTTTTACTTATCTTCCGGCGGGATTTGGGCACCTGACGCGGGGTTGCATCAGCTTTCGATCTCCGGCGAAGGGGTAAGTCCTACGTTCCGTCGGGCCCTGGTGAATCTGTCATCTACCTCGGTGTTGTTCAAGGCTGCATCGCTCCGATCTCTTGGATCGCTCTGGTTTGGTTGATACATTTGTCTACCTGATATCTCGATTCTATCTCTAATTGCATTGTGTTTAGAGACGCATCGGTTTAGTTGGAACTGTCTCGGTTAGGTCCGATCTTCTGTCTTAGCCGATATATCTCTACAATCACAATGCTGTTCTAAATAGATTTGTTATATCCATCACATTAGACAGATCTATCGGCTCATTGAGTATTAGATTATCATATACAATCTCGTGATGCATCGGTTAGGTTCGACCTACTAGATTGTTGTTGATAATATAAGTCTTGTTAAGCCGATAAGTTCATGCTAATGTTTTATCGGGGTGCTAGCCGATAAGTTATCTGGATATTGCATCGGCTTATAAGGATTGCATATATATATAAGTTAGATTTAGCTGATGACAACAAAGGTTTCATTGATTTATCTAATCCTGTGGATTTTATAACATCGGACCTCCAGCCGATGTATTATTTACCCTTCGGATCAGTGCTTATTCTATCATATCATTGCTAGCCGATTGGTTTATACTGGATTATATTGTTGTTATATTTTATTATCATCAGCCAAGTGCCTTTATGTCATCATCTACATTGGACATATAGCCGATTGCTTAAACCCTATCGTTATCGGCTGGTATTGGCATCGGCTATTATCGGCATCGGCTGGAACTACTCCATCGGCTTGTCAACCGATCGGCTGTTGGATCTACTGTTTACATATCTTGTCAGTTGCAGGATCAAACTGACTGGCACGCCCGCATCTCATCAACCTTTGGACCTGCACTGGAGCTAAGCAGATCTCCCAGGCCAGTGTGTGTTTTTTACGTCAACAGACCCAAAGAGATGAGGGAAGCAAATAGACTTATTCCAAGGATGAGCATGATGGACTAGTGGCCTGGTCGTGCCTTCAGGCCGGCACAGCACGACCCGAGTTTTATTGGGCCGTGCCTAGGCTGAAGGTGCAACCCATGGGCGGGCACGGCACGGTTTGTTAGTCGGGTCGTGCTGGCCTGGCTACTCACTAACACTATTAACTCGTTTTAATGGAATATTGTCAGCCTTCATCTTCGATTTTGAAAAGGAGGATCAAATAAGCAAAATAAAAAAAATAGGATCAGGTTGGTAGTTACTAGTTAGGCTGTGAAACAAGGTCAAATGAGCAATTACCCCTAATTTATTTACTGATATAAGGTGCCGTACCTATTAGATTTCGTGTTGTATGTTTGCTTATAATGTACTCCATATCTTATATAGTGAAAGCAACAAGCTTTCTTGCATGAGAATGTGCCACATCATCAAAAATATATTAGCCATCAGATGAAGAGTTCAAATAAACAATGGTAATTAGATCGAAAGAGTGCATGTATTAAAAAAAACCATAGATGAGCTAAACATATGGAAATTTCTGAAGGTTTCATCTCCTCATAAACATATGATTCAAAGAGAGGGAACAAAGGAGGCTTCTGATTTCTCTTATAATATACTCATATAATACAACTTAGCTATATCTATAGTTGGCTAGGACAATCGATACTTTGTAAACAAATTAACTTATATCAAAACATTTTTAAAAGCTAAGGTAAACTAATAGACCATACACAGAAGTTTTAAATAGAATCAAAAGTCGCGCAAAGCGCTAGTATATATGAAAAATGCGAATAACTTCAGGAATATGTAACGAGACCACCACTAGGACTTCAATAAACTCCTAAGCATGGGCACCAAGATTTGTAATTGGTTCTCTAGTTGTATCTGTTTCCGCCAAAATACATTAATTCGTATGCATTTATGCAATTCATAAAGTTCAAGCGTGGATTGTGTTCACCGGTAAAAATCGTAATCAGCCGCCAGCTGATTTGAATTAAGCTTCGTGTCTCATTCTTAGGTTTTATCTCGGCAAATCGTGGTTTTTGAAGTTTCTTTTCCTGTGATCACGTTCATGTATGTTGTGATCACGTATACCGACTGTATATAAATTCGCAGAAGAGATGTGAGAGACGGATCGATGCCATTAAATAGCCGTGATGAGCACGTAGGCGAGACATGACAGGATCATATATATCCAATGTGAATAAAAGAACAATATTCAAAACAGATTGACAGAATTTAAGATGGTTCGATCGGTAGCTTGGAATTAAACATGCTGTGCATCGATGCATATAGGCAAGGGGCTGTCGATCATGCAAGTTGGACATATTAATTTTGGTATTTTCGCAGACGCCATCTTATGTGGTCCGCGTGTGAAAATATATCTTCGCAGACGGATTGTCATATCGTCCTCTCCCTCCCCCTCCTCCTTGCCATTTTTGTAGGCAGTCGTTTGGCTTCGAGAGTTCTACGCGCCTAGAAAAACATTTTGCCATTGTCTAGGAAAATGGTTTTACTAGTTTAATATGAATGTGACTAATTTATTTATCAAGAGAAATAACCGTCCAAATAGTAATTTATTGACTATGAAAATCTTTGTGGTGACATCAATATGTTAATCTTAAGTAATACTCCCTCCGTTTCATAATGTAAGTCATTTTAGCATTGTCTATATTCATATATTCATATAGATGTTAATGAATCTAAACATATGTTGTATAGATTCATTAACATCTATATGCATGTAGACAATACTAGAATGACTTACATTATGAAATAGAGGAAGTATATTTATAATGAGAGAAGGGCTAAGAACCAATTGGGAGTAATTCATTTACCGAGGGAAGAATACCAATTGATAGTAAATCAATTACTTGAGAAAAGGAAGTGGGAAGAAAAATCAAGAGTAAATCAATTACTGATAGAAGGATGTGAGAAGAAAAATCAGGAGTGAGAAAATGTGCAAACAAGAGTGGTGGGAAAGGTGTGGGAGGGAGGGGCAGAGGAGTTAGGGGGAGGGAGGGGGTGTACTTGTGAGAGTGCGTTTTAGCTAGCACACACCCCAAGCGCGCTTTAACGTGTCCCTGATAAAATGTGAATATATATGTGTTATTATGTGAGAAAAATATAATAATGTTAGCCACGCAATCTACACGGCCATCATTCTAGTTATACATATACTATTAACTGAGCTAAGGACATGAACAAGTAATCATCATATTTGGGAAAGTAGTGTGAGCTTATAAAGAATTTGCCTTCCTGACCAGTATGGAAACGCAGATAAATTGTCAAGGAGAATTGCTAGCTAAATCATTCATGAAACAAATATCAATGATATTCATATAATCCAACTTAAAGGTAAATTGTGCAAGTCGCAACTCGCAAGCGATAATATGACATTCAGTAAGCAGTCTTCGAAAAAAGAAGAGAAAATCGTAAGCCTGCATTCACAAGGTCACAGAACACAAGCCAACTATGCGTACAAGCGAAGCAAGAACTAAGCATGGAAACTGCACGACAATACAACTTCGATGTACAAGAATCCATAAATGCCAGGTCAAGAAGCCATTACAGGTACATAACCTATTAAATCTAACAAGCAGTAAGGAAAGGGCTTTGCAATGATGGCTAAAACATGATGACAAAACAAAGATGATAGATCACTGGTCAACACCATTAATAAAACTGGGGAGCACCCAGAGGTTCTCTAGTTGACTGCAATGGCCTTCAGTTCGCAGGAGTGCATGACTGTATGGAACACAATGTGTTGCACCAGGAATTGGCTGACCAAGCTCGACTGCAGTCCAAGGTTCATCAGAATCTTCAGATGGTTTCGCAACATAAATGCAGTTACTCTTTCCGCCCCATCTTTCAGGGTTCGTGCAAGAGAATGTAGGGTTCCTCCTATCAAGGCTGACAAATAGAGCACTATTTCCCAACTTTTCCATCTTCATCCACTTGGCTGTTTGAGCAGAAAAGTCAAGACGAAAGACTTGAAAGGTGCCAGGGAAACCATACGAATGGTGAATGCCTACTGAGAGGTCAAGCATGAGAAGCATGTCACCGCTGATCACCAGCCACGGCTTAAAATGTACGCCCACAAACATTTCTTCTCCCCACACAACCCCTACTTCCTGCATGCTGAGCTGAGGTGCAAAGCGCATGGTATGGAGCCTGTGATGAAAGTCCATTGCAAAAAACACCTTTGAAGAGCACAATCTGAAGAATGCGCTCACCGCCAAAAGGGTGCTCTGACCAAGAATTCGTTCCAACCTGCCAATAGAATATGGACGATCTCGAACAAAGTAGGAGATGCGATATTGGCAAATTAAGTGGAGCAGTAAGGATGCCATAGTATGTTTCCTTGTTGCCTGCGGATTGTAGTTTGGGAGGCTTCACCTTAGCGCCAGTGTACATATCAACAAGGAGGCAATTCTCATAATATGAGAAGATGAGATACCCATATGAACAACCCAAATAGCGCATGCGATTTGGAGTATTTTGTGGAGCTGAACAGCGAAGGGATAAAGTTCTCTTGGATGGATCACCAAGCTGCCATCTGCATTTATATAAAAGAGTGTACCTAAAACTGCTGCAATGGGGATGGGAATTAGGTATATCTGGTTTCAGGTGAAGAGGTGGGAAGGTGAAAGTATATATGGATGGGAAGGAAGATAATGCAGCTCGCCAAGAGCGGCAAGTGCCACTAAAAGCAAGCAAGTCCTGGAATGAGCTAAGCAAAGCAATGATTTGGTGAAGCATGCTGTCCATGAGACCTGGCCAAACATGGGGTTCACACATGGTAGAGGATGTAGACACTGATGAGTGGCAGGTTTTCTTAAAGGGCCTTTCTGCAACAGAAACTTCCCTGTCAAACAAATGAAAAAAATTCAGGACGACTGGATCAGAGAAAGCACTCAAAGATAACATTATTAGTAAAGATTTAGAAATGGAATGATATTGATCACAATGTCGGTTCATTTAAAGAAGCAACATGAATTGGTAACTTCACCTACAGCTTGGGCATATCGAGCAATAGGCTCTTGTAACATGCTGAGGTAAATAATTATGCCCGTTTCATTGAACTGTAACAATTCCAAGAACCACTTACAGCTTTGATACCTTGAACAATAGCACAGTTGTAATCTGTCTAGTGTTCCAAACCCTTTTTTGGCCCCTCAAAACAATGACAGAGCGATACATTGTAGAGCACCCTCAGAACAAATATCACCAAAAGTGATGAAAATATTTATTCCGACAACATGAATATGCAGGCAATGCATCCAATTTAACAGGAAAAAAAATTGTAAGCGCATTTGATTAATTCATTAATCGATCTTGCTCCTCTCGCGGCCCAATTTAAACCACTACTGGCAGTGCTACCATACAAGAATGTCAGGTACCATAAACGTCCTGGAACTATGTAATCGACTAGAATCGTGTCGAGACCGCATTAAATTGTACCTAAATTTGAACACCAAATATCCATCATCTCCCACTATACCAAATTACCAATAGTTTCACACCTCATCACTGAACAACAGAACAAGTTATGCACTGGTGAGCTAGCTCACCCTACCTAGTTCATGACATCATGAGACGAAATCGCTATCGGCGCGTGGTATACGATGAATGAGGGTTCTTTGTCGCCTCACGATGATTTGACGCACATCCATCCACTCAGGAACATCGAATTAACAAAGGTGAAACAGAGAAGGATAAATAAAACAGACCAAATCATGGTTAGGGTTGCGGTGCGGACCTTTGGCCGAGAGCGGTGAGCTCCGTTGGCGAGGGCTCGGCCTGCGGCGACGGCGGCCGTGGTCTTCGCTGCTGCCGCTTCTGGCGGCTCCCGGCCATGAGCGCTTGCTAACCCGTAGCTTCCCCGGATGCACCGGTGAGGAGACCAACCCGGCGGCGACGGCGGCGGCGGCGGCGGCGGCGCGTCCGATGGGAGTGGAGGCGAGGCGAGGAGGCGGATGCGTCAGCGAGGTGATGATCCATGGGAGGCCCAACCAATCCGGCCCAACTTTTGATTTGGGCCCACATTGCTAGGCCCAGTTAAGAAAGCCCAAATTGGGCCCACGATTGGAGTCCATAAAAGGGGCAGGAGAAGGGGAGTGAGAGAGAGAGAGGCGAACCGCACCGCACGCCGACATCGCCGGAGAAGGCGCCGCTCGCCGGCATCGTCCTCGCCGGAGACTCATCCGTCCATCCGCAAGGCCTGCAAACTCTCTCCCTTCTCCCCCAACCTTGTCGCAACCAACACCTGATCTCGGTTTTTTTAAAAAAAATTTATTTGATACATTTCTCAGTTTCTCCTCTTGTGTGTGTGTGTGTCACTCGTGTGTCCGAATCCGATCCTAACCGAGAAGCGCGCGCCGTCCTGTGGTGGTGAGACCGTGAGATCTATCCTGCGTTGGTAGTGTTGGATTTTGCACTGGATTTTGTTGTTGGATGTGCTAGTGAAGAACCCTAGATTGACATGGTTGATCACGTAGGTTTATGAGAGCGTATAGGTTCGCGTGCCTCTACTAGTGTGAAAAGAAAATGCGCGAAATTGGATCCAATGTGGTGATTCTTGAGCAGAAATTTGGATGCCATGCATGAATGGATCCCAAATTGAGGAAGGCCTCAAAACAGAAAATATTTGTTTTTGTCATAATTTGACCCCCAAATAGAGATAGGCATCAAAACAGAAAATATTTTAGACCATTTGTTTTTGTCATAATTTGAATACAATGATGGACTTCACATAGAAAGTTTTAAACTTTAAGAAGTCATGCATGCATTTTCAATAAAACGAGCTACTGTTTTTCCTGTATCCGTATGCTATTGTTTCTCCCTGAACATAAAAAATGTAACTGCTGGAATCAAGATATTGCCTTTTCTTTTCAGTTTATAATGACAATTGAGGTATCTTCTAAATATATTTGGTAGCTGAAATTCTAGCAGGCTTTCACCCTTCTAATTTGTTTTTGAATTCATTATGTGTTGCAGGGAGTCCGGCAATCTGCCATCATGCAAAGCCCCAGCAAGGTTTCTGAAGCCTCTGGCTCAGCACCCCCAGCCACGTCTGTGATCGAAGGTTGGGCAGAACTCCCAGAGGGCCTGCTTCACTCCATTGTTGCTCTGTTGGGCTCTTTCCTTGACCTCCTTGCCTTCGCTGGCACATGCCATTCTTGGCGTGCTGCCTTCTCATCCTACCCATCAAAATCTAACTTCCGCACCATGCTCCCACCCCTCCTCGTCCGACCCAATGTCCGCGTCAAAGCCCCTTCTAGCAGCAATGGTCATCGCAAGCTACGCTCGTGTGAGGTCATTGATCTAGCCAACCGAAACACCCCACTCCGCTGCCAGATTCCTCAAGAAACTCTGCAGAGGATGCATTTTGCAGGTTCTTCCCATGGTCAGCTCATCTGCTGCCGCCGTGGTTATTGTCTTGTTGTTGATGTGTTCACCGGTGCTGAGGTTTCACCTCCACGCCTCCCATTCAGCGAGAGCTGTGAAGAGTTCTACTACTGTGGCATTCTGACGGCTCCTATCACGTCACCCAACTCACATCTCATTATCAGCAGTCAGTCCTCCCTGTTCGATTGGCCAGTTGGAAGTGACTCTTGGTCTGAGCTCAAGCTGCCCGTTAATCGGGTCGATCAGATTGTGGAATTCAATGGTCAGCTCATCGCTGTGATTGAATACAGTCTGTACACTTTGCAGTTGGCCCCCAATCTTCGCTTGGAAAAGATAAAAACTCTCTGGTGGGATAACATGAATGAATGTCCATATATAAGACCATGGTTTGTGGTTTGTGGTGACATGCTTCTCATTGTTGACCACTACATAAGTTTTTCATTTGGAGCACCGGTCCTCTACAGGCCATACCGTCTGGACATGTCGACCAAGCCTGCAAAATGGGTGGAGGTAAAGAAGCTGGAGAACTGGGCACTCTTCATTGGGGGTGATGCAAGGAGCCCTCCATTTTCTTTCAAGAACCCAGAGCGCTGGGGAGGAAGGAGCAACTGCTTGTACTATGCGCATTACTCTCAGCCATTGAGCCTGCATGGGTTGGGTGATGATGCAGATGCTGTGTGGGATCCTAACACTGATGAGAACCTCGTGTTCAAAAGAAACTGGTACCGCCAGCTGCAGGCCTTGTGGGTGTACCCAAGCATGTTCTATTCAGAGGGAGACGGCCAGTGATTGCTGTGCTCTGCTCATATCATCTGATTCTGAGACTTCCTCTTCTGAGTTCTGATGTAGGGCAGAGAACATCTTAATGCTTAGCTTAATAATAATTGCAGTCGTTTTGTAGCTCAGTTGTTAGCTGCATTCTCTAGTCTAATATTTTCGAGGTGCACTGGATGCTTTTGTACCTAAACTATTAGTAGCTGTTGCTTTTATGCTGGAAGTCTGGATTCTGGAACTCGGTACGGTTGAGGATTTCCACTGGTGATGGAGATAATGTTTCGTTTTATGAGTGTTTGAGCTTAGCTGCAATGTGTTTGGAACATTAATATATATGCTTGTGTGCACTTGGCATGTGATTTGGTTTTGAATAGAACATATGTTGTTCGAGCTTCCTAATATAAATGAACATTCAAGCAGGGAGTCTTGAAGCTGGGGATGTTCTAGATGCCATCAATATGAGTGATATCAAAGTTGGGAGCAAGTAAAAAGTGATACGCATACAACTTGAACAAGCTGTGAATGTCACGTCCGATGAAACTGCTGTTGAAACCGTATTAGGCTGTATTCTTCGCCCCTTCTTTCCAACTCACCTCCCTTTTTTACGCGCGTGTTTTTCAAACTATTAAACGGTGTGTATTTTTACAAAAATAATTTATAAAATAGTTGTTTGAAAAAATCATATTAAACTATTTTTTAAATTTTTAGGTTAATATTTAATTAATCACACGTTAATGAGTCATATCGCTGAACGTGATCGTGGACAGCCGCATCCCTGAGCCAAATCGCTGCGCTGCATGCCTGCATCGACCTCTCCCTCACGCGCTACAGGGAACAATGGGCCGCTTTTTACAATGGACCGCCATTTGGGCTGTATCTGTTAATGGGCTGTATATGTATAAACAGTCTATTGTACCTCCCCAACTATGTTCGAGTGATCGAGTCCGACTTTCCCTCCTGAGCAAAGATTTATATCTTCGATTTGATTCTTACAGATTTTTCAACCAATGGATATAGTCCGACTTTTTTTAAAAAAAAATAGAAGCATATAAAAAGTCGTAAATCGAGAAAAAAGTTCTAGTAAAATTTATTTTTGGGGCATTTGTAATCGAGTGTAACTAAAAGTTCGATATACAAGAACACGAATCTTGATGCAAGATCCTACGGATGAAAAAGTGAAAGATACTAGCCCAAAAATCTGTCACGAGTAAAATAGCAAAAACGAAAAAAAACTAGACAGACATACAACTTCCCTCGGTTATTAATACTGGTTTATATTGCCTCCCTCGAGCGGATTTAACAGCGGTTTCATCTGACGTGATACTCACAGCTTGTTCAAGATGCATGTGTATCACTTCTCACTTGCTCCAACTTTGATCCAACCTTTAGATTACGCAAGAAAGAGGCACCACTCATATTGATGGCATCTAGGACATCCCCAGCTTCAGACTCCCTGCCTGAATGTTCATAGAGATGAAATGCAGCACTCAGGATGAAGCTGTCGGGTTTCAGAAGTCGACATGCCGTTTCGAAGAACAAGATGCCATCGTCGACATAACCGTGATCCAGATACATCCTCATCATCGTCCGACAACATGCCAAGTCAGCAGGTATGCCTGCCTCTTCCATTTGGTTGTACATCCTCTGGGCTTCATCAATCTGACCTTCCTTCAGAAAGGCAGAAATGAGATGGTTGAAATGAGTGCATGAAGGGGTCATGTTGCTTCTTAGCATCATCTGGATGGCTTCCTCAGCTTTGGAGTAGCATTTACCCTCAGTGTATGCTCTGATCAAAGCAAGATATGTGTGCGAGTCAGGCACATGATTGTTTTTCTGCAATTCTTGGAATATAATCTCTGCCTCATTGTGCAATCCTGAAGTGGCATAGGCATTGATCATGGTGTTGAAGCTGATCTGCACATTGTAAGTTAAGGTCCAAATTACATATTCTGGTTAACCTCAAGGCATAAGTATACCATTTCTTGCTTTGCCACTAACAAAAAGGAATACCTTTCCAGGCCTGATACCATCTCCCTTCATTCTACTGAACAGTAAGGATGCCTCATGATGCTTCCCTGCAGAAATAACAATTTAGCACTGAATAGAATGAAGAGCAAAAAAATAACTAAAATGTAGGATCTCTTTTCGATGCTTTTATCAAAATTCCTTAGATCTGTGCACAATGTAGGGAAAAATTTAAATTACCTGCTTTTCCATAGAAACTAAGCATGTTTGTGTATGTTTTCTCATCAATCGGTAAGCCTAGTTCCTGTGCAGCACTAAACATTTCAACAGCCTTGTCCAGCTTTCCTCCTTGGCCATAAACACTGAATGAGAAAAACTGAAACTAATGACATAACGTTCTCAGCAAAAGAACATCGAAGGGAAAAATAAAGCCCAGTTTCCTGGCTTGTTTTTCTGAAGATTATCTACCTTATCATTATATTGAATGTCTGCATGGACGGAGGAATGCCAGAAGATATCATGCGATCATATATGCTGACAGCTGAATACAGTTTGCCTGCTTGGAAGCTAAAGCTGTTACAGTTAGCTATAACACCATGTGATCTGAAATGTTTTCTTCTCTACCTAATAAAAAGACATTATCCAGACCTGATTCAAGCATTGACTTGATAAAAGTATTATATACAACAGTGTCGAGCTCAGCTTCATCGTGTAAACAGCGATATATGATGTTTTCTGCCTCCTGAAATTTCTCTGGAAGTAGCATCACTATGTCAGTGCAAACAGAAGTAAAATATATCGGTAAAATTACGGTGCAATATTGATGCATAGTTTTTGGCCTCTAAACAGCCAGTCAATCAGTCACAAATTCATCTGGAGCAATAAAAGTTATATAGCAGCCGAAGAAAGCAACCATCAAAAAAACTCACCTTGCTTAGTCAAGTGTGTGACAAGTATGCTTATTGTCACGGCATCTCCATTATGACCTTGATCAATCAATTCCATGAAAAGATGATATGCCTCCTCAGTTTTGCCACATTTGCACAATGCATCAACCGTTGCATTGTAGACAGATCCTCCTACTGGAAACGATGTCGATGCTGTCTCAAACAGTTTTTGTGCTTGTTCCAACTGCTGGGCCTGGCCATATTGTACAATTAAAGTAGCTATTGCAGTATCATCAGGCTTGGCTTCCAATTTAGTAAGGTGTTCATAGAGGAATTTGGCCTCATCTGTACTCCCTGCAGAAGAATCCATGTAGAGCCAGCAGTAAGAAGCAGTATGTTCAGGCATGAATACAATGTTATGTGTGGCACCTAGCCTCCTCACCTTCCCTAGCAAATTTCATGATCAATTGGGACACACTGGACAAGCCCCCAGGTTTGTCCAACAAGGATTTCAACATCATACTAAGTGTTGAACTATCTGTTGGATTTAGCACCTTTGATGAGCTACCTTCATTCTGAATCACTTCCGTTAAATTATCCGTATCCTTATTTATACTGGTTTTGCAACAAACTTCCAACACAGTCACACATAGATCCTCATCAAACTGGAGAGCTTCCTTCCTCATTTTCAGAATGAGTGCCCTGGCCTTGTCTAGATGGCCAAGCCTCATATATAACCTGAGAAGATCATTACAGCAAAACACATCGGGCGAGCCATAATTGGAGAGAGCTCTGAAAGTATCTTCAGCAGCATCCACATCTTCCTTTGCCACATGACATCGGAGAAGAGCACTGTAGGAGAATTGTGATGGCTTTACATTTCTCGCGCTCATAGCATCCAAAACTTGCAATGCTCTATCATAGTTTTGGACATTCATATGAACTTGAGCCATTGCCACATAAGTCTGCTCATCGCTCAAAAGACCTGCCTTGTCAATCTCCTTGAACATACGCTGCGCGTCCTCATAAAGCCCAAGCTTACCATATATCCTAACAAGAATTCCATAGATAACCTCATCAGGAACAATCTTATTCTGCTCCATCTCAGAGAACAGTGAAAGTGCCTTCGAGTAGTCCACATTCTTGTAATAGAGTGTCAGGAGAGATGCACATGTGTAGTTGCTTGGGACAATACTGTTAACCTTCATCTCATCATAAAGCCCCAATGCCTCTTCCCCTTTGCCATGCTTGGCACTCAAGCTGATCAGAAGACCGTATGTCGCCTCCTCCGGCACAAATCTGCGGCGCTTCATCTCACCAAATGCATCCATGGCCTCCTCCAACATACCTTCCTTGGCATATGACCCGATCACAACTGTATATGTGAACTGATTTGGGGCAACATTGGCTTCCAGCATCTGCTCCCACAGGTGGATTACCTTGCCATGTAATTTCTGCTTCTGCAGAGATGAGACCATGAAATTGAAGACCGAGATGGAGGGCACAATGTCGCGGCGGCGCACTGCAGCGTAGAACATCAACATGTCGTTGAGCTTCCCCCATCTTGCGTACGCGCACAGGAGGGTTCCACATGCCACTGCGTCAGGCTCGCAGCCGGCCTGAAGCATCTCAAGAAATGTCTCCTCGGCGAGCTTGATCTTCCCAACCTGGCCGTACAATCTGAGAAGGATTGTGTAGGCGACAACGGTCGGTTCGTAGCACAGCTGGACGGATCAAGAAACAAATTCATGGTGATCAGCTCAGAAATCGAGGTGAAATCGTTAGGAATTCAGAAAAAAAAAAAGAGGAAAAGATTCAGTCTCTTTGCTTACCTGAAGCTTCATCCAGGCGAAGAAATCGCGGGCCTGGCGCCAGCCGCGGAGCTCGTGGAGCACGAAGCACATCTCGCGGAAGGTGAGCTTCGCGACGAACGACGCCATGGCCTCGCGCATGTCAGCGGAGGAGGGGCTGGAGCAGGACGCCGTGGCGCGCGCCGCGCGGACGGCGGCGACCACGTGGCGGCCGTACACGTGGCCGGCGCGGTCGTCCTCGACGTAGCGGGCCATCTGGTCCGGGGTGCGGCGGACCCACCGGGGCGTGTGCGCGCCGCTCCCTTGCCCCCGGCGCTCGCGGCGGAGGCGCTGCGCCTCGTCGTGGAGGAGGCGCCGGTACGGGCGCTGGCGCTGGGAGGAGGAGGACGACGACGTGCCGGATGAGAGCGACCATGAGGTGGCGGCTCCGTCGTCTTCGGAGGAGGAGGAGGAGCAGGTGATGGATACGGCGGTGGATGCGGCGGCGCCGGCGATCGCCGCCGCCATTGGAGTGTGAGGAGCGCGGGAAGGTGAGAGGAGATAAGGTTAGATTATTAGTATTTTTTTTCTCCTTTTTATCTTGGCTTTGGGTAACTAACAGTGGGGCCCACATGTCAGACCAATGGCCAGAAGAACAGATTTATTATTTCATCTTAGGGCGTGTTGTAAAGTGTTTAGGGGTAATGAGTTTTTGACAATTTTTCAAGGGCACAAAGGAATGAGTTAAATATTTTAAAGTTAAAAAGTCGATTGAAAATGTTTTCTAAGAAATGCTCATCAAGGTTTTTGCAAAACTTATACAATTTAATAGCTCGGGAGAAATGTGTTCATGGTAATCATCATCCATTAACTGAAGAAAAACCTTTGAATCTTATAGATTTTTTTTGCAGTAATTAATAACTGGTAAAATGACCAAAGAACAATATTTATCCACAACATTGGGGGTCGGAGAATTAAACACCGACCCCCCGGTTGTGTCCAGAACTCCAGGAAATGATTTTATAAGCTCACACAACACAACTTACACAAGTCACAAAACACGCATGATAATGATTTTACAAGCTAACCATTTCTCGTCCTCCACTATATTTGACTGGCAAATTAGTATGAAAGTGTATTAATTAATGATCTATAAAGAACACACAATAATCATCATCTCCATCTGACAAACTAATACAGCAATACTACTATACAATACAATCAGTAACGAGATCTCTGCCTGCACAGAACGAAATCGGTTGCAAATCACCCAGGGGAAAAAAAATACTACTGAAAAAAGAAGAGCAACAATCTCCAGTTTCTTTCTGGGCAAAATGTGCATCATTCTTGTCTGATCAGACGTGAGGAGCTGAGCTCTGTGGTGCTGTAGAAGGACTCATCTGGGTAGTAGCCACCCCCATCCTTCTCATCCTCCCATTTGAGCACCTCCCTGATGAACTTGAAGGCCTCGTCGACGGTCAGCCTGTCGCGGGCTCGCGCCTGCCACACGAACAGCTTGCGATCCGTGCAGGCGGCGTACAACTCCTTGAACTTCATCGCGACATAGTAGAACGCCTGGTGAGCCAGCGACTGATTGTTGTGGTGAGTCCGGAGCGGGCAGAAGTCGCTGAACCACTCACAGGTGGAGAGCGGGACGTGCCCGATTTTCTCCTCGAAGAGGTCGAACTTGTTGAGCACAAGAACAAATGGCATGTCGCGGAAACATGGTTGCCTGGGACAAGTATAGGTTAGTAACTTTGGTACTGGAATGGGACTTTACTAATTTCAGGAAAGCTGTAACATTGTTCGCATTATATATACTCCCTCCGTCCCATAAAAAACCAACCTAGTACTGGATGTGACACATCCTAGTACTACGAATCTAGAAATACCTTTGTCCAGATTAATTGTACTAGAATAAGTCACATCCAGTCCTAGATTTTTTTTTTTTTTGAGATGGAGGGAGTAGGCAATATGGTATTCACAAATATGAACTATGCAATCCTCCCATACTATTAGATTCAATTGAAACAAGCTGTAACATTGTTCATTTTGTACACAAGCAATACGGTATTCGCAAATATGAAGTATGCAATCCTCCCAAACTATTACTAGATTCAATTGGAACAAGACCAACCTCCCTTGATCTATCACTTGTCACTTTAAATATCTTTTTTCTGATTATGCGCAATTATGGAACTGTTAAACTTACAAAACTATCTGGCTAATGCCAATAGTACCTGATTGTAGCCTCAAACAAGTCCCTGCTTTGGATCATCTTATTCACAAGGGGACTGTTGCCACCACTTGAAGGGGCCCCCAGCTGGTCATAGTCACTGAGTGCTACCGAGAATATTACCATGCTGACATCCTCAAACATTTCCACCCACTTGCATCCCTCATTCATTCCCTTGGCACTTACTCTAATCAGCTGATATCTGAAAAGGAATAAAAGCTGATGAGACAATAGCTTTCCAGTACTTGCTTCACAGGGCAAATAAATAATCACCCCAAGCAAAGAGCAGGTAGCCTACCTATTTCACTGACCCAGTAGAAATGCATTTTACCACAATCGAAAGATACATTGCCAACAATTAAATATCTAAGGCTATTTTATTTATAGAGAGCTAGTAACAAAAAAAATGACGGATGGAAAAGGAAAATAAAAGGCACTGTTTAGGGTATATGGATTTTTTTTTCTCAAAAACGCAAGAGAATTGCATTTCATTTCATTAAGGGGAAGAAAAATAAAGGAAAAAAATACAGAGTAGGGTATATGGATATGTAGAGATGTGTACTATTAAAGGATTTATATGCACTTCAGGCATGAGTCATGAAGAAAGAGTTTACTTGTTTAGTGTCTGAGAGTGAGGCTCATGATTGTCAGTGTACATTTCTGACATAGGGCTACGGTCATCCAGAGTAAACTCAATGAAGGCCAATCCGTTCCCTTGTGTTACTCCTTCAGCATATATTATATCTTTCTCTGAAGGTTCATACTCATTACTTGATACTTCAATGGCCTGCAAGGATGTCGTAAAAAGACAAGCCAATTAGGGATTCAAACACCTATAGTGTACACAAAAAAAAGTAAGTGCAGGGGCACGATATGTTATGCTTGGTGCTGGAGTAAGGCAAATGATTAGTGGTTCAAGCTGTTGTAGAATTTTTAGGAACAGATATTATATAGGAATCTAGAGGGATTCACTGGCACATAAAGTTATAACCATAATAGGTACTGGTGTAGCACAATGCACAAAGGCAGGTTGTGAATAATAATGCATGTTTTCAATGATAAAGTCACTCTTTGTTTAATATATAAGCTGAGTTAAATACCCTGCTCAAGAAATATTCGGCAACATCAGGGAGAAAATGCAATTCGTCTTTTCTTTTATATGTTGCTTGTATGGCAGGATCCTTCCACATTTCCTCAACAATTGGAGCATATTCACGCGTAGCTGCAGGGAAGAATGCATCGAGGTCTCCCATTGCTATTATATCCAAAAGCCAATCCGAGAACTTCTTCAGCTTTGCATTTATCGAGTATATGCAGGAATCTGAACCATTCGATTTATTTCCATCTGCATCAATAAGAAAAACTTAAAGATATTGCATATACCCCTGAAAAATAGAGGTGAAGAATATGTGTTAGCTGTGGTTCTACCATGCTGAGTATTCTCATCCTCTGAGCTTGGGTTATTCGATCCAGCCAAAGCCTCTTCCTCAAAACGCTCACGGCCCTCAAGAAGGATCCCAAGGTACTTGAACATATTACTTTGGATCATTAGTTTGATACTATCAAGTTCTTCTTGGGTAAACCTAGTGTCGTATAGTAACTTTGCCTGTTTTGAGAAAAAAAAACAAAGAAACATCATGCAAATGTATATAAGATAAATGATAGCGCTGACTCCTCAATTGTCCACTCAAACGGTATGAATAACTTGTGTGGTGCTCCATAGAAATTTGCAGGCATTTATTGGAAAAGAAACACACCAGTGATAACTAAACTACACATGAAAACTGATCAGTGATAGTTTGCAGAATGTCATGTCACGTTGCATATGTGATTGTCACCTACAACAGTTAACCTGCAGTCCTGTGCTTCCAAACGGCAAGAAGGTTTCTATGTCACTAAACAGAGACTATAAATCAAATTCAAGCTGTATATCATACAGGGCCTGTAGGTAAAGGTAGAATCCACCCTAAGAAATGTATAAGAAAGTAAAAGTTCACTGCAGTTTTAAATGTCAAATTTGGTCGTACCTGCTTGAATATGGTGCTTGTACCAGCTCCAGGCGATCCAAGAATAAGAAGCTTTTGGATTCTTTTCTGATCTAAGTAATCAGGAACAGTTCTTGCTGAATAAGGAGCTTCGTCCTTTGGTTCGTCAGAGTTTGCTGGAGGAACCGGTAGTGAAAACAAGGCACATGCAAAACGTGTCACAGGCTGCAAATAAGGACATGCAAAATCATGTTAAGATAACAACAAGACATGCAGTAGTTTTAGGAAGTACAATGAATGGGTTAGAACTCCTTTTTTTTACGTGAAACAGTAGGAGAGGCTCCTACTGCATTAAATATTAAAAATAGGATAAATTACAAAGAGGGAAGGGGGAATGCACTGGATTATGTACTGGGGGGAGGGGCAGCAGAGGAAAAGAAGGAAAATAAAACACGATTATAAAAGTGAGCTAATCCATGATTGCCAAAGTGGTTAGAACTCCTTTGAGCAAGATACATACCGATTCCCATATCTTCCCTTTGATATTGTTTTGGCCTTCTTCCTCATAGCCACCATCATGGTAAACCCAAAAGTGAGTGTCACGGGGGCACTGAACTTGTGCAATCTACAAGAATGATTCAGATATTGAGGCAAATTTAGTGATAGTGATAGCACAATTATAGTACCAGCAAAGAAATCGCCTTATTCGTTTCCTAAAAACCACGCACATAGTCCTTACACTCTTTCTTAATCCGGTGAAACTATAGTCAGACTACATGCTACATTCATCTTTATGTGTTTTGCAGTTAATAGAATACAACATTGGGTATACCACTCAAATCTTTCCTCTTAAGATAGATACCACCAAAATTGTTGGGTTCACTTTAAGACCATCCAAACATCACAAATCTCATCAACTACTATTCCCGTTACCTCACATCCAATCTCCTAAGAGAGACTCAACCAGATGGCTGGTCTAGCTTGGTTTGACTTCTTCCAACCAGGACAGCAGGCAGAACCGCAGAAGGAAAGTGAGGCACTAGACAGAGACCAAGCCTTCTTACCCAAAGCCAAGCCACGCCAGATCAGCCATCTGGTTCAATAGCTATTAGGAGGTCCAACAGGAGGTAATGATAGTTGTCAATTTACAAGAGTTATGAAGTTTGGATGGTATTAAAGTAAACTTTATTTTTTGTGGTATGTGGTATATTTCTAAAGAGGAAAATTTGGATGGTATACAGTATACACCTAGTTTCTCCCGTAATATTGTCTTCTTGGTTTGAACAATCATATGAAATTCTATGCAAGGCTGTATGCCACAATGATTATAAGAAAGTGTGTCTATGATATATTGTAGACATAGTCTTAAAAAAAATGTGTCATATATATTAATATTGTTTCATAATGGATATTTCCGCTATATATATTAATATTGTTTCATAATGGATACTTCCGCTATTGTACCCTCTTTCAAAAACAGATGTACAATGATAGAACACTGATACCTTCAGAACTCTCAGTTCAATCTTGGTAATTTCCCTTCCATTCATATAAACCTGAGTGTTGCCATTACTGGCATTGGGCTGAAGCTTTCCATTAAAGGTTAGGTTAGTGCTGACAACCCTGTCCGGCTTTTCTCCTTCCTATCAGCAGGAACAAAATGTCATTAGCAAAAGCTCAGACTGCATAAGAAGGTATGCTCTTCTCCTACCAACACTTAACAGACTTACCTTTCCCCACAAGCCTGACTCCTTGTCATACCAATATCTTCCAGGCTTGAGCTTTTGAGGAGGCCGTTGGCAACTAAGCAAGCTGGCCATCTCTTCTGAATTAAGAGGAAAACCATTTATGATGAGTTGCTCAGGCCGGAGCTGGTTTGCTTGGCATTCCTTCTCAGCTTTCAGTATTTGCCTTACTTCCAACGGGCTGAGCAGACGCGATAGTATCCTCGAACCCTTCCCGAGCTTCGACCGCTTGCTCTCATCGATTGGCTGGCCAATGCAAGTGATGCACTTGCGCCCTTCTGGCATCGAGCCCATGGCCCTGAGCACGCAGTAGCTGCAAAACCTCGCGTCGCAAACAATGCATGATTCCTTGCTCTCCCACTTCCTTTTACCACAACGGCTGCAGGTCCTCCCCCTCTTCTCCTTCTTGGTCACCACCACGTACTGTTCCGACACATCATCAAACTCTTTGCTCTCATACCTGCTGTCCTCAGTGACCCCAAATGTGACAACCTGAGCTCTTCTTCCCTCCTGAGCAGCTGTCCTACCACCTCTCTGCCCATGGAAATTGTGCGCGGATTCTTGCGACACCGAGCATGAGTCATCATCATCAGAGAACCCCTCATTCTGCGGCGCCGAATCGACGGATTCAGAGCTTCTCCTCCTCCTACCCTGCGCTGCAACCGGCAGTGGCTCGGCACGGTGAGCATCCTGCTTCCGGTGCACCGGCGGCATAAACACCGGCCTGACGACCGGCGCCACCACGCCGTTGCTCCTCCCGGGCACCAGCGGACCGGAGACGGGCTGCGCGGTGGGAATCGCCGGCAGGTCGACGGGATCGATCCTGGGGAGCTCGTAGGACACCGGAGGGCCGTCGTACTCGAGCGCAATCGAGTAGTCGAGGTTGGCCGGCGCCTCCGGGATGGTGGTCCCCGGTGGGAGCATCCTCCTCACCATCTCCTCCCAGTTGCTCCCCCCCACGGCTCCCGCTCCGGCCATCTCCCCCTCCAAAAACCTAGGTAACCTAACCTCCTCCTCCTCCTCACCTCCCAAATCGGGTAAACATGGAGCGAGTAGTAGAATCAAAACTCACTCCGACCTAATTAAGACTTCAAAACCCAAAATCTTTTCACCGCGGATTGAGGAATCCCTCACCTCACCGCCGCCTCAATCGTCGTCGACGACGGTCAAAGCCCAATCTTTGCGTCACCAACAACCAAGAAGAGCGAGGATACTGAACCAAACACCAACGACTCCACCCCGGGTCAGTCAAACGAGAGACACACCCAAAAGGCTAACCTTTGAACGAGTTTGATGCTGCACAAGGGAGGGAGAAAGGGATGTCGCCAGTTTGGACCGAATGGTAAAGTTGGGATTTTTCTCCTCCTTTTTTCGTCTTGTGTGTTTTTTTTGGGAGGAAATGGAAGTGGAAATGGGAGATTGGGTGGAGACGACGACGACGAGGGTTGAGGGTTGAGACTTGAGAGTTCAGACTCGAGGAGACGACCGTTTCAGACTTTCAGTTGCTAGAGCGGTTTCGCTTCTGCACCCGTATCCTTCCTATCCTATCATTCGCAAATATCTAACCCCCCTCGCCATTATCAGGAAAGAAAATTCTCGACCACTGCTACGCATACTAACATTACAGACAATGATATGATGTTAATCGTTTGATTTAATTAGATACTTGCTCTGTTTTATAATATAAGTCATTTTAGCATTTTTCATATTTATATTGATGTTAATGAATTTAGATATATGAAAAATACTATAATAATTTATATTGTGAAACGGAGGGAGTATAATAATTTATATTGTGAAACGGAGGGAGTATAAGTTAAAAGAAAAACTGAATATAGTTAGCCTTTTCAGAAAATCTCAACTGTACCGTACACTTTCCCCTTTTATTTTTCTTTTGTTTGTATTTTTGTTTTTCTCCAATTCGATGGAGGCACATCTGGATTGCACGAAGGAAATGGGAAATGTTTCAAGCTGGAAAGGAAGCAGAGAGAGCTGAAAGCCCTCTGAAACTTGATGGATTCTATGCTGCTTTGCTCCTTCATCAGCGTGTCATCAACTCATCATTGTCAGTATGTGTGCGTGGTGGGATTTGGCTCAGGTGCAGTCACAGTAGTGACTGCACCTTAAGCAGTAGCACTAGCATCCTTGATACAAGCTGGACGCCCTAGATCGCGCAGGGCACTGTTCATAGTACGAAATACTGTTCGTAGCACTGTAGCATATAATACTGTTTATAAACCGTTGATCACAAAAATGAACAGCTAAAATTGCGTGCAGTGTTAAGTTGCAACCGATCCGAATGCGTGTGGTGTGTGGGTCAAGTGAATCTTCAGCAGTGAGCACTCCATGGCGTATCTGCAAAAGCCAAAGATATTTTTGCGCTTTGTACTCAATTGCTCTCTTTTTTCTTGCTTGCAAAAATGGCACTTTTACGCTCAACTTTTTGTTTTGCGTTCCTCTGTCCTAGCAGAGAGGTACTGTTTGATAGATGTGATTTATGATAACTGTTCGAGGATAGATACAAAAGAATTATGACAATTACAAGGTTCAAAAGTTGCTTTAAAAAATTATATAAGAATTTATACTAAGGGTGTGTTTAGTTCACGATAAAATTGGAAATTTGGTTGAAATTGAAACGATGTGATGGAAAAGTTGGAAGTTTATGTGTGTAGGAAAGTTTTGATATGATGAAAAAGTTAAAAGTTTGAAGAAAAAATTTGGAACTAACCAAGGCCTAAACACAAAGCTTGGGAAGAACTTCAGCGAAAAAACAAAATCCAAGATAAGAAAAGAAAAGAAAATTAAATAACATGGCCAAATGGAGATTCAATGACAGTAGAAGTTAACAGCAGGGGGTAGTAATAGTAACAGTCGTGCAGACAGTAAAACGGCAACAGCAACAGTACTGCAGAACAAAAAGGACACTGCCTAAATTTTTCTCATTACCTTTCCCTCTCTCTCCAGTGACAATAATGTCAGAGGATTCAAGGTAGTGTGTCCTTTTTGCAGCTTGCATTTGCAGTCGATCTGTGTGAAAATCTAAAGTTTTACTGCGAGTGAAATGAAGTTCCTCCTCCTCTTGCTCTGAATATATGGGCACTCTGTTGGCCAAGCAATAATGCAGGTAAGCAAGCGTCTTATGGATGGAAAGACCATAGAGATAGAGACATGTGGTTGCTGAAAATTTGTAAGGAATTGCGCCCAAGTTGACGATGTACAAGTAGAACGCCATCATTTGTGCAGTGAGCACTGAGCAACGAGGAAAATGCCGTCATAAGCATGGCATTTGCAAGAGGAGACGGTAGTGTGACAGCTTTGTATTGCCAAGCTGCCAAGGGGATCGTTTTGTCCTGTCTCCACCTGCAGCTTTAACAAATGAAACTTGGTTAGTTTTCAGTACTTTTTTTTGGGTTAGGTTAGAGGGCAAACACATTGCTAATCACACAAGGGAACATGAAGAATGGAGTGAACCATGTGTGCTGCATATTCAAGGACTAAGGAGTGCATTGGTATGTAACAATAATTAATATATGTACAGTTAGAATAATTAAGGACTTGCTATTTATTTTCTTTAGAGTGATTTTTTTCTTTTTTTTATTACTCCCTCCATCCCAAAATATAACAGCTTTTAGCCTTCAGGATATCTAAAATATAACAACTTATTTACCAACATTCTCTTACCAACCAATCACAACCCTCCACCATTCCATTTTCCCACCTACTTCCACTTCTCATCCAATCACAATATTCTCACATTTAATTATACCAACCTTTTTAATAACCTTGTACAATCCTAAAGGACAAAGGGAGTATATATAAAAGACAGCTACGCGCACACACTACACTTATGCATTAGTGAATACTCCCCATAAAAAACCCAGCTTTTGGCAGTACAGGTTCGTTGCCAGAAGTTGTTTTTTTTATGGGACGGAGGAAGTATGCCCCTAACACATGTTTAATTCCCTAGGGCTAATTTGCTAATGTGAACATGAGTGTGGATGGAAGTGCTCTTGCCATATCAATTTGAGATGAAAAACATTAATCTTGATCGGTGTCGTTTAAGAAAAAAAAGTAATTTGTAGTTTTAAATTAAACTACAATTTTCAATATAAAAGTAATAAGTTGATAGAGTATTGCAGCAAACTAAAGTTGAAACAAAAGCATCACATTGTTTGGTTTGAAGAATGCAAGGACATTTTAGTATCATGTACTCCCTCTAACCACAAATATAAACATTTCAAGCGTTTAATTTTTATCCACCAATATAAGTATTTATAGAATACTACTTGATCCATCAGTCATTTTTTATTTCGATAATTTGTTTTTCATCTCACCCCTAACCATTATTCATTAGATAAACACAAAAATCTTGGGAAGCTTTTGGCAGTTGCAGCTCATCCTATAATCAAAAGTTCCTCTAAACATTTCAACTTTTTTTATATATTCTGAGAAGCTATAGTTGTAGGATCTAGAAAATAAATTAGAAGACAAATTAGGAAACCCAACTTTTCTAAATTACCAGAAGTTGACTACCAACTAGCTGCTTTTCATAATCTTAAGTTATCCCAAACATATCCTATATATCCTTCAGTTTAGTTTGGCACTACACTTTCCTAATTTTCTATTCCCTTTGTTTTCCACACGCGCACTTTCCGAACTGATATGTGCTCTGAAAAAATATCTATATGTAAGCTGCTTTAAAAAATATATTAGTCAACCAAATTTTAAGTATTTTAGCTAATACTTAATTAATTATGTGCTAATAAGATGCTCCATTTTACGTGTAGAGATTCCCAACTAGCTAGCTATGCCGACCATGACCAATATAGAAAAGGTTATGTTTGTGAATAGAGAGAGTAATAATATGAATAGCAATTACGGAGTATATAGCATCACATTACACATGGAAGTCTCTTTCAGTTAGTTAATCTATCACATGCGGGATTTGCGGTTAAAGGCTTTGTTCCCAAAGACCCAAAACGATAAACTAATCTAAAATCCTCGCAAAAAATAATAATAATAAAGAATGAGGTGGTGGTGACGTCACCAACAAACAGATGCGAAATGGAGAAGATGCCCTGCCCTGCAACTGGGCCGAGCCGCCGTTGGTCCGGTCCACGTTCTGATTGCTACCAACTCCAACTCCACATGGCCCGTGGGGGCCCACACGTCAGCCAGCAATTTTGACCCGCCTGCCGCCGCAGCGGCGGCTATCTCTGCGAGGCGGTTCGGTCCCACCCGTCGGCGAGACGTCCGTGGTGGCTACTGATGACGGCAGGTGTGAAAGGCAAGGGGGATATTTGGTGGGCTATTTAAGCAGGCGGTGCGGAGGGGTAGGTGGTCGACTCGTTGCACGCCTCTCCGCGATTTCGTCAGTCACCCACCCAGATCTCATCTTACGCAGGTGAGCTCCGATCTCCCCTCTCCCGCGCTGCGATTTTGATTTGATCCGTCGCGTCGTCGCTTGGTAGGATCATCATCGCGCCCCCCGCGCAGCGCGAGCTGTCTAGTTTCTGCTCGATTTTTACTTCCTGTTTATGGGGGAGGGAGGGATTGGGTGGAGGCGAACCAGGAATCGCCCTCGTCCGTCCTGGCGGTGTGGTGTCTGGATGAATTGGATTGGCAGCGTCTTTTTTAGTGTCTGAGAGATTGTTTCCTTGTTACTGTTCCGTGGGGTTTACAACTTAAGAATTTGTTTCTTCGACAGCATACAGTAACTTGGTAGAATTTAGCTGCATGTTCTTGTGGTTTGTTGCTGCTGATCCTGCTCGTTTGGATCAACGATTTTTTGGGGGGCTGAGGTTAATTGGTTGGTACAGTATTAGTTAGTTACATCCATGGGAACATGCAGTTGGTTGTTGGTTTGCACATGGAGTACTTTTGCTAATGGGGTAGATGTAGACAGTATGTGCGCCAAAGTTTGGTGGCTGTTGCTACCACTAGTTTCTTTGAGTAACTCCCAATTACCAACATTACCTATTTTCAGTATAAGCTGTTAAAAGAGAGATCGATCCTGATTGCTCGCGCATTTGCCTGAATAGGTAGCTAGGTGCACATCTGTCATTGTAACGTATGTGTTACCGTGGCTCATTTACTAGTTATGCCCGATCGATGTGATGCTAAACATATATACTAGAAAGAATGCTACCTCTCGTTTGTTCTGCTGTTAATTGTGTAATGTTTTGCAATCTGTAGTTTTTAAATCAAAACTGACCATACCATTCCCCATCCAAGTATCCAACTCATGTGTGATTTGATATATAACAGCAGCGTATTTTCAGGATTCTGTTAAGTTCCTCATTTCATCATACATATATGTACCTTCTCCATAATACATGAATGATGTCTCACTCAATGCTATAAATATTCACATTATGTATGACTTCCTCCTACAAGTATGAAATATGTACTGCCATAGGGCATACAAAAGAGTCCACTCCTTGTATTGGACTCGATAAATATTTTTAGTACAAACTCACTCCGTTTCACAATGTAAGACTTGCTAGCATTACCCACATTCATATATATGCTAATGAATCTAGACATTATTATATATAAAGATTCATTAGCATCTATATGAATGTGAACAATGCTAGAAAGTCTTACATTGTAAAACGGAGGAAGTAGCTTTTAACTTGCATGTCATAGTCTGATGTACTGTCCTTTTTGAATTTGAAGCTCTGTTATTTTATAAAAAAGGATTAGCATTTGCATTCCATTAAAAGAAAAGCAACATCTGCACAAACTAGTTTTTCTTCTGCACATGATGTATTGATATGTTTGGTGCATCTATCTGCAGGCAGAGATGGCTGTCACTAGAATTGGTCTTGCTGGCCTTGCGGTCATGGGGCAGAACCTTGCCCTCAACATTGCAGAGAAAGGGTTCCCTATCTCTGTCTACAACAGGACAACTTCTAAGGTTGATGAGACTGTTCAGCGCGCCAAGGTAGAAGGAAACCTTCCTGTGTATGGCTTCCATGACCCTGCATCCTTTGTGAACTCCATTCAGAAGCCACGTGTTGTCATCATGCTTGTCAAGGCTGGTGCACCAGTGGACCAGACCATTGCAACTCTTGCAGCACACCTGGAGCAGGGTGACTGTATTATTGATGGAGGAAATGAGTGGTACGAGAACACTGAGAGGAGGGAGAAGGCAATGGAGGAGCGTGGCCTCCTCTATCTTGGGATGGGTGTTTCCGGAGGAGAGGAGGGTGCCCGCAATGGCCCGTCCTTGATGCCTGGTGGCTCATTCGAGGCGTACAAGTACATTGAAGATATTCTTCTCAAGGTGGCTGCCCAGGTTCCTGACAGTGGCCCGTGTGTCACATACATTGGCAAAGGTGGATCTGGAAACTTTGTCAAGATGGTTCACAACGGAATTGAGTATGGTGACATGCAACTGATTTCTGAGGCATATGATGTTCTCAAGTCAGTTGGTAAGCTCACAAACTGTGAGCTGCAGCAGGTATTTTCTGAGTGGAACAAGGGCGAGCTCCTCAGTTTCCTGATTGAGATCACAGCCGACATATTTAGCATCAAGGATGACCAGGGTTCAGGCCACCTGGTCGACAAGGTCCTGGACAAGACTGGGATGAAAGGAACTGGGAAGTGGACCGTGCAGCAGGCCGCGGAGCTTTCTGTGGCTGCTCCTACAATTGAGGCATCCTTGGATTCCAGGTTCCTCAGCGGGTTGAAGGATGAGCGTGTAGAGGCTGCCAAGGTCTTCCAAGGTGACTTCTCCAGCAACTTGCCAGTGGACAAGGCACAGCTGATTGAAGACGTGAGGCAGGCTCTTTACGCCTCGAAGATCTGCAGCTACGCTCAGGGCATGAACATCATCAAGGCCAAGAGCATGGAGAAAGGGTGGAGCCTCAACCTTGGTGAGCTAGCGAGGATCTGGAAGGGAGGTTGCATCATCCGTGCCATCTTCCTGGACCGCATCAAGAAGGCCTACGACAGGAACTCCGACCTTGCCAACCTGCTCGTGGACCCTGAGTTTGCTCAGGAGATCATGGACAGGCAAGCGGCATGGCGCAGGGTGGTCTGCCTCGCCATCAACAATGGCGTCAGCACCCCAGGCATGTCGGCGAGTCTCGCCTACTTCGACTCCTACCGGAGGGACAGGCTGCCTGCCAACCTGGTGCAGGCACAGAGGGACTATTTCGGAGCTCACACCTACGAGAGGGTCGACATGCCCGGCTCCTTCCACACCGAGTGGTTCAAGATCGCGCGTGCTGCTAAGATGTGAAATGCTTCAAATTTTCGGTAATATTTGGTTGCTATTTGCTGCTGAGTCGCTTGTAGGGTGGCAGGAACTGTTGTTAAATTTTATGGTCAATGTGCTACGCTTAATTTGGATAAGGAGGTCCATAGCTATCTCCATTCTTTTAATGTAAGGAGCAGCCCAGGGTGGAGAGAACATGAATATTTATCGTTGGAACCTTTGTTGTGATCTTTGTAAGTCTATATATGAATAAAAGCATTTTGGCAATGCTTGTTTTTTACCCCTCATTGTGTTACAAGAATTTGTACACGAAAGACTTTCTTTTAAATTCTTACCATGTTCATTCTGGTTATGGAAGAAGATTTTCATTCTGATTCGAAAAGAAGATTTAAACTTGAAACTTTAAAGTTGCAAACATTTTCGAGAGGAATAGCTGGAATAGCTAAAGAGAAAGCAAAATGACAGCATTTCTTCAGATATCGCCAAAGTGCGTAAGCCAAGTTCGAAGGCGTATTTTACAGAGCATAGAAGCAGCAGTGAAAGCGGTTTGTCGTCCACGCGTGCGATCCCCTTTCGAACCAAAAGCTTCTTCCCTCTTCTGGTCTTGAAGGCGAGGGAAACCTCGCCGGCAGCGGCGGAATGGCGGCGGCGGCGAAGGAGGAGGAGCCTTGCTGCATCTCCCACGCGTTCGACCGCGCCGCCCGCCGGAACCCTACCGGCCTCGCCGTCATCCATGCGGCCTCCTCCTCCCCCTCCTCCGGCTCCGACAGCGAGCGCCGCTTCACCTGCGCCGACCTCCTCGCCGCCGTCTCCACCCTCTCCCGCCGCATCGCCGCGGAGCTCCGCTCGTCTACCTCCCGCCACCGCGATGAATCGCCCGGTGAGTGAGCGGTGACTTGGTTCGTGTTTTTTTTGTTCTTTTAAGTCGTAGTTTCGTCCTCTGATCGAAGGGGGAATTTGGAACCCTAGGCTGTTCGGGTCGCCCCGTGGAAGCCGCCGCGGCGCCTAGGGTTGTGGGGGTTTACGCCTCGCCTTCGGTGGAGTACATCGCCGCCGTCCTCGCCGTGCTCAGATGTGGGGAGGCGTTCCTGCCGCTGGACCCATCGTGGCCGGAGGAGAGGATTCGATGGGCCACCTCGTCGTCGAACGCGGCGCTCGTCGTTTCATCAGGGGGTTTGGGAGCAGCTCATGTGTTTGCGAGCAGCGCTTGCTCTGTTATTCGCATGGACGACGACTTATGGCAAGTGTTTGAGGATGAAAAGGGTGGGATTGGTCGAGATGGGCTTGCTTGGCCGTGCGAGTGCAAGAAGCCGAGGGAGTTCTGCTACGTGATGTTCACATCTGGTTCCACTGGAAAACCCAAGGGTGTTTGTGGAACAGAAAAAGGTAACATCACTGCACCTTGCTGCTGGTTCACTGTTTCTTCTATGCTATCATTTAGGAATTTTGGTTCTGACATGGCAAAGGAATTGGTTGACATGTCTCTAGATGCTCTTCTTGAGAAAGAGTAGTTTAGTATACTGCCGTCGTGGCTATCTTATGCCAATGTTTACAATATCCAAAATGCTAGCCTAAGCCCAAATGTTTGCTATGCCAAACTGCAGGCATAGAGTATCTGAAATTACATGGTAGCAAAAATATATGTGACCAGCGAAACATTAAATGGCTCATGTTTTTTTATCTTCTGCTTTGTAATTTCTTGTTTAAGGTCTGTTAGATTGTCTTTCTAGGTTTGGATTGGGCGGACAGCTCATTAAGATCTCTTATTTTGCTATTATTCCTTAGGTCTTCTGAACCGCTTTTTGTGGATGCAAAGATGGAAACCTCTATGTTCAGATGACCAGTTATTGTTTAAGACATCTGTCAGCTTTGTAGACCATCTGCAGGAGTTCCTTTCTGCTGTGTTGACTTGCACAACACTTGTCATTCCTCCTCCTAATGATTGGAGAGCTAATCCAGCATCCTTGGCCAACTTGATTAAGGTTACCTAGTTTAATCATTGTTTTGGTGGAAATATTGCTATTCCTTTTTAATGAAATAGTAGGGGAGAGAGAGTTATGCTTTCATTGTCCAATTTGACTTCTCCATAAAACATTATATCCAAGGCTTCTGCTTGTTGAAATGAATTGCAGTAGCGTTCGAAAACAGCATCTCTGATGAATTTTGCAAATATAGTCCTTTTTGTAGCAGTCATTTTAAAATTTTGAATTACAATTTAGTGGGGCAAACTAGGATGAAAGTGGACTGTGCACATGTTGGCATGGTCGTACACTAATTTGCGATAAATAGGCTTACCTTTTCATTCTCCTTACACAATTTTCGCAGTTAGGAATTTTTTCTAATACAAGTTATATTTGCTTAATTGTGTCCAAAAGTGGGTAAAATTTAATGTATATTAGTACATTTTGTCCTCTTTCAAATATCATTGGAAAGAGCTACTGCTAAGAGATATAGTTCTACATTATTCTTCTTCCGTAGCAAAACAGTAATTTTAGGATGCTACCAATGTTGTCAGAATTGGTACTATAGTTTCTGGCTCTTGTCTATTTTAGAGTCAATTGCTTTGATAAAAAAGTAGCAACTCATATAATGGGATTTTCATGGTAAATCAATACATATCACGATTATAGCTATTACGCCATGTTCTTCTTGGTGGGCCTGATTTTTTTTTTCTAATTTTGTCTTAGGCATATGGTATATCAAGGATGACTTTGGTTCCATCATTGATGGAGATAATACTACCTACCCTGGAGAAAAATCTTTCATGGGGACATAACCCGCTTAAGATGCTAATATTTAGTGGCGAGAATCTGTCCATATTGTTGTGGAAGAGAGTGCATGAAATTCTGCCAGAGACTACTATTGTAAATCTGTATGGAACGACAGAGGTGAGAAAGTTAACCACTTGCATTTCATATTATATTATCTTTGTTTCAATAATGTATTCTTATAATCATATGGTTTACACCATTTATCTTACTGGCTTCTGGCGATCAAAATCAACAGTACATTGGCTGGCCATCTGGCTTGACTTCTCCTAAAATAAATATTGGTGAAAACTGATTTGTACCGCATCTTTTCCATGCACACAGAATTGAGAGCATGACTTGTGTCATCTTTACTAGTGTTAGCATAAATTACAGTAAAATATTCTTGCAATATTAAGCTTGTGACCATGAGTGGTAATTCATGGTTTGGTTGCACATCATTTCCTAACCATCATTTTACTGATTCCTGTTATACTAAAACTTTAAGAGAGTTATGATGAAGAGCACATGTGCCATAAGGGTTGAGTAGTTAAATTCTAAATTCTCTTACACCTTTTTATTCAACATGAATCAAACTTGATATTTGCTTCATGATAATTTAAATTGGTCTTGAATTATGATATGAAAATTGAAAAGGTACAGTTAGTGTTCCATTCTGAAACACGTGTTACGGTGTTAGGTAACTTGTGTAGCAATATGGCGTACTTATCATTACTTGGTATATGAAGGCCATCGAACTGTGATCTTGAAACTAGCATGTTTCATTTATGCTATATTTGTCCTGTTCTCCTCATGCAAGGAGCTGAAATGGCAGTGGTGATATTTCTTCTTTAGCTAATCAAATGTTGCGCTTGTGATTCAGGTTTCTGGTGACTGTACATTTTTTGATTGCACGGATCTGCCTATACTTTTAAAGCGAGAAGAATTAACTAGTGTACCAATTGGATTTCCTATTTCAAATTGTGAAGTTTGTATTGCAACCGACGCCGAGGTAGCAGATGAAGGAGAAATGCATGTCACTGGAGCATGTTTATTTGCTGGATATTTAGAAGAGTCCATGGCGAGTAATCACACTGAAGACAATGGAAGTTCAACATACTACAGAACCGGTGACTTTGCTCGACGCTTAAAGAGTGGTGAATTTATTTTCCTTGGGAGAAAGGACCGTACTGTAAAAATTTATGGGCAGCGTTTTTCACTGCAGGAAGTGGAATCTACCTTAAATGAACATCCCGATGTCAGTGCTGCTGCTGTTACTTTTCAAAATAATGGATCTCTGGATTTTAGGGCATACCTGGTGCTTAAGAGTAGCACCGCATCTGTGAAAGACTGTCAGCAGCGTAAAAGATACAAATCTTCTCAAGTTATCATGCCATCAATTCGAAGTTGGCTCATAATGAAGCTTCCACCAGCCATGATTCCAAGGTTTTTCCTTTACATGGAATCATTACCTCTGACTTCTTCAGGAAAGATTGATTATATGAAGCTATCAAGCTTGAAGTGTGCCTTGGAGTCCTGTGAAACTGAAACTGAAAGAATTACAGTTAATCCACATTTGCAAGTTATAAAAAAGGTCTGTTCAAGCACTCTCTTGTTTTTACCGTCTACTCTATTGTTAATTTTGTTTCTCTTTGGAGCTATTGTATTCTTTGAGTATTCATTATTATAATGAGCATTTTTTACTGATGTCATCTCTTATCTACTGTAGGCATTTTCTGATGCCTTACTTGTTGATGAAGTTTCCGAGTTTGATGATTTCTTCACCTTGGGTGGTAATTCAATTTCTGCTGCGCACGTAGCCCACAAGCTGGAGATTGACATGAGGATGCTTTATATATATTCCACCCCTTCTAAGCTCTTGGATGCTTTATTTACAAAGCACGGTTGTTTACTTTCTTCTAGTCATGAGCCTCACCTTAAGAAGGGATTGGACATATCTTCCAGCATACATAGCTCATTTAATCCGATCGCTACAAGTGTAGATGATAACTTTCCTGAAGTAAAAGCACATATAAATGGAGATGGAGAGTGTGCACATGATGCCATTTCAGGGAATTATGCAAATGAAGTAGATGGCCAGCTTAACAGAAATGTGCCTTTATCTAATGATAGATACCAGACAAAATCCCTCTTGTTGGATACATGCTCAAATGACAGCATTGTCGATGTCAGTCCATGGATCTTGAATTTTTGTTTACAAAAGAAATGGTCTCTTGGACGTTGCAATAGATTTATGCATGGATACGAAGATAAGCTGCAAATTGAAGATGTTTGCTCATATGTTCCCTACAACAAAAGAGGTTATCTTCAGGCCCTTTGGAACATTCCTCTCGGTTCATGTGTTGACGCGTCACCTTTGCTTGTCTCCAACAATGGCATGCTGAGTATATTTATCGGGTCCCATTCACACACATTTCTCTGCATTGATGGCTGTAGGTGAGTTTTCCTTGTTGCAAGGAGTTTTTTTATCTTAACTAGTCATTGTTTCTTTTGCTTTTCCTGATTTACTTTGAAGTTGAATCTAGAACAATCTAATGTGCCACATATGCTCTAATGTTCTTACGAAATGGCATGTTGTGTATTTAATATAAAGTAATTTATTATTGATTTGTTTCATTTTAATTTGATTCAATGAAGTATTTAGGTTCTGACCTTTGCATACTAACTGTTGTTTGAACTTGCTCCCAACATAATATGAAGTGGTTCTGTGAGGTGGAATGTCAAATTGGAAGGACGTGTAGAGTGTTCTGCTGCTATAACTGGTGACTTTTCAGAGGTAACTCAACAATAAACACCAGCACGAATTCACTTAGCATTCTTGCAGCCAGTTCATGGTAGTACATCTTTTTGGGCAGGTTGTAGTTGGATGTTATAAAGGGAAAATCTACTTCCTTGATATGTTAACTGGAAAACAAGCTTGGACCATTCAGACTGATGGAGAGGTACAGCTGCTGCAATTTTCTCATTCAAGACATCTTTTAAGCCTTATAGTGACATAGCAGTTGTACTTTCCTTTCAGAATAATACCGAAATGACGCTGAACTGATTATTATAAATTATAGATATACTCCTAGTAAACTTAGGGTTTCGGGTATAATCCCTGTTATATTTTCATATTGAAGTGGCTATACTGTAACTCCCTAATTGCTAATGGTAAATAAAAAGATAAGGGGACATTTATGTAGAAGTTCCTCCCATTAAGCATCAGCTGGAAAGATATATAGTGGCAGGTGTCTATCTCTTCTTAAAGAAAGAGCATCCAAAAAGATGCCTTCATTTAATTGATTTATTACGGACAGTACTTTATTTTTCGTGAAATCAAGGGTTTGTACTGCCTAATATGTCTGTCTTGCTATATTGAGGCTTATGAGTCCTTTTTATTGAGTTTATTTCAGTTTTTTCCTACTATTAACTAGCAACATGCTATTGGGTGTTACAACGAATGCAAGTAAAATAGTAAATGCATTAGAAGAGTGACACACATGTCTACGCATATCTAGCCATGCAAGTTGGGGATGGAAGTAGGCAAAGCAGTCTTGAAGTTATGCCATGACTAGTTATTAGTTCTGTTGGATTTTGTTCCAACAAGTTCAGTATGGCTTTGATGCTGAACTTTCGAAAAACAATATGCTATTATTCTCCTGGTCACTATCACCTCATAGAATGTTGTCATTGTTCATGTCTCACAATCTCAGATTGAGGTATCTATCTTCTTGCAGGTAAAAATGCAACCGGTTGTGGACATGATAAGGAACTTAATATGGTACCATTTTGCTCTTTCATCCATAGTACATTAGTACTCGTTATCCTTTGCACTGTATACTTTTTCTCTGGTCTGATCAAAGCATGTTTGTTCCAATAATAGCCTCTCTAGTTTCAACTAGAATGTGGTAGTCATGTAAGGGGGCTTATGGTATTCTAGTCTTAGTCTAGTGTTTTGTCATGGCAATACATATGTTTGCCTTTACAGATGCATACCCTTACACAAAAGATGAGATTCAGCTGGTAGTTTTTTATTAATTCTATGTGGTTTATAATCTGCAGGTGTGGCTCTTATGACCACCATTTATATGCGTTAAATTGCAAAGATCGTTGCTGTACTTACAAAATTTCTTGTGGTGGAAGCATTTATGGTTCTCCTGCTATAGACATGGTATTCTTCCTCACAGTATGGTTATTTATTTCATCTAGGTTATCCACAAATACTTTGTCATCTATATTACTCCTTGCAGACACACAACATGATATATGTCGCATCTACGAGTGGCCTTGTGACTGCAATATCACTTGAGGTGAGTTTTAGTGTGATAACTTTAATTAAGGGAAAAAATACAGCCTTTTCCTTCTCATCGGTATTTCTTTCCTTCTTTGGGTTCCATGGGAGATGTCTTTGTGAACTTGGTGATATCAACGAAAACATCATTAGCAGCTTAATGTTTGAAGTATTCACTGGTTTGTGGTTTCTTTTTGTGGTAACAGGTATCGTCATTTAGGATAATTTGGCAATATGAAGCTGGGGCACCAATTTTCGGTTCTCTTGCCATACATCATCATGGTGGAAAAGGTAGTCCTCAAACATGTTGCAATGTGCATTGATATCCTTCAATATGCACTTACTTGTGTTTTTATTATATTTCCTCACAAAAAAAAGATTTAAAGAAATGCAATATGTACAGCGTACCACAGGATCAGTGAGAACTATATTATATATATAGTTTGGTAGTATATGTGTGTACACGGATCAAACATACTTTTATGATTCGATCAAATACATACTTTTATGGCATGCAGTTTTTGCTGATGACTGTAGTTGCAATTTACAGTTATCTGCTGCCTGGTGAATGGCCTGGTGGTTGCATTGAACTCACATGGCTCTGTCGTTTGGAAGGTGCAACAGCTTTATACAGTACAGTTCTGCAATTGAATGACACATCATGGATGTAGTTGTTGATCATCTGTAAAATACTAGTGGAAATTCATTATTCGTATTTGGTCAAACTTATAAGCAAGTGTCATTAGAGCACATATAAACTGAGTACCTCTTATGATAGCTATGGCAGTATGCCACTATATTCTGCTTGGTGCCAGCAAGTGGTGGGTTGGATAAATGGGTTAGAAAATGGTTCCCATGTTAGGCAAATGGACTTGGGCTTGGGTCTAGTGCCATGTGAGCGGGAATTGGTGTAATGCCAGACGATATTTTGGTTGGTAAGGCTTGTAAAAAAAAATCAAGCTAAGTAAATCCAGTTTTCTTGTGGTTTGCCCTGGTGCTTTCTAAACACATTGATGCTGCTTTCAACAATGTGGTAACTAATTTTTAAAACCACAGGCATCTGTTGGTGGTCCTATTTTTGCTGGTGCATGTTTGTCATCTGGCCTTCCTACTCAGGTATGGTATCAATTTATGTGTCTTTTCATTGACTAATGATCAAAAATTTCATCTGTAGCTTATGGAGTTCTATGTGAAGTTTAGTGAAAGTATTTTACATATATGTCATTTGCAGGTGTTGATACCTTCCCGTGACGGAATATTATACTCTTTTGATACTGTAAGTTTTGATCTCCTGAATTTTGAACCTCTTATGTGAGCAGAACTTTAACACAGAGTAATGAATTATGCATGGTATTGCATGAATGCGGCACCATACAATAACTCTGTATTTAAACAGCAGTTTCAAAATATATTTGGTGCTTGTGTTTTCAGACAACACAACCGAATTACAATTACTGATCATTGGACACCTCTCACTGCCATGCTCCTGTACTTGTTTCCTGATGCTAATTTAGCCATTTCAGGGAGTCCTCAACGTAAGGGATGGTCAATGAAACTAATTTTAGAAAGGGATTATCTGTTAATTAAAACAGAACTCTTCAATCGTTGAACAGTGTCATAGTGTGTTTCTAAATAAACAGAAAAACAAAAGGGTATCTTCACAATTGATTGGTTATAACAATTCTGGTTCCCATCTTTTAGCAAAGACTAGCAAATTGCATGTGCGTTGCAACAGCAAAAAAATAAGTCATGTTGTGCACACTTTCTTTGAAGAATCTGCAAACTGGCCCTTTCCAATTCCTTTAACTATATGGATTACTTCCCTACATACTTATCAGGTCTTACCAAACAAATATTGACATTATTTTGCTTAGACATGCTTCTTGTGGGGGGCGTTTGAATTTAGTGAGCACACATGTTTCACCGAGGAGGAGGACCCACATGTCAGCGATATAAGTGGTGGTGGCAGATTCACTTCCACCACCACTACTACCTTTTAAAGTAGAGTAGAATACAGGTAGTGGAGTGATATTTTTTTTTTCTTACAGACATCTGGTGCTCTTCTTTGGAAATATGAAGTTGGAGACCCTATTACCGCATCTGCTTTTGTCGATGAAGTGTTAACAGCAACCTCACGGTCACCTGGAGCATCTGAAAGGTATTTCATATATTGATAACATAGTTACGCAGTGATCATGTATCAAGAAAATGACCACACTCTTTCTTATATATAGATTCGCTTGTATCTGCACGAGTTCGGGACAGGTCCATGTCATTAGGATTAGAGCTGATGCTAAGGAAGAGAAAGTTAATGGAAGTATTTGTAATGACTTGGTTCAAGGATTTGCTGCAATAGATCTTCCTGGGGACATCTTCTCATCGCCCTTGATGATTGGTGGGCGCATCTTTGTTGGATGCAGAGATGATCAACTACACTGTCTCACAATCAGCTCATAGCTTCAAGCCGCATAATTGGAGGGAAGATAGTTTGCTTCGCATTGCTGTACCGAGAGCTCAGCAAGTCAGCATCATATCCATCCTGCTATGATTATACAACAAGAACCTTTTCCCTTCTGGTAAGACGCACATCATTTTCTGTTCTGAGTGCAATGTTTACTTTTGAAGTAGTCTTCTGAACTAGCCAACAATGGAAGAAGTGCAGAAGCTGCTGGTCTTCCTGTTATTCTGCAGGAAGACGTATGGAGAACTAGCAACAATGAAGAAGTGCAAAATGAAACAGGATGACGTATGGACTCCGGTAAGGCACTAGGTTTTGAACGTCAAGAGTTCAATTACACATTAGTGTTTTCCCCATATGTAAAACCACTTCCATTACTCTGCAGGGCTATCAAGCGGCCGCTGCTTACTCCAGTTCTGCATTCTTAAGGCTGTGATTTGACCAAACAAACCACACACGACTGGGGTCTTGTTCAGCTTTGCCTTACCCGGGCAGCTTGGTTTAGGGATGCAAATGGCCCGTATTAATTATGGCCTATTCGGTTTAGAGGAATTTTGCGGGAATTTTGAAGGAATTGAATTGTTTGCTGTGTAAATCATGTAAAAGTTTCTGTTTTTCGGAAGGGGGCCTAAAGCAGGGGAATCCTTTGCTGCACGGGACCGAACCTCTGCTGCATCAGTATTGGTGGTGGCTGAGATGTTGTGCAGTATGCCAAATCGTCCTTGTGGTCTTCTCGTGGGCCTCTGTTTCAACAGCATTTTGGGTAGTCTAGTCCCTACTCAAATCCGAGTACCATTTGCGACAAAGAACGTTAAGTTAATCCTACCATTTACGACAAAAGGGAAACGTTGAGTTGCACCCAAAATCCAAATGTTTATGTAGTATACTTGCTAACCAAACGTTGAGTAGTATAGTAGACAAAAGTAACTTGCTAACCAACTTGTTCACAATTCACAAAGTACTAAGGGTAGCACAGAGAGAGAGGGTAGAAGCAAGCAAAAGCAAGAAGCCTTTATAAGAAGAGAAGGCCAAGCTGGGTTGGGTTGGCTAGGTAGCAGCAGTCCAAGGCCCACCAAAGCCCACACCAAATAGAATAGCAGCCTCTCTCCATCTCTCTCACACACTCAACTCAACTCAACTCAACCAAGCCAGGCTGAGGCGGCGCAGCCACGCCGGCGCGGCGACCAAACCCCCACCCCCACCCCCACCCCCACACCCGCAACCACCCACCACGCGCCGCCGATGCCCGGCGGGCCCTCCCGCGCCGCCGATGCGGACGACGACGACGAGCTCTCGCGCCTCCTCTCCCTGGCCGAGGCCGACCTCGACGCCGGCCGCCTCCGCGCCGCGCACAAGCACGCCCGCCGCGCCGCCCGCCTCGACCCGGACTCCACGCGCGCCTCGCTCCTCCTCACCGCCGTCTCCGTCCTCGCCGCCGACGACTCCTCCCACCGCGCCACCCTCCTCATCCCCGACTCCCCCCACTCCCAGGCCTCGCCCCTCTCCCCCTCCGCCCTCCGCCGCCACTACAAATCCCTCTCCAAATCCCTCCGCTCCGGCCCGCCCTCCTCTTCCCCCTCCGTCTCCTCCGCCGTCAAGGAGGCGCTCCGCCGCGCCTCCGACGCCTACGCCGCGCTCGCCAACCAGGCCGCCGCCCCCGTCCCGCCCACCTTCTGGACGGCCTGCGCCGGCTGCCGCCTCCTCCATGAGTTCGACCGCAAGTACGTCGGATTCCGCCTCATGTGCCCCTCCTGCCGCCGCACCTTCCTCGCCTCCGAAGTGCCCCCTCCGCCGGAGGCTGAGGCGGAGGCGGAGCCAGACCCGCTGCCGCCGGCTAAGAAGAAGCCCAAGACCCAGAAGCGTGAGATGACGCTCGCCGAGATGCAGCTCCAGCTCGCCAAGAAAAGAGCAACCAACAACTCATCCAGACTCGAGGAGGAGGACGACGACGATGACAATGACGATGAGGATGATGAGGAAGAGGAGCAGCAGCAGAACAACGACTCTGAGATGATGGATGTGGAGGACTCGGACTTCTACAACTTCGACGCCGACCGCTGCGAGACGTGCTTCAAGAAAGGCCAGGTTTGGGCATTGTACGGTGATGATGACGGTATGCCTCGTCACTACGCGCTGGTGGAGATGATTACACCAGGGGGCCGATTCCGCGCACAGATAAGGTGGCTTGATCTCCAGCCAGATGGAGGGGAGGGGAAGCCATGTGGGGAGTTCAAGGTCGGGAGAACGGTCACCGTGCATTCAGTGAACATCTTCTCGCATCAGGTCGCCTATGAGAGAGTGGCGAGGGAGGTGTATCGGATTTACACCAAGAAGGGCTCGGTTTGGGCACTCCATGGCGGAAAGGATGCCAATTCCGGGAGGCCAAAGTATGAGTTTGTGGTGTTCCTCAGTGGGTACAATGACCTGTATGGTGCCAGCTTCGGCTACCTGGAGAAGGTGGAAGGTTTCAGGAGCATCTTTACCCGCCAGGATGTCGGTCGCGACGCTGTCCAGACCCTTCAGAAGGGAGATATGGGGAAACTCTCGCATCAGATTCCGGCGAGGAGAGCGCCCAAGGGTGAAGGCTCAACCCTGCCTCCTACTGATTGCTGGGAGCTTGACCCTGCATCATTGCCTTCTGAGTTGCTGCATGACAATCAGCAGAAATAGCCGACGCGGTAACTTTGAGGAAGTATCTTAGCTGATAGGATTGTTCATACTGTAGAATTTGTTGGAGATCATAGGTCTGGGGGGTCTGCCTAGTGAAAAATGATCCGGTGATGCATTTGAATTTCCTGCTTTGGATGTATGTTCCTCCATGCTTCGGACTCCTCGTCAAGGTAGAGATTTAGATAGCGGGATACTTGTACCTGATGCTGTGTTCAATTCCACCATCAACAACTTGCAGTGCATGAAATGAATCATCTTTTGGTATTGATGGTAGACACTTCTCTGTTATAACTTATATGAATGATGTTGAGGAATTTACTCTGCAATGTCCATGTTTTCTGTTGCATTTCAACCAAACTAGTGTCTATCGTGGTGAGTTTTGTGCATATAAAAGGGTTGTAAATTTTTATCTGGAAGAGGCAAAAGCAATGGTGGTTGCATCTAGCAAGTGGTGCTGGGAAGACTGTAGAAACTGCTTGGCATAGTCCAGTTTGGACAGTGAAAGTACAACCACCACGATGGATGAAATGCTGTGTGCCGGGTCAATAGTAGCATACTTTTAAGTGATGCTTTGTTCAATTCCACCATCCACAAATTGCACTTCATGAAATAAATGATCTTTTGGTATTGATGGTAGACACTACTCTATCACATGAATGATATTTGAGGAAATTACTCTGTAATATCCATGTTATCGGTAGCATTTTAACCAAACCAGAGTTTTTCTTCTTCTGAAAGGTGCAAGCGTGGGGTAATTTTCATCGAGAAGAAGCAAAACTGCAAAAGCAATGGTGGTTGATCTATGGTAGTATTGTGCAAGTTTTGCTGAGAGAAGGCAGTAGAAACTGCAAAAGCCAGTTTGGAAAGTGAAAGTAGAACGACAACGATGGATAAAATGTTGTGCTGATCAGTAGTACTCCCTCCATCTCATAATATAACTTCATCTCATAATACAAGGGATTTTAACTTTTTGCTTGTACTGTTTAATCATTCGTCTTATTAAAAAAAATTAAAATTATTATTTATTTTATTTGTGATTTACTTCATTATCGAAAGTACTTTAAACATAACTTTTCGTTTTTAATATTTGCACAAATTTTTTTTAATAAGACGAGTGATCAAAGAGTACAAGCAAAAAAAGTTAGAATCCCTTATATTATGGGACGGAGGGAAAATCCCTTATATTATGGGACGGAGGGAAAATCCCTTATATTATGGGACAGACGGAGCAGTAGTTGGACTATTGGAGTACTTTGTACTAGTAGATGATATGATTTTTCCTCTTTTCTTCAGTATCGTTTTCTTTCAGTCGTGACGTGTTTTTGAAAGCTCACACCGCTGTACGGTATAGTTGACCCAGCCAGTATGGCGTCAGTCAATTACAAGTAGTCACACCCAGAAAAAGAGGCGAATACTCCTTCAGACAATAATAATTCTCCAAAAATATCCATGTCAGAAGTCACAACTGAAAGCAATGCTAGCTAAAAGCAACACTCGAACAAACACAGCAAGAATTGGTCTTTGCCTTGCAGGCAGCACAAGCTCTGACCGTGTCACGCAACACTTTCTCTGCTACTACACCGTCAGAGAAATTTCCGTGTTGAAAAATACTAAGCCATTCTTACCTGCTCGTAACGACCAAGTGTAATGAAAAGGAAAGCATCAAGAATGATAGTACTACTGCAAAGTGAAGGATTAAGAGTAGACAAATGCAATACAACTTGGCAGCACAGTTATGCAGAATGGCAGAGCTCCAAAGAAGTGCAGGAGTGCAGCTCTGTACTTCCTAGGCTCTGAATTTTTGCACTTGATTTTGATGTTCAGGTCCAAACAGAACCTATCCTCATTTTGGCGCAAAAACGAACGAACAAAAGAACTAGTATCATGATTCATAATAGTATCATCTTGGACCCAAAAAAAATGAAAAACCTAAGTAAATATAGGTAAAGAATTTACTTGTCAACAGCAAGGACAACTGCTACTGGGACCACTCTTATAATTCATCATGCAAAAACTTCATGTTCATGAGGAAGCTCAGGGGAATGTGAAGGAGCCGCCTATCTGCGAGTTCTGTGACGGCGGGTTGATGGCAACCCACAGCAATGAGATGGTGATGGCAAGGAGGCCAGACCAGACGAAGACGATGGTCGGTGTTCGTCCTCTCCTTCCCATTAGCCCCTTGGCGAAGGGGTAAAGGTGAGCCAGCACCCAGAAGCTGAAGAACACGCCTCCGAGGAGCTTGCTCCACTGAGGGATTTCACTGTATATTGTCCTGCTGAACCCGACAGCGATGGCGATCAGGTTAACCATCATGATGACGATCGGTGGGATCATGAGTGATGTCCACTTGACGATGTAGAGATCAGCAAACTCGTCGTCTGCTTCATCTCCTCCAGATTTGGATGTCAGCGTGAAGGAGATCTCGATACCAGCAATCACCTTGAGAAGACCCTGAAGAACAGCAGCAAGGTGGGCGCTAGTTCCTCCGATTAGCCAGAACTGCTCATTCCTCCACCATTCCTCCAAGCTGATGCCTGACCACTTGATCTCGAGCACCGCAAGCATGCACATTGTCAGAGTGATAACGAGCAGATAGGTCAGGAAGGTCACATTTAGCGTCCGCACAATGAACTGTCCCGAGAAGAGGGACAGGGCTGGCAGGAAGCAGTAGACAATGAGGAAGATTGATGTGAAGGGGTAAATGCCAACGTTCAGGTATGCAATCCTCTGAAGAAACTTCATCTTTCGGCTTGCAAGTAGTGCATTGTTGCGGGAGAAGAAGATTTCCACTGAACCAGTAGCCCACCGGAGCACCTGATGAAGACGGTCAGTAAGGTTGATTGGTGCAGTGCCACGGAAAGCATCACGTTTGGTGACACAGTAAACTGATTTCCATCCACGGTTGTGCATCCTGTAACCAGTGACCACATCCTCTGTGACTGAACCATAGATCCATCCAACACGCTGACCCCACTCAGTCTTATCTTCATACCAGCATGAGATGACACTGATAGCCTCAGCAACTGTGGAAGCATCGAGAAGGTCGCGAGGGACGGTGAGAGCACCAGGAGGACGTCCATTTTTGACTCCAGGATGGTCAGCAAGAGGTCGCCCTTGGAATTCAGCAATTGGGATAGAGTTGATGAGGAAGTTTGAATTACCGAACTTCTTGGGAAATTGTGACATGTTCATTTCCTCATCATCAAAATCTGCCATTCTCAAAGCCTGCCTCTCTTCAGATGCAACTGTGGAAGTTTTAACCTTGCGCCTCTGGGGGAAGCAACAGCTGCAGCAACCACTATGTTCCTTGGAGCGCGGTGGGTCAAATCCATACAGAGCGATGCGACGGAAAAGACATCCAGTGCCGACGTAGACTGGTCCCATGATACCATCAAGTGCACGCATGTTGACATCGAAGAAGACAGTGTTGTGGTTAGCATATCGATCTGATGGATCAATGCCCTCAAACCGTTGAGGGAACTGGACATAGCCAATACGGTCACCACCACGATCCATCATGAAGCACATGCCTTCACGGAAAGCTTGTGAGTTGTAAACATAGTGATCACAATCAAGGTTGAGGATGAAAGGTCCATTTGACATGACAGCAGATGAGCGGACCAAGGCATTCATGGCACCAGCCTTCTTGTTGTGATCATAACCAGGACGCTTTTCTCGGGACACATAGACCAACATCGGCAAACGGATGTCAACCTCAGTGAAATCAAGAGGTCTGCCTTCTTCACCACTGGTCCCATACAAGGGATCATCACTAGGAGGTTTCAGCATTACCTGAACACAAAATGGCAATGATCAAACAGGTGGTATTTTCCTGGTTCACTATTACAAGATAGATAGAGGCAAGCCCCATAGAGATACTGCTAGATATTGCTTATATGCAGGTAGCTAACTTATTTCGATTCAATCATACAAGCAAGCATCATATAAATGTTGTGCTAATGGTTTCAATCCTATCTGGATGCAGAAGCCACATTGCAAGTCATATATGAAAAGCAAGGAGAAAGGTGATGTAAGAATGTCTACCTGAATTATTCCAGCATGGTCACCCCGAGCATGCTCAGCAGAGGGCTGAATCCAGGTACCAGGCCAATGCGTGCCATCAGCCATCCAGGTTGCTTTAGGGATTTTAACAGCCTCCACCACATCATCAAGAGCAGCCTCTCGTTGTCGCTTCATGGCCTTGATTTCCTCCCTGGCATGATATGCATCGGAGCGGCGGCGGATTGAATCAGGCAAGCTATTGATCCTGACCTTGAACTCGTCGTACTCCCTCTTCACCCTTCTTCTGTCCTTGACAAAATCAGAACGTACCTTGTTCTTGTATGGGTCCCTCTTCAGATTAAAGTAGCTCTCTGGGTTGCGAGGCTCAATGTCATGTTTGCGACAGAAAGGAACCCACATGTTTGCAAAGCTAGCAGCTTCAGCCATTGCTTCAAATGTCAGGAGAGCACCTCCATCATCAGAAACATAGCAAGAAAGCTTCTCAACAGGATAATCAGCAGCAAGGATGGACAGAATAGTATTCGCTGTGACCAATGGGGGTTCTTTTTCTGGATCAGCAGTAGACACAAATATATCGAGCCCCGGCAGGTCAGATCTTCCGTTAGGATTTGATGGCGTCGGGGTCTCAAACTTATCATTCAGGACAGCAAGGTCTGTTGCTCGGTTAACAGGGCACAACTTTGGCAGCTGATCCAAGAGCCAAGAGAGGCCAAACCAGAGTTCGCAAACAACAGACATGCCCCATAGCCACATTGCATCCTCATTCTTGTGCTTAATTCTCCATGCAAGGAATAGACCAAGAACAGCCATACGGATAAGAATAAGAAGCCTGCATGGAACAACCAAACTAAGGTTAGCATGTATAAACTGCATTATAAGATTAGCTATTATATTTTTCTTGGTGAGGAAAATACTAGCTATTCAGTGTTCAAAAAAAAAATTTATGTCCTACAATATTGTGTATTTGTTTGGAAGCTTGAGAGATCAGAGGAATTAGAACAGATCTAACAAGTCAGCTAACATATTTATCTATTGAGCAGAGATCTAACAGCTGGGAGTATATATATCTACAAACGCAGGTTTGTTTCTTAGTTTCATTTCTAACACTAAACAAATCAAATGCATCTCAAAACAATATAGTACTTTCTACCAGATCAACGGATCCAATCAGTCAAATGTGAGCACATGGATGGACATGTGAGCCATTCACCTGTATGGGCTAAGGACACCCGCAGGAATCTTGAGCTTGCGAGTGAGCGGCCTCCACGGCTTGCTCGTGAACTCTGCCGGCTGGCCGTCGCCTCCACCCAGCCCGCCGCCTCCGCCACCGCCACCGCCATTGTCGACCTCGTTCTCCTTGGGCCAAATGGCATTGCCATACCCGTATGTCCCCTTGGTCTCGAACAGCCACCGATTGTGATCCCAATCGCCGGTCTGGCTCCTGGTCATGGCCTTCTGCGACCGCATTATGGACAGCCGCCTCTCCATCCTCGAAGCCGGCAAGCCACCGGGCGGCGGAGGCAGCGACAGCGTGGGCCTCCCGGCGGCGCCGACCACGTCGTCGAGCTCGGTGGCCTTGTAGGGGTCCTTGCAGCCGGGGCAGGCGCCGCCATTCTTGACGGCGTCGGCGAAGCAGTCGGCGCAGATCTTGAAGTCGCACTCGCAGGGGAGGATGTCGTCGCCGCGCTCGTCGCTCATGACCTTGGCGTCGCAGCCGTTGATGGCGCAGGAGGAGCCCTTGGCGCCGGCCATCTGCGGGTGGCTGGCCTCCGACTCGATCACCTTGTCCATGAGGTGCGCCCGCGTGACGCTGTTGAAGCCGCCGGTGAAGAGCGAGTTGGAGACGTACTGCTCCTCCACGCGCGCCGAGATGGCCGGGTCCATCGGCTGGTTGTCCGGCGTCGCCGGGATCGTCACGTGGTAGTTGAGGAACTCCTGCCCAGACTCCGGCGTCATGTCGCCGCTGTTGCCGAGCTCGCTGTCGAGGTCGTCGCGGGAGTAGCTCACGTAGCGCCCCGAGTGGGTGCGGCGGGCGAACGTCACCATCGGCCGGTCGCCGCCGCCGCCGGGGGCCTGAGCGCGGCCGTCCTCGCCGGAGTAGGACATGCGCGAGAGGCGGCTGCTGTTGCTGTGACGCAGGCCGCCGCCGTTGGAAGTCATGGCGGCGCCGCGCTAGCTTCTCTAAGATCACCTCACTTTCTGATCTGCGAATCGAAGGAAAAGAGCAAGTCTTTACCGCATCCGAGGATAAAAATGGCAGATTTGTGCTCGAAGATTCGATTCCAGCTTTTGAACACAAAGAAATCAGAATCAGAAATCACGAACCCAAACCCCTAGATTCAAACTTTGGAAAGCAAAAGGACCGATTCAAAAACCAGAGAACAGCCCACAGATTCATCAGATCAGATGGAAATGGTTTTCTTACCATGCGATGCGACCACTCGAATCAAAAGAGATGGGAGTAAATGGCGTGTGGTGTACTTGTTCTTCTTCTTGGGCCAGAAACACAATAAGCAATGGGAGGGGAAGGGATGCGAGTTAATAAATGATGATAAGACGACGACGACGACGAAGAGAAGATTTGGACAGACGAGCACGCTCGAGCTCGGCTCGTTGACAGCCCTAGGCAGAGGAAATGGAAAAAAGGCAGCACAGCACAAAGACGCGTGCTCACATGGGGATGGGGAAGACTTGGGAATGGGGAGCCAAAATATTTCAAACAAGAGGAGAGATTTCTTCTTCTTTTCTTTTTTTTTTGAGCAACTTGTTTATGAGAGAAATTCTTCGTTTGTTTGTTTGTTTCTTTCTTTGTTTATTTTATTTATTGTTGTGGCTTTTTCTTAATCTTAAAGCTTCTTTTTAATTGGCGGCTGCTGCATGCAGGAGGGGAAGAGCTGTACCAGGAAGGAAGCGCGTACTACAGGGTAGGATGCAGCTGGCCAGGTGACCAACAAACACCTGCCAGTGACGGTGAATTCTGCACAAATTTAATTTTTTGAATATCTGAATGATTCACGCGTTTTTTAAAATTTTAATGCCAGGCTCTAGGCATCAATTACTACCAAATCCGCCATGAGTCCCCCCCCCCCCCAAGGATTTTGCAAAATCACGCGGCAAACACGTGTAGTAATCTTCTTATTTATTGAAACCGTGGTAATCATACAGTTTTCCCGGTTACCACGATAAACATTTTACTGTGGAATAATGATAATCCTATTTAAAATGGTTCGGTGAACCCTGGTCCCACTATACTAGGGTGATATGAAAATATCGCTATCAAAATCACAGGTTTAAGTTTAACAGCGAGCGGAGCGTGTCTGACTGAGCACGCCCGGTTATTAGATCAATCAAACACACCAAACCCATTTTGCCGTAACAATCTGCATGCAGGTCATTTTTAAGTTTCACTTTATTTATTTACAATTGGATTGAAAGTTTAATACTCAAGATAAGTGTCAGGAGATGATGGTGTGAACAGGAGCGGAGGGTTGAGAATGCACATTTCTCATTTCGCACATGCACGGATGCACCTGGGTCCGTCTGAAAAAACAAAATTGCCAAACCGCATGCATAAACACCATCATCATTCATATCAGCCACACCGCTGTATATGAAGAGTACACCATACCATCTGTCTAAAAAATAATCAACTTTTGTTTTAAAATATTTATCTATATTAACTTCAGAAGTTGATTGAAGGGAGTATGATTGTATGAATTAACCATTATCTAAAAAAAATGATTGTATGAATTAACAAATAGTAATACGACCTGAGTAATAAAACATGTGTTTAACTTGGACGGCACATAAGGGTGACATAAACAATTAATCTCGTTTGGTTTGATGAGTTGTGTACGTATGTTGGTGTTCGGTGTACCCAGGCCCCAAGGCAGCATACTATTGATACTGGTGTTCAAGATATATTGCTTCATGGACCACAAGTTTTGCATTGTGTATGTACTAGTAGCATCCATTCCTTGCATTGCATCTGCTAAGCTATGGCCGGCCTATGTGTCAACCCCACAGCTTCTTCTTCTTCTTCTTCTTTCTTGGCCTACAAAAATCAGCACCAACGGTTGTGTTGGGTTTGGGGTTTCCATGTGTCCCATGTTATTGTGGGGATGCACCGACTTGTTCTTGTCTTTGGAGTTTGGAACGGTTCAATTAATTAATTAATTAATTAATTAATTAATTATGCAGACACCAAGTGCTCTTGTTGTTTGCTTCCAAAGGGGTACTAGTACATGTACAACGGCTAGTGTTATCCTCATCACCGGCCGGTTCTTTCAGTTTCAGCTGAATGGATAGATGGACGATGGCTTATCTCATTTTGTGATAATATTTATGTCTTACGTAGTTGAAAATATGTTTTAAAATTTACTATATAAGGCCCTGTTTAGATTCTAACTTTTTTTCTTCAAACTTCCAATTTTCCCGTCACATTAAACTTTCCTACACACAAACTTCCAACTTTTCTGTTACATCGTTTCAATTTCTTCAAACTTTCAATTTTAGCGAGGAACTAAACATAGCAAAAAAAAAGGCATTTAACTATTTGCCACGTTTAATATGTGGCAATTAAGAATTTGTCACCTGCAGTCTATGGCACGTGGGTCCTCATGTGTCTATTACGTGTGGGTCCAGTGGCAAACCTTAATCATTACTTATAAGAGTGGCAAATAGATAATTATCTCTAATTCATAACAACTATACTGGCCTGAATTCACAACTCTCTAATTCACAATAAGAAGAAAACAACGGGCCTGAATTTGGTAGAGAGAGGCCGGCCGGCGTTGAGAACTATACTGGCCTTCAACAACATCAGTTCAGGGCACTTCTGATGCTGAATAATGCTCTGTGAAGTGAGTATACAGGTTGTCTGTTTGTAGATATGAACATTTTGAATTGATACGAAGATTGGTTCGTGGTAGGGTCGCAATCACATGCATTAATTATGTGGAGATTAACTAGCTAGTGTTGAGCTGGAATGAATTCAGATTGGTAAGCAGTTTAGTGAAATCACTGGTGTCCATATGGCACATATGAATATGATCCGCCATGTGCACATACGCGTCATCCGGGCCATGGATTATGGAGTACTACTATTATTTGGATACTAATTAAAACACTTGATTACTACTCCCTCCGTTTCAAAATATTTGACACCGTTGACTTTTTAGCACATGTTTGACCGTTCGTTTTATTCAAAAAACTTTTATAAAATATATAAAATTATATGTCTACATGAAAATATATTTAACAATGAATCAAATGATAGGAAAAGAATTAATAATTACTTAATTTTTTTAATAAGACGAACGGTCAAATATATACTAAAAAATTAGCAGAGCAGAGCAAACACGGCAGCTACTAAGAATTTGCCATTTTATGATCAATTGATCTCAGCAAGGCCAAGTTATAGGAGCATACTCCATGCTCAATTAACCAGCCAGCTAATTGCAGCCCATCAGAGCATCGAGATGACACGTAAACGTTAAAAATTTATATAAATATCATTTATCTTGTTGTGACTTGTTTTATCACTAAATAAATTTTAAGTATGATTTATACTTTAACATATTTACACTATATTTTTAATCGTTATTTTAAAGTTAATGGTATCATTAAAAAAAAGGGTAGTATATATAAAAGTCATTGATTAATTGTTAATTGAAATCACAGATCCACACGTACGTATATCACGAAATTGAAGCAGCAACAGCAAGTAGTAGCATAATATAGAGAAACGGTCTATGTATGTATGGGATGGGTTGTGTTGGAATTATTCTCAGTGACTAAAATTAAGTGCAGTACTAGCTATAGATGGTGATGATTAATTGTTGGACACGATACGTGTACGTACGTACGTACTTTAGGCTAGTAATAATAAGATTAGCTTATGTTCCGGCTATTCGGCCGGACGATAAAACAAAAAAGACGAACGCGGTGTGGAGACCAAGTCTAAATATGGTTGACTACGTAAAATTTATAGAAATGAAATGGGCATACATATGTTCTTATGTTTTGAAGCTAACCGTTGCTAGATATTTTCTTCGTCTGAAAATATAAGCATTTATAAAATACATACAAATATTAAGAAATTAGATAAAAATTGATTGTACTAGCTAATCCGATGGATATATATGGGTGCACTCTCTCTGAAGAAGAAACAAATTCGAATTATCGGTTCAGATTTATTTTTAGAATTTAGTTTTTTTTCTTTAAGGCGTACGGAGTAAAGAAGCATCATGTGAATGCTCCATCGATGTCGTGTGAGCTGATGATTTGTGTTCATGTTATTGATGCAGACACAGGGCAGGGCAGGCAGGAACCAATCGATCAATTGACCAACAAAACGCGGTGGAGTTTGGTTGGTACTCTTTTTTTTTTTGGTTTGGTTTTGTTAGGCACCGATCGATTTTGCACCTCCGTGTCTTGTGTTGCACATGCGCAAAATAAACATCTTGTTCTATCTCTCTCTCTATATTATTTGAGTAATTTTATCATCCTTAGAGAGATACTTCGAAGGTCCCATATTCTCTATTGTCTAGTTATTATTAAGTATCTCAAAGTATCCAAAATTTTATTATAAAATTAGGATATCTCAAGGTATTTTCTTAAGTACCCTAAAATTCCTCGTATTATTTGGGTTTTAGCCTAACATGTTCACGACGAACCAGGTCTAATAGATAGTGCTCTCTCGGCCCACAATTTTTACCATTTTCTTTCCCTTGCTACAAATGAAAGTAAATGGATCAACCTACCAAGTAGTACCAAAGCACCAACATTACAACATTATACATCTTTCTCTATCTACTCCCATATACCAATCCCCTGCCCCTTTTACATATGACTCTCAATTCTTTTCATACCATAACATTATCATCATGTAAGCGTAAGCCAAAGGAAAGTGCGGGGATCGATAAGAAGGTGGGAATTGGGGGCAATAGGAAAGGACACAACGGTTGTTTAGTACGTATCACCACCAAAGCTCCATGCATCGGTCTTCTCCCCCAAGGATGGCACTCGTCCCATCATGTGCTAGTATTGCATCTTGTTGCTCATCTTACTCGGAGTTCAGGATGAAGAAACCTCCCACCGTCCCACATTACATATGAGCCAGCTTAGGCTGTGTTTAGATACAGGTGTGAAAAGTTTTCGCGTGTCACATCAGATATACAGACACACATTTGAAGTATTAAACGTAGACTAATAACAAAACAAATTACAGATTTCACCTGTAAATTGTGAGACGAATTTATTAAGCCTAATTAATCTGTCATTAACAAATTTTTACTGTTGCACCACATTATCAAATCATGGAGCAATTAGGCTTAAAAGTTTCGTCTCGCAATTTACACGCAATCTATGTAATTAGTTTTTTTGTCTATATTTAATACTCCATACATGTGTCCAAACATTTGATGTGGCATGGTGAAAAGTTTTTGCATGGGAACTAAATATGACCTTATTCAACATGTTATAGATCGACATCGTCATATTTCCCCTGTCAGTTTATATGCCCCGTCATGTTTACAGATAATCTGCGTTATCTTAGAAAATTGTTTATAGATAATGTTGGAATTAATAGATGGGCTAAGGCCCATTCGAAGATTAATTCTTTGAAAAATCACAAAAGCCCACCTAATGGGATGGCATGTATGTGGAGTTTAGTACCACCTTGCTTATTCTAGGAGAGGGGGACCTCCTTAAAAGGGAGGATGCCCTCCTAGCCACTTGAAGCATGTGTGGTGGAGAGAAGAGGGGAAACATGCGCGCGCTCGCTCGCCTCGCCTCGCCGGGCAGGCGGCGCGCGTGCACGACGTACGCGTCGAATGGTCCGCAAAATTGGCTCCTCACTCTTACGCAGATGCAGCCTCCTTTTGCAGTTTTGTTTTGCTGCGGGATTCGGATTTGTTTTGTTTTGGAAACATTCCGAAAAATCCGGTGCGTGAAAACGGCATGGAGTCCGGATAGGTTACGCGCGACTTATCCGGTTCGGTTTACGCGGGCGCCCTGATCAGGCGATCTATCTCTATATAAACCGAGCCGTCGCCTTCATGCAACACACGCAAAATCAATCTAGGGTTTGCCTCCTACTCTGTACTGCGCCGTCGCTCGTAGACTTCTCCATCCCGCTCGCCGGCGTGCACCGGCGATCGGGAGAGCAGGTCTCCGGAACCTCTGCCTTCGACGTCCTGCACTGGGAGAAGGCAGCAATAAGGTTTTTGGGAAGCGCTTCGCGCGACTGCTCCCTGTTCGTCCGCGACGGCTCGCCTTCCTCTCCGCTCGCGTGCTTCGCGACTTCGTCGACGCTCGCAACCGCGAGTAGTTCCTGCCGAGCAACCGGTCTTTCCGCCACCTCGGTACGTGTTCGACATGTTGCGCATATTTGATCTGTTCATGTTTTACTGCTTAGTTTACATGTGTAGATCTAATGATGCGTTCAATCTAGTTTACGTCTGCAATGTCATGATTTATTTATGAAATAAATTAAATCATTATGTGCTTATAATTTCAACAATCCAAAAACCTTATTATAGGCGCTGTGATTTTACTATGGCTGGTTTTGCCGATGCACTGAGGCCGGATAAATTCACCGGTGTGCACTTTAAGAGATGGCAGATCAGGGTCACTCTGTGGCTGATGGCTATGAAATGCTTTTGGGTGAGTACTGGCAAACCTGAAGAAATTCTTACTGCTGATTAGCAGAAGCAATTCGAGGAAGCCACTACTCTCTTTGTGGGATGCATTCTTAGCGTTCTTGGCGATCGTCTGGTCGAGGTGTATATGCATATGACCGACGCTAAGGAGTTGTGGGATGCATTGAATACTAAATTCGGTGCTACTGATGCTAGCAATGATCTGTATATCATGGAGTAGTTTTATGACTACAAGATGGCTGATAACCGTTCTATAGTCGAACAGGCTCATGAGATACAAACCATGGCTAAGGAACTCGAACTCCTTAAGTGTGTCTTACCCGACAAATTTGTGGCCGGGTGCATTATTGCGAAACTACCTCCATCATGGAGAAGTTTCAGTACTGCACTCAAACACAAGAGACAGGAATACTCCGTTGAGGGGTTGATAGCGTCTCTTGATGTTGAGGAGAAAGCTCGGGAAAAAGACGCCGCGTCTAAGGGCGATGGTGGGCAGTCCAGTGCCAATGTTGTGCACAAGGCCCAGAACAAGAGCAAGGGGAAATACAAAGCTCAACAGACTACCAACTTCAAGAGGCAGAAGAAGAACAACAACAATCCTAACCAGGATGAGAGGACTTGCTTTGTGTGTGGGCAACCTGGTCATCTGGCTAGGAAGTGTCCACAGCGCAAGGGGATGAAGGCACCTGCAGGGCAGACTTCTAAGTCTGCTAATGTGACCATTGGCAACACTGGAGATGGAAGCGGGTATGGTAATTTACCTACTGTTTTTTCAGTTAATCAGTCTAATAATTGGTGGGTTGATACTGGGGCCAATGTACATGTTTGTGCTGACATCTTATTGTTTTCTTCTTATCAGGTCGCACGGGGTTCCACCGTCCTAATGCGGAATGGGTCACATGCTTCTGTTCATGGTGTTGGCACGGTAGATCTGAAGTTTACTTCGGGAAAGATCGTGCAGCTGAAGAACGTGCAACATGTCCCTTCTATCGACAGGAATCTTGTTAGTGGCTCCCGTCTGACTAGAGACGGATTTAAGTTGGTTTTTGAGTCTAATAAAGTAGTCGTGTCTAAACATGGATATTTTATTGGTAAAGGTTATGAGTGCGGAGGCCTGTTCCGCTTTTCCCTTTCTGATTTCTGCAATAAGTCTGTGAACCATATTTGTGGCAGTATGGATGATGAGGCTAATGTTTGGCACTCACGTTTATGTCATATTAATTTTGGCTTGATGTCTCGGCTTTCCAGCATGTGTTTAATTCCTAAGTTTTCCATTGTCAAAGGTTTTAAGTGCCATAGTTGTGTGCAATCGAAGCAACCTCGCAAGCCTCACAAGGCTGCCGAGGAGAGAAACTTGGCACCACTAGAACTCCTACATTCAGATCTTTGTGAAATGAATGGGGTGTTGACGAAGGGTGGAAAACGATATTTCATGACGTTGATTGATGATGCTACTAGATTTTGCTATGTGTACTTGTTGAAAACGAAAGACGAGGCTCTAGACTATTTTAAAATTTATAAGGCAGAAGTTGAAAATCAACTTGATAGAAAGATAAAAAGGCTTAGGTCTGATCGTGGTGGAGAGTTTTTCTCGAACGAGTTTGACTTATTCTGTGAGGAACATGGCATCATACATGAGAGGACGCCTCCCTATTCTCCTGAGTCTAATGGGATTGCTGAAAGGAAGAACCGCACACTGATTGACTTGGTGAATGCCATGTTGGACACCACGGGACTACCTAAGGCATGGTGGGGGGAGGCATTGTTGACCTCGAATCATGTGTTAAACAGAGTTCCTAACAGAAATAAGGACAAAACACCATATGAGATATGGATTGGGAGAAAACCATCACTTTCTTATTTGCGCACATGGGGGTGCTTGGCGAAAGTCAATGTACCTAACGAAGAAGCGCAAACTTGGACCTAAGACTGTGGACTGTGTCTTTCTGGGATATGCTCATCATAGCATTGCCTATAGATTTTTAATAGTTAAATCCGAGGTACCTGACATGCATGTTGGTACAATTATGGAGTCTCGTGATGCTACCTTCTTTGAGAGCTTTTTCCCAATGAAGGATACACATAGTGGTTCGAGCCAATCCTCTGAAATAATTCCCAGTTCAATCACACCACCAGAACAAACTGAACATACACATGAACATGTCTCTGAGGAGAATGTCAGTGAAGCTCCTCGAAGGAGTAAGAGACAAAGGACGGCTAAGTCCTTTGGTGATGATTTCACTGTGTACCTCGTGGATGACACTCCTAAGTCAATTTCAGAAGCATATGCATCTCCTAATGCAGACTACTGGAAGGAGGTTGTCCGTAGTGAAATGGATTCCATTATCGCTAACGGGACTTGGGAGGTGACAGAGCGACCCTATGGGTGTAAACCCGTGGGGTGCAAGTGGGTGTTCAAGAAGAAGCTTAGGCCTGACGGTACTATTGAAAAGTACAAGGCTCGGCTTGTTGCTAAGGGCTATACTCAGAAAGAAGGCGAATATTTCTTTGACACTTACTCACCTGTTGCTAGATTGACCACAATTCGTGTGCTACTTTCCCTAGCAGCCTCACATGGTCTTCTCGTTCATCAAATGGACGTTAAGACAGCTTTTCTTAATGGAGAGCTGGATGAGGAGATATATATGGATCAACCTGATGGGTTTGTAGTTGAAGGTCAAGAAGGCAAAGTGTGTAAATTGTTGAAGTCTTTGTATGGTCTGAAACAAGCTCCTAAGCAATGGCATGGGAAATTTGACAAAACATTAACATCTGCAGGCTTTGCAGTCAATGAGGCAGATAAATGTGTGTACTATCGCCATGGTGGGGGTGAGGGAGTTATTCTGTGCTTGTATGTTGACGACATACTGATATTTGGGACAAACCTTGAGGTGATAAATGAGGTTAAATCATTCTTGTCTCAAAATTTTGATATGAAGGATTTGGGAGTAGCTGATGTTATCTTAAACATTAAGCTAATTAGAGGTGAGAATGGGATTACACTCTTGCAGTCCCATTATGTGGAGAAGATCTTGAATCGCTTTGGCTACATTGGTAGTAAGCCTTCTCCAACACCTTATGATCCTAGCTTGTTGCTTCGCAAGAACAAAAGAATTGCTTGGAATCAACTGGAATACTCCCAAATCATTAGCTCGCTGATGTACCTGGCTAGTGCAACTAGGCCTGATATCTCCTTTGCTGTGAGCAAGTTGAGCCGGTTTACCTCTAATCTGGGAGATGATCACTGGCATGCGCTTGAGCGAGTAATGCGCTATCTGAAAGGTACTATGGAATTGGGGCTTCACTATACTGGGTATCCTGCGGTACTGGAGGGTTATAGTGATTCTAACTGGATCTCTGATGTGGATGAGATCAAAGCCACTAGTGGATATGTCTTCACACTGGGTGGTGGTGCTGTTTCGTGTTGGTCTTGCAAACAGACCATTTTGACGAGGTCAACCATGGAAGCAGAACTGACGGCACTGGATACTGCTACTGTTGAGGCAGAATGGCTGCGTGATCTATTAATGGATCTGCCTATTGTTGAAAAACCGGTGCCGCCTATCCTTATGAACTGTGACAATCAAACGGTAATTGTCAAAGTGAATAGTTCTAAGGATAATATGAAATCGTCTAGACATGTGAAAAGACGATTGAAGTCTGTCAGGAAATTGAGAAACTCCGGAGTTATAACGTTGGATTACATCCAAACAGTTAGAAACCTGGCAGATCCCTTCACGAAGGGACTATCACGAAATGTGATAGATAATGCATCGAAGGAGATGGGTTTGAGACCCATGTGAGTTATACTATGGTGGTAACCCAGTCTATGTGATCGGAGATCCCGTGAATTAGAACGTGGGAAGAACAAACCATTAGTAAACTAGAGGAGAGTACCAATCTATACCCTCTCTAAGTGAAGATGCATGTACTCTCGTGAGCTGGCAGGCAGGTTGGCTATGCCTTAATGAGTTTTGTTGGCTTTAATTAGCGAAGATGCTGTCCTGCAGAGCAGTCTTGAAAGAATTCACCTTTGTAAGCTTAACTGTTGGTCGCAGTCTATGGAGATTTTGGGTGAATCTTCTAGGAAGCTTACTAAAAACCTAAGAGTATGACTTATACGCTCCACCCGAGGGGTAGTCTATAGACGGTCTAGTACCAGATAAGACTCTGAGTGAAACTTGCTTGCACAAGACTTGCAATTCAAGACGTAGTCCATTGTTCAAGTTGTGATTAAGTGTAGCTTGGAGTTCTAGGTGGATGTTCAACCTTAATCGGTCTCCATCGAACCGCTGGTATATAAACAGTACATTGGAAAAGGCAAATCTCAGTGGGATTTTGAGATTTGGTGGGGGATTGTTGGAATTAATAGATGGGCTAAGGCCCTTTCGAAGATTAATTCTTTGGAAAGTCACAAAAGCCCACCTCATGGGATGACATGCATGTGGAGTTTAGTACCACCCTGCTTATTCTAGGAGAGGGGGACCTCCTTAAAAGGGAGGATGCCCTCCTAGCCACTTGAAGTATGTGTAGTGGAGAGAAGAGGGGAAACACACACGCGCGCTCGCTCGCCTCGCCGGGCCGGGCAGGCGGCGCGCGTGCACGACGTACGCGTCGAATGGTCCGCAAAATTGGCTCCTCACCCTTGCGCAGATGCAGCCTCCTTTTGCAGTTTACGGGATTCAGATTTTTTTTGTTTTGGAAACATTCCAAAAAATCCGGTGCGTGAAAACGGCATGGAGTCTGGATAGGTTACGCGCGACTTATCCGGTTCGGTTTACGCGGGCGCTCTGATCAGGCGATCTATCTCTATATAAACCGAGCCGTCGCCTTCACGCAACACACGCGAAATCAATCTAGGGTTTGCCTCCTACTCTGTACTGCGCCGTCGCTCGTAGACTCCTCCATCCCGCTCGCCGGCGTGCACCGGCGATCGGGAGAGCAGGCCTCCGGAACCTCTGCCTTCGACGTCCTGCACCGGGAGAAGGCGGCAATAAGGTTTTTGGGAAGCGCTTCGCGCGACTGCTCCCTGTTCGTCCGTGACGGCTCGCCTTCCTCTCCGCTCGCGTGCTTCGCGACTTCGTCGACGCTCGCAACCGCGAGTAGTTCCTGCCGAGCAACCGGTCTTTCCGCAACCTCGGTACGTGTTCGACATGTTGCGCATATTTGATCTGTTCATGTTTTACTGCTTAGTTTACATGTGTAGATCTAATGATGCGTTCAATCTAGTTTACGTCTGCAATGTCATGATTTATTTATGTAATAAATTAAATTATTATGTGCTTATAATTTTAACAGATAATCCGACATATTTTCTTTGAATGTCATGCTGCTCACTATGTACGTAGGTAGAATCTTTTGTACAATACGTATGTACTATTGATGAGTTGATCATTAAAAGATGAAATGAATACTGTCTTCAGTCAAGTAATGTAGCTCACCAATCTTCTCCTGTACGTTGTACACAATGCTTGCTTCTAGCTAGCTTCTCCTCCCCTCCCATTCCCATACATATGAGACTCTTTGTCTTCACCAGCTAGCTAGAGGAGTGATCAGCAATATAATGCAATGCAAGCTCCATGGCCTATTCCATGCATGCATTTACCCAAGATAACCAAAGTTCATGTAGTGTCTTGAATCATCCCTACTAGCTAGCAGAGTACATTCCAAATATATATTGGAATGTTCATGTAGGGGTATAGGAGACATGGGGAAAGAAACAAGCATTGCTCCGTGGAGGTAGCAGCCATTGATAGGTTCTACTGTCAACAATCCATGACGAACTTGTCAATCTTTTGATGCCCTACCTTCCGTGTGTTCTCACATGAGCTGAAGACATGCACTCTGCCTCTAAATTAAGATCATTGGTTGACACAAGAGATGCCATTCGAGCGCAAAGACGCCTTTTGGCTTGCCGTCTTTGCAAAAATAATAATAAGAGCAAGTTTAATAGTATAGTCCACTACTAGCTCTAATTCATTTATAGCCAATCTAATAGCCAATTCATACAACAGTTATTTACTACAATATTAATATATGGTCCCACCTGTCATACACACGTTGTGTCTTGGAGTTCGTGCTGCAGCTGGCTACAGATCTGTAGCCCACTGCTCTTCTCTCTCATCTTTTATCTCATTAAAATATGTTTATAGCTGGCTAATAGTCTGCTATTATACTTGCTCTAATGGATTTATACTAATTGATCCATTCTCTCTTTTATTTTTTGAAAGTTGTGCATGCATTGATCCATTCTAACCAACCAAGTAATTATAGGATATGAACATATCGTCGTTATTTTGTTATTTTCATTCGCTAACGTGTACACGGTGATCCAGGCCCAAACAATTAACAGTACGTGCTCGTTCGGCCCACATCCATTCTCTATCTGAAAATGTTGCTTTGGCCCTTGTCCATTGATGGAACTTTGTCAAAAATATAAATTTACTCAAATATAATTAATGAAACAACCTACCAATATAATGCTCCTCGGCCTCTATATAGTATCATCAATTGTCCCTCTCATGCATGTATATATGGCCTTCAATTCCTCCATATTATAAATATACTTATATAGTGCCGTCTAATTAATTAAAAAAAGAATAAAAATGTGTGGAGATCGATCGATGAGAGGGGAAAGGGATCGGAATAAGAATAGGAGGCATCAGGGAAAGGAACACCAATTGCTCAGTTCATCTCGCAGCCGAATGATCAGACTTATCCTCTCTCTAGAAGATCGTCACGACGCGTCCCGTGATGTACATTCCAATCAACCCATCAAGATGAATGCACTTGTCGATCAATGTGCTCCCGTTATCGCCATTCCATTGTCATCATATTTGGCATGTTAGCTAATTCATGTATATGCTAATAGAAACCTCTGTATATATATACACCTGATTAAACATGTATTTGCACCAAGAGAAATCACAGCTTAAGCCTGATCTAGGCATAACAAGCTGGTAATGCCACCAAATTCTGAACTGTAGAGGGTAAATTCACTCAAGGAATGCATATTGTTTGCAAAACCTGCTCAATATTAACGCATTTCTTCCTAGCTCAACCAGTTTACAATTAATCGGCCTTGATCATTCAAAATGTTATATTTACACTTTTTAAAACTAAAATGTTATATTTACATTGATATAACACGCACGCACTCGAAACCTGTACTCCTAGTATTAGCTAGTGCTCTCTCAATTTTGGTCGTTCAATTCTTACCATGTCATGTATATTACTGGCTAAAAAATAAATAAAAAATTGTGCAGATCATTGAGAGTCAGCAACGGAACCAGGATTCTTCTAAACCTAGAGCTCAACTAATATAATTTACATAGCTTTGTCTTTCTTGTACTTTTTAAAGTTTTAAAGTACAATTCTAATGGATATTTAGACTCAGGAAAAGAGCTGCAGCCCTAGCCATTCTACTCCTATCTCCGCCCCCCATTGAGAGAGAATAGTGAAGCATCATCAAAGGATCAACCGTCAACTATGGTTTAGTAAAATGAGAAAACATAAAAAAGATAGTCTCTGTGTTCATATTATAAATTGTTTGACTTTTTTTTCTTATTTGAAGTTCTTTAGGTTTGTGTAAGTTTATAGAAAAAAATAGCAACATTTACAACACCAAATAAGTTCCATTAAATTTAAAATTAAATATATTTTGATAATATATTTGTTTTATATTGAAAGTATCAGTATATTTTTCTATAAATTTAGTTAAATTTGAACTAGAATTAAAGTCAAACGACTTACCATACGAATCTGAGGGAGCACTTTTTTAAGTATGTTTTGCTCAATTCATTTTACAACAAATCAAATCTTTTTTTCTAATTTTTGTCCAAGTGAGAAATAGCTACTACTCCTGTAAGAGAGATATAACAAAGAAAGAAACAAAAAGGGCGCGCGTAGCGAGTGCCAGTGGCGGTTGCATGTAGAGCCGCAGACCGCAGTCGAGATGGTGTGCTCCGTGGCCGCCACCGCCTCGCTCCTCCCCTCTCCTCCTCCCAAACCCACCGCCGACGACCACCACGCCCGCCTCAGGGCGGCGGCCGCGCGCTCCGACCTGCCGGCCGCGCTGTCCGCCTTCGCCGCCATGTCCTCCGCCGGGGCGCCACCCGTCCTCCGCACCTTCACCTCCCTCCTCAAGCTCTGCGCCGCCCGCGGGGACCTCGCCACCGGCCGCGCCGTCCACGCGCAGCTCGCCGCCCGGGGGCTAGACTCCGAGGCCCTCGCCGCCACCGCGCTGGCCAACATGTACGCCAAGTGCCGCCGCCCCGCCGACGCCCGCAGGGTGTTCGACCGAATGCCTGTCCGGGACCGCGTCGCGTGGAACGCGCTCGTGGCCGGCTACGCGCGGAACGGCCTCGCCCGGATGGCCATGGAGATGGTCGTCAGGATGCAGGAGGAGGAAGGGGAGCGGCCCGACTCGATCACGCTCGTGTCCGTGCTTCCGGCCTGCGCGAACGCCAGGGCGTTTCCTGCCTGCCGAGAGGCGCACGCGTTCGCGATCCGTGCTGGGCTGGAACAGCTTGTTAATGTCGCTACGGCCATCCTTGACGCCTACTGCAAGTGCGGGGACATCCGGGCAGCAAGGGCGGTCTTCGACTGGATGCCAGCCAAGAACTCCGTGTCCTGGAACGCCATGATCGATGGATATGCACAGAATGGGGATGCCAGGGAGGCTCTGGCTCTTTTCAATAGGATGGTCGAGGAGGGTGTCAATGTGACGGATGTCTCTGTCCTGGCAGCACTGCAAGCGTGTGGGGAGCTTGGTTGTCTTGATGAAGGGAGGCGTGTCCATGAGCTGCTTGTGCGGATTGGATTGGACTCCAACGTGTCAGTGATGAATGCACTCATCACCATGTATTCCAAATGCAAGAGAATTGACCTGGCATCTCATGTGTTTGATGAGTTGGACAGAAGGACGCAGGTATCGTGGAATGCCATGATCCTTGGATGCGCACAGAATGGATGCTCCGAGGATGCGGTGAGGCTTTTTACTAGGATGCAGTTGGAGATTGTGAAACCTGATTCATTCACTCTTGTCAGTGTTATCCCAGCTCTTGCGGATATTTCAGATCCTCTGCAGGCAAGATGGATCCATGGATATTCTATCAGGTTACACCTACATCAGGATGTATATGTTCTGACCGCCCTTATTGATATGTATGCAAAATGTGGCCGTGTTAACATAGCTAGAATTCTGTTCAATTCTGCAAGGGAGAGGCATGTTATCACATGGAACGCTATGATCCATGGTTATGGCTCACATGGTTTTGGCAAAGCTGCAGTTGAGCTATTTGAAGAGATGAAGAGCATTGGCATAGCGCCTAATGAGACAACATTCCTTTCGGTCCTCTCTGCATGCAGTCATGCTGGTTTGGTTGATGAAGGACGGGAATATTTTACCAGCATGAAGGAGGACTATGGGCTTGAACCTGGGATGGAGCACTATGGTACCATGGTGGATCTTCTTGGCCGAGCCGGGAAGCTAGACGAAGCATGGGCTTTCATTCAAAAGATGCCTATGGACCCTGGCCTTAGTGTTTACGGTGCGATGTTAGGTGCTTGCAAGTTGCACAAGAATGTGGAGTTGGCAGAACAATCGGCTCAGAAGATTTTTGAGCTAGGGCCACAGGAGGGAGTGTATCATGTCCTCTTGGCAAACATTTATGCAAACGCTTCCATGTGGAAGGATGTTGCAAGGGTGAGAACTGCTATGGAGAAGAAAGGCCTCCAAAAAACTCCTGGATGGAGTATCATTCAACTCAAGAATGAGATCCATACCTTCTACTCTGGAAGCACAAATCACCAGCAAGCAAAGGAGATATATTCAAGGTTGACTAAGTTGATAGAAGAGATCAAAGCAGTGGGCTATGTGCCAGACACTGATTCAATACATGATGTGGAAAATGATGTCAAGGCACAGCTGCTCAACACTCACAGCGAGAAGCTTGCCATTGCTTTTGGGCTCATTCGCACAGCCCCTGGCACAACAATCCAGATAAAGAAGAACCTCCGAGTTTGTAATGACTGCCATAATGCAACCAAGCTAATATCTTTAGTGACAGGACGGGAAATAATCATGAGAGATATTCAGCGATTCCACCATTTTAAGGATGGCAAATGCTCATGTGGAGACTACTGGTAGTGAAGTGTTGAGACAGTTTGAATCTGCACCCAGAGATGAGGGAGCTTCAGAAAGATCAAAGTATCAGATCTGACAATTATGTGAAACTAATTGGCAAAGTTCTTAAGGTAATTGCTTAGTTTTATATGTGGTACATGCTATGCGATAATAGGATTCTACATATATGGTTTTCTATTGCCAACACCCTTGCCAATGAGTTTGTACCTTGTTTTATTGTAGGGCTGTGCAGCTGCCTCTTATATCAACACTAAATGGCTAAACTTGTGAAGTATCTGAAAATTGTTATGGCCACTTCACCTTTTCAGGAAACATACTGCAAATTCCAGTCAGTCATTGTAAAATTGAAATGCTTCTATTTATATTAAGGTACTAGTGCATAGGGAACCTGTTCTTCATAGCAACCATGGCTTTCTCATGTCTTATCTTTGGCCTGAGATTAGATGCACATGTTCGGTCGAACTGTCAATAACTGAAAGTTATCATTTTCTTCTTACCTTTTGATCATGGATTAAAAAACCGTACTGATGTAATTTGTTTTTTTTCGTAAAAAGCAACATCATCTGCTATTCCATTTGCAATAAAATGATCGCACATGCATGCTTACAAGTTTCAACAAAATAATTCAACACTAATATCCTTTATGGGAGAGGACATGCACTTGAAGCTCAGGAAAGCATCTTATTCTGAATGCAGCTACTGCTGTAAAATGTTATTCCAGGGCATTATTGGATCAGCATGGATGCGATCTCTTTCCTTCAGTTATTAGCACTTCCTGCTGACATTGTTGACTTCTGTTTCCCGACTGTAGCAATAAACTCCACTGCCACTTTGAGTGCATTAATAGATGCCAGGTTCATCAGGCTTGTTGACGACCATGTTGGCTCCCCTCCAGCCAAATCAGAAACTCCCCGGAATACAATCACAGGTATGCCAGGAGATGTTGTTGTCTGTTGAAATTAGTATATGTTCTGTTAATTATATAAATCTATCTTAACCTTCATGATTGCATGAAAAATGATGTGTAAATATTGGCAGATATTTAAGTGGAAACCATGAGAGATAAAATACAAAACTCACCATCACCACTGCTGCACTCTCCTCATCTACTGTTGATACACCAAATTCTCTGAAAAGGAACTTCCTATATTCTGCATTGTCTAGAAACATATCAGCTGACGATCCTTTTAGCCCACAGACTACTTTTGGAGTTGTTGGCAAGCAGAAAGTGTCGTTACATCTTTCAAGTGTAACCTATAAAAATTTCACAATTAGTACAACTTTTCAGGCATGAATGGTCAAGCATAAGCTGGCATTTCTTATGCTATATCTCACCTTAAGTCCTCCTGCGATTTTGAACCATGCTGAATCTACAGGTAACCAGAAAACTTCTTTCATAGGCTTACCCACTGAGTATAGCTCCTCATTTCTGAATTTCAGAGCTCCTAGAAGATTCTCTCCTCCATTTGGGACAGTAAAATCTCCAAAGCTAAGTTCTGTATCCGACTCTTTTGGTGATTTGAACTTCTAAAATAATAAAAAACAAGGAGTCATATAAAGAGTTAGTTTGAAACGTGAGACAGTTGGTACTAAAATATGTTCTAATTATCCTGTAGTTGTGCTTATAAACTGTCCTCTACTTTCACTCCAGGCTCGATGTGTGTTTACCTACTAGGCTACTACTAAATGTGATTTTGATTTTTAGTATACCATAGAATTTAAAACTAACATGCTTATAGAAGCATTGCTAGTTTAATTTTCTCTAGTCAGAACTAAATTTATTAATAGATTAGCTGAATGTTCATTCATTTGCTAAAGATTAAAAATGAGCCACTCATGTCCTAACATTATGCAGCAAATGGAATTTTTTTTTATTGAACGCATCAAAGCACTCAGTAGAAGATGTAGTAGAGAGAAGGCTGGGTGGTAGACTCACCAAAGCATTCTTTTAAAAGTACAGTAGTGTATATATTTTGACACGATGTAACTAATTTAATGATTCAAAGCAACTATAATACTGGATTTACTGATAATCATATTCCATTCTTTTAAGGGGAATAATCAGATTCCAGTTGCTTTGAATCTTTACTTCTTTGAGGTTGGAAACGGAATCAGATCACAGTTGGAGGGTACCTTCCATGTCCAAGCACTTGTATAAGCAACAAATTTGGGGACACTGACATCGCCAAATGACATTGAATCATTAGAACTTCCTGCTGTGCCATAATGAACAATGCCAGACACAGTAAAGACGTCGATGAGAGTCTGTACAGTCACAGCCGCATTTAACTGGAAGAACAAAGGCATAGTAACAATGCATAAGCATAGCACAGTTTGTATTAAAATCCTGCATGTAAATAGCATCTCACAGCAGTTTCTTTTGGCATTACTTGTGATATATGAAAATGGTTTTCTCCATGTATCACAAGGCAGATAATGTAAACGCAAATAACTTATGAATTTAATACCCTGCGTTGTCCTGTCAGTGCATATATAACATTGACACCTCTAATACTCCCGATGTGATACCTTCGTCCTGAAATTTGAAGAGTTCAGCATTTTATTCTTGAGAGTCCATTATAAGATGAAAAAGAATTAAGGACTACATGAGATGTTCTGAATTGAAATTGAATGGGAATATAATATATCAGCGGAATATAAAATTTCATTAAACCTGTAAAATGAATATTTGATACAATGAAAATGTGGTATATTATTGTATTTTTCCTTTCGTGTTCTCTTTATGGCAAAGTTTTCTATTTTATAGTGCATCTATCAACATGATGTGAAATCTTGGTTTACGGCTTTACAGTTCCTGTACAGCTGTACCCCGTTCTTTGATGTGTTTATCCAACAATAAGTAAATGGGACGATGTGCCAAACCACATTATGAAATTGCTAATTGACAGGCTAAACCATCACATGTTGAATTCTTCAGGTCTTGATTGAGCGCAGATCATTTAAATTTGCAGAGCAAGCTGGCTTCATCACATATGACAAATTCAGGTATATCTAAAACTTGTATTGAATGTCCTTAAATGTTGAAACTACTGTCCTTCGGGAAAAAAAATGCTGAAACTACCACTGACTTCAATAGTAGTATTATGTATCCATATGTGCATTTGTGCATTTGTTCTGTGTTTGGTATTTTGGTTCACTTAGCAGTTTTAGCAGTAGTTATTGGATGTTGGAAATGCCAATGAAAGACGCCAAGACTTATCCATTCAAGCATGTGGGTTGGAAATGGAAGGCCCAGAGTTACCGTAGAGGTCAACGAAGGGGAGGACATGCCAAGGTCTGAAGTAGCCGGAGGATTCAAGAGCAGTGGCCTCATCGATGTACGACATGACGAGCCCGATGGAATGGCCCCGCCGGTTGACCTTGTCGACCTGCCATCGCACCCTGTCCATTGCAGGATGCACTGGCAAAGCCATGGAGGAGGATCCTGCCAGCAGGAAGAGCAGGAGCAGTGGCAGATGGCACCTCGTCAGGCTAGAGAGCTCCATGGCCATTGATGGATGTCTGGAGCTCGATTACTGGATCGGTGTGAGCTTAGAGCAGCTGAGTAGCAAGCTTTAAAGTCCAATTAAGGAGTTGGTAATTGGTACGGTTGATGCAGAACGTGATCAGCGTGCTCCAATTTAGTATAATATATATAGTATATGAGTACGGCGATCAAATAGGACCGCCAAGTGGTGGTAAGTAATATTGAGATTGTTGGATGTGTCTGTCATCAGTGTCGGTTTTTATCTGAGAAGCTTGAGCTGAATGCAAGAGAGAAGAAATCAAGCCTGCATATGCAAAGATTTACCTCCATCTCCATCCCAAAGCATTGACCTTGTACAGTACCAGTAAAACATGGCCAAATCTAAAGGTAAGGATTTCAGCTGGCCCATACAAGTTCGCTGCTTTTCTGACTATAACTGCGGAGTTAGCATGACAGGATTTGGTTGCTCATTGCTTTGTTTACTTGCAGAGGTCAGAAGGAAAAGGGCTGCCTGCAATTGCAAAGCAACCCTCGGTAGTTGAAGTCACAGCGACCGTACAACCTCCTGCAACTTCACCCCTGCATCAGTGGTAGACTCGTAGATGGATCATGGATGGATTGAATTGAAGCTGAGAGGGAGCCTTGCCTTTCAACTTCTCACCTTGCCAGTATGCCACATGGGGTGAAAACTGAAAAGTAAAGGTACATGCTCTGAAGTCTCAACTGTTGACTGTGGAGGCGCTGATTTTTACAACTACGATGACTAGTACAGTACATGCTCTGAAGTCTCATCAATCATGGGCCAATGGAGTGCCAAATCATTCTTATCATATCCTGGACCCTCTTGCCTGCCTGATTGTCGTGTTCATTTGCTCCCTTGTGCACGGGGCCCCACCTGGCAGTGACACGTACGGCTGCACGTCGTCGTCTCATCCCTCTGTGTGTGTGTGGACGGTTGGCACAGCTGCACGTGGCCCTCTGACGAGTCGCTTTCGTCGCTAGCTTTGCTGGTCCAGCTGGTTAAAATAAAGTTTACGGCCCTGCTTTCGGTGCAAAGTAAAATGGCATAAGTAACATATGGTATTTTTATTACTTACAAAGTTAATTAATCCCAGTTTTTTCTTGAGCAAGCTCACTATTAGCTCTCATTCGACGACACTAAAGAAAAGCTCACTCTTATGCGCAGGTCATCACAGCTTCTACGCACTAGCCAGTAGCCAGAAAAACAGGAATGATTAAAGAGAGGATCTGTACGTGATAAAAGCCCTCATCATGGGATCAAACACCATAAGGTAATCATTATATATTTTACTGCTTGCTACCATCTCTCTCTCTCTCTCTCTCTCAATCTGTTTACACACGCTACTCTTGCCCTCTTACTCCTTGTTGGTTGGGTCAATATCAGACACATGGTAAAAAGGTGATTAGGAGATCACCTGCATCAACTTGCTTCCTGCTTGGTTTGTTCTACAGCTTGCCCCAGTTGCATTCACAGTAGTGACTAGCTACAAAAGCTGAAAGATGGCATGCACATTGGCAGTGCTTCTTGTTGCCAATATAAAAGCTCTATAAGATAAAAGAAGGGAGTACTATGTACTATATATCATTCACACGCCCGTCTGGCTCTAGTACATATCGATACCTTTTCGTCATCTAGCTAGCTTCATGTTTAATGCAAATCCCCATTCTTACATGCATGTTGATATATGTTTTCACCGCACACATGTAGTAGATCTCTTGCCTTGTGGGCATTACGTACAGCAAAGAAATACTCCCTCCGTATTTTAATTTATGACGCCGTTGATCTTTCGATCAACGTTTGACCATTCGTTTTATTCAAAATTTTTGTGCAAATATAAAAATATTTATGTCGTGCTTAAAGAACTTTTGATGATGAATCAAATCACAATAAAATAAATGATAATTACATAAATTTTTTGAATAAGACGAATGGTCAAACGTTGGACAAAAAGTCAACGGCGTTATACATTAAAATATGGAGGGAGTAGTTAACTAGAGAAAAGAAATCAAAACTAGTGCATATATATATATATTGAGTATATATACTGGTACTCTTAGGAGTGATATGTTTTATTTCACCAACTCACATATAGGAAATTACTTCAAAAAAAAATTATATATAGAAACTAGCTAGCTCTAGCCTCTAGGTACTCGATCTCTTGTACAATGTACACACATTATACAACATTAATTGAGCTTTCATAAACATGATATGTTTTCAAATAAATGACATCTCTCACTGCATGCATTGTATGCTCAGTCTCCATTCATGAAAACAAGCTAGGACTGCATTCAAGCCCTGTTTAGTTCCAAAGTTTTTTTCCAAACTTTCAACTTTCCATCACATCAAACCTTTCATACACACACAATTTTTCAATCACATCGTAACAACTTTCCAAATTATTTGGCACTTTGGGCCAATCTAAACACAGCCTCAGTAAAGATCATCCTTCATGCACAAATTTTCTTGCTTTGTGGGGCTCTGAAAAGCTGACTCTAATTGGGAACTGCACGTGCGTGATGCAGCATTTCCTTCTTTGTTAGCAGTAAAAGATGAGCCCTTGCCTGTCACGTTTGCTGCACTCCATGCATGAACGTAGCTTTAGACAACATATGACTTTTTCATATAGAGCCAGATCATATGCTACGTACTAACCTACTTTGTCTGTCTCACACACACACACATACAGACAAGACTATATTGTAGTAGTATATTTATATGGTAGGGCTGGCATCTCAAATAGAATCTCTTTATTTCTCCACAATGCCCTTTATCAGAACAAGGCATGTGTAAGAAACTAGCTAAAATACAGTGTCTCTCCTCTTTTTTTTTAATCTTTTTGTGCCTTCACACTTCACAGTCTTATTGGCTTCTTATCTAGCCAAGCTAGTCATTTCGGGCAAATGACACTATATACTACTAACTGGGTCAAGCTAGCTATAGCACACCGAAATCAATCAACTTAGTTATGCATGCTTGGACTTCGCAGTTCAGATGTATCATTGTGAAGCCTTCCCAATCCCAAGTGTGAACTCAAGGTTCGGCCGACCTGGTAACCTCAACATAGATGTCTCTAAGTCCACGCTCAGTTTTGTATTCTGCAACAAGAAGCTAGGTAAGATCAACTGAAATTTTGTGCTATATATATATCTGTCACTTTTGTGCTTTTTGTGATGCCTTCATTAATACATAGCACAATATAATTCTATATGAAAGAAATTAAATAGAGTCGCATACATATGGGCATAAAACTGGGTAAAGGTTACATATTGCTTAGGTATTATTTTGTTACCTTGAGATATCTTCTGTAAATTTCATTAGCTGGTTTTCTGATGGGTAAGCCTACCTTGCTGCAAATAGTCCATCAGGCAAAATAGAAAATATGCCAGACAGTAGAGGTGTTAGAATACGGTCTATTCATTGGTATATGCATTTAGTTTTGTAAATATATATCCAGTAAATCAAATATATATTAAACGAATTTGGACTGTTGTTAACTACTCCCTCCGTCCTATAATATAAGGGATTTTGAGTTTTTGCTTGCAACGTTTGACCACTCGTCTTATTCAAAAAATTTTGAAATTATTATTTTTTTATTTGTGACTTACTTTATTATCTACAGTACTTTAAGCACAACTTTTCGTTTTTTATATTTGTAAAAAAAATTTGAATAAGACGAGTGGTCAAACGTTAAGCAAAAACTGAAAATCCCTTATATTGTGGGACGGAAGGAGTATATGCTTGCAAATGATGCTTAGGCAGTAGGAAATTAGCTTTGCCTAATAACACATTAACACAGGCAGGAGTCATTAACAAATTAAAGACTAATAATGTTAGCTTAGCTAGAGAAAATGAATTGGCTAGCTTCCAAGCAAAGAAGCTTCAATTTAATTTAATTAATTTGCCGTGCTTTTATTTATATATCCCATACTCCCTCCGTACTCGTAAAGGAAGTCGTTTAGGACAGCGACACGGTCTCCAAAACACAACTTTGACTATTTGTTTCTATAAAAATATTTATTGAAAAGTGATATATGTATACTTTTATGAAAATATTTTTCAAGACAAATCTATTCATATAATTTTTACATCTTCAAACTCAACAACTTGAGAGTTATTTATGATTTATATTCCCAAGGTTTGACTTAAACATTGTCCTAAACGACTTTATTTACGAGTACGGAGGAAGTATTAATTAAACTCCTAGTTTGAGTTTCTCAAAAGACAATATCGTTGACTTATATAATAATCCAAACAATGTGTATTTTCAACAGTTGTTCAGATATACCTTTTCCCGACACACATAGACTTGTCTTTCCTAGAAACGATGTGAGAACTAACTCACGTCTTTAGTCATAGAGAGACCATGCATGCATATATACGGTACAATTGGAACTCTATCCATGGAATCATTGCATCATCATAAGTTTCAAAAACCTTGGAACACTTGCTACTGCAAAATGGTCCTTGGTTCGACAGAGCTAAAGGCCTAGGGAATTGCACACGCTGCATCTTTTCAGGTTGCAGCGTGCAGACCTGATATCTCTCTTTCTGTGCATTGTACTGTGCTAGCTAGCTAGCTAGTGTGTTGCTGCTGACATTTTGAAACACATTGTGGTACGTGCATGCATGAAATTTTAATTTCAACAGACATGCATGCATTGATGGTTTCATCAGTATTTCAGAGAGTACTGGCACTACTGGCTACTTACTACTATCGAGCAGGATACACACTATGCTACCATTGTTCGATCGAGTAAGATTGAAAGAAGTACCCTGACGAGTTATTGCTCCATAAACCACTGTAAATATTGGTGTCGTTCTGTTCAGATGCTAGCATACTTTTGTTTTGCCTCAGAGGACCGTCAGTAAAACTGTCGTCGGAGATATCTCCAGCCGATGCATTGTCAAACCCATCGTTATTTTGTCCTGAAATTTAATAGATGAAACATACACGCATGGAGGGTGAAATTAAAATTATTTTTACTTTTTCTCTTGTACGTCAGGAAATATGTGCAAACTAGGATCGGAGTAGTACCTGCATTTGAGACCGGTCTGTCGGTATTTTTAATTGTGCGATACATCTGCATCAATATGGCATTAGCAGATTGATCACACAAAGAAGAAATTTAAAATATAGTATCTTATGCACAGATACGTACGCCGTGTCTGCTGGAAATTAATGGAATCTCACTATCTTATATATAGTGTGTTTATATATGCATGTTAGGAGATTTTGTCTCTGCTTAATGCAAAAGATCAATAGCTGGTTCATCATGTGGCATAAAGATATGAAAGTAAAGCACTGGATGCACATTTGCCTTTTACAGGGTTTGACGCCATATGCTTTACTTTCCCTATGTAAAAGCTGCTCATAGTACATATACAGATTTAAGGAGAGAACTGGATGTGATCTCATCTAACTAGTGTTTGCTTTGCCTTTCTTCTTACAATGATGTACTAGATCTTGCTAATATACACGCACGATCGAACACACAAGATGATCTAGCGGGCTTGCAGCATATATATGACTAGGAAGAAATAAAGTCCTGCAGGTACTCGATTAACACATGCATATATATAATACTCCCTCTGTCCCAAAATGTAAGCATTTTTAGCTATGAATCTGGACAAACAATTGTCCAGATTCATAGCCAAAAGTTGCTATATTTTAGGACGGAGGTAGTTTACATCTAGATAATGTTACTAACTTAATGTACGATTTTTTTTTCTGAAAGGTGTAGAGGAAGAAGAGAACAAGAAGAACGAAGATGATGATGCATGGTGTTGGTGTTGTGATATTAATCAATTAAATAAACATTGGTATACTTAATTAAGACCTGCAGGTGAGACTTGACATGAGCCAGCGTTAGATCCTTGACATCCATCAGCTCCAGCACTGACTTGGGCGTTGCTCCTGTCATTGATCGATGGTAATCATCAATTAATTGGCCATATATCTATGCACGTAGTACTTAGCAGCTTGCATATAAATATTGATTTGAGGGCCGATTTTATCGATTGATCTGGGCTGATTAATTTTCACGTACTCTCATGGCCGCCGAGGAGCTCGACGGCGTGGACGAAGCGCGCGTGCAGCGTCGTCGTCCACCGCATCCGCGGCGCCCGCACGCTCCGTCTTCTCGGCGGGAGCCTCGGCAACAACCTCGCCGGCGGCGACGACGACGACGACGGCAACGTCCTGCTTGGAGTAACACCCACACCCATATGGTGGGAGAAGAGACGACGGCCGCCGTCGCTTTGTCTGGCGCCCACCATCACGTCGTACGGATGATGCAACTGTCGCCGTTGCTGCTGCTGGTGACCATGGTACACCGGGACTCCGTGTATCGGCTGCCTCGCCGCCGCCTTGAGCTGCTGCTGCTGCTGCAAATTCGCAAGGCCGCCGTCGGCGTGGTGGTTGGTGTTGGTGGCACTGGAGCCCGTAGTTGAGAACACATCGGAGTTATACAGTAGCAGGGGAGGAGCTAATCTTGAGGATGTCGTCGTCGACGTCGTGGCAGCGGCTTCTTCTTCTTCAGGCAGCTTCTCCTTCGTCCACGGCCAGCTGCTAGCGGTTGTCGATGCCGACGCCGGCGACGGCGAGAAGCAGCTGGGCGTGCTGATATGGAGGGACAGGTCCAGCTGCCGAGGGAACAACTCCATCATCTCATATATATGTATGTGGATCTCACTTCTCTATAGCTCATGAATCTCACTTCTGCAGCTCATGATTTCTTGGGTTGAACAAGCTACCTAGCCGGATTGATGAGATCTGGATCGATATATCGAGGTGGAAGAAGATGGATCGATGCAGCTAGCTAGGTATTCTCCTTAGATCTGGCTTGCTGCTGTTTAATCATGCAGATGTGTTTGATTAGAGGCAAGGGAAGGGATCATATGGATCGAGGGGTTTGGTGAGGAGGAAGGTATTTAAAGTGTGTTGAGATAGTATTTGTGGTGTAGTGGCTTTCATGCTTTGTGTGGGATAGAGCTGGGAATGGGAAATGTGCTTTGCTTGCTCCTCACTTTCTTGCTCATCTAGCTGATCTAGCCATCTATGCTTTTCCTGTTCTTTTCACTCGGTCTGTCTATTTGTCCTTTTCTCTTTGAGAAAATTATTAGTGTCTATGTATATGTTACAATTCTATTATATATTCCATGCCCATAAAGATTAGTAAGATACATGTACTGGCGAAAAGATTAGTAAGATACATTATTGGTTGTGTATATCCTTCATAAATATAGAGGTCGGATTAATGAAAATCTTTTTTTTTAAAAAAGAAAGATACATTAAGAGCCTGTTTAGATTCCACCCAAAATTTTACATTCTGTCACATCGAACGTTTGAACACCTCCATAAAGTATTAAATATAGGCTAAAAAAATAACTAATTGCACAGATTGCGACTACTTTGCGAGACGAATCTTTTAAGCCTAATTGCTGCATGATTTGATAATGTGGTGCTACAGTAAACATGTGCTAATGATGGGTTAATTAGGTTTATTAATAAATTCGTCTCGTGGTTTACTGACGGATACTGTAATTAGTTTTTTTAGTAGTGTCCGAACACCCCATGCGAGACCGTATATAATACTCAATATGACACACCCAAACTTTACACCCCTCGATCTAAACACCCCCTAATTCCCCTATAATGGAAAATTGAAAAAGGACAGAAGAACTGCTGCTGATGTTGCTGGCTGGCTGCAAAACAACCTAAACTAATATTGTGTCTTTGACTGACTATTATTGGTATACATGTATACACATCTTATTGCCAATATAATATCTTCGTATATATATTCAAATATATGATATTGTTGTCTTTATTTGGTTAAATTTTTGAAAACTTTGATCATTGATAGCTCTCAGAATATCTAGTTTGAGAGCATAAAAATCATATGGGTAGATTTTTCTTCAAGTACTTTACAACATTATAATTTTGTTAGATATCTTTGTTATATTCCAATAGAAGAAAAGTAGTTAAAGTTGTACAACAAAAACTGGATAAAGTTAATAATGTCATATATTTAAATATGGATGTAGTATATAATTCTCTTCAGTTCTTATGAATCTGTCTTCTTGTAAATTTCCGCGGCTAGCTTGGGTTGGGTGTGGTCCTATGGTGGAGTACTATAATACAATATACATGAATTGACAATTAATGTACTGGAAATTAATCATTGTGAAGATGGTACACTTTAAATTAGATGAGTTTTTATATGATTGTTTGGCATATAATCTACTACCGGCCAGCTCGTGATTAATGGTCGTTTGCCTATATAAATTTCTCCTCTGAAATAAAACGCGAATAATAACCCTGCACATATATACATGCATGGTCTGAAACTCTCTGAAATCAAAGCTTTAACTCATCGCCAATTCCCCACCCACCCACACACATGTACACCAAATAAAGGGAGGAAAAAGGAAAGAATAATCAAGAGAGACAAACAAAAGAAGGGATCGATCTAGCGATCGAGCTTGTAGTGGTAGAGAGCAAAAACTGCACAGCACACATCACCTCACTTTGGTTGGATGAGCAAGCTTTTAGCTTTCACTAGTCCTGTGTCCAACTTATTTTTTCTGAAAGCGAAAGATGACTATTTTGTTCAGATGATCAGTGCATGTTTGTTTGCAAGCTCTCTTCCTCCAGCCTTCTTTTCTCTCTCTCTCCTTTCTCACTGTTACACACTTACACCCCACATGATATGATGCTTGCATTGCCTTCGTTCTCCATCTCCTTTTGCAATTGGTCCCTTTGCATTCTCTGTAGCATTCATGCATTGCAGCAAAAGTATCAAGCAACACACATACAGATATGATAAAGCTAGCTGGTTATACGTTAGTACAGAGCTTTGATTGATCGTCATCCATGTCCTGTCACTGTAGCTACTGGTATGTAGGTTTGCTGCCCTACCGCTTGCTTGTTTGCTCACTTTAGCTAATTGCTTCAAAAACGCATTGAAATCGAATTGATCTTCTTGGTTACTGGATGAACGTATTATATATGTTTGAGTTAAATGTCTCTACTTTCAAAATTTTGTAAGAACAATCTGATTCTTCGTACTGTAAAACTGGAATACGTCAATGCATACAGAATTAGTAGTACAAACTTGACTGAAGAAATAGTGTAGCTGAAGGTTTTGATGGCAATTATATATATTCTGAAATGTCAGATATAGATATTAATTTGTCTCTTTCATTCAGTGCCTGCATGCATGTGTCTCCGGCATTTCATTTCGACCAGGCTAGCAGTCTACTCCAGCTAATAAGCTAGAAAGATGGTCAGATGACTGACTGTCTGGCTCCCACTAACTAATTATGCATCCACAGTTCCATAACTGTAGCACAAGTACTCAGCAAAACACTCATGGGTGTGTCTTTTTCCAAACTTTTAACTTCCCATCACATCAAATTTTTCATACACACACAACTTTTTAGTCACATCGTCTCTAATTTTAACCAAATTCCAAACTTTGGGCCGAACTAAACACAGCCCATGTTGCACGCGGTCAATGCTATTGCTAGCTACCTACAGTGATACTAACAATTGGTTGGGCTAGTGAGAGGAGGAATAAGAGCTAGAGGGTGAAGAAGAATACTATACTCCATTTGTTCATTTTTATAGTGTTTGTTTATTTTAAAATCTATTTTCAAAACAATACCTCGCTCATATACACGTTCGTACACTCAGCTCTAAACTCATACACGTACACTTTATCTCTATAAGTATGCACTTTTAAAGACTGGATCAACATATCTTAAAATTGAAATTGAAGAAGTCACCGTAGACTTAGCAATTGAAAGAGCAGGTCCCATACTCCCATCCCAAGGGATCTTTTGAGCTCAGTTTCATTCTTTGAGAATAAATTTTAACCATCAATTTGAATTTATCATGACATATATTTCTAATGGATATAAAACTAATGTTGGTTGGAAATACTTTGCAGTGTGAGTCTGATAGTGTAAGTTCTATATACTAACTATACTACCTTAATTAATTATTGATCAAAATCTTTTGAGTTTAACTTTCGGAAATCAAAGTACGTCATGTAAAAGTAAACGTAAACGGAGGAAGTAGAATAATAATTTGACAATCAAATAAGAGAGCCCAATACAAATACAAACCAAACCGGCCTCATAATGTGAATTCACATTTGGGCTTACCTGATAAGCCCATAAGTTTGAGAGGCCCATGTTGGTCTATCCGGTCGAAGTCGGACAAATTGATTATACTTTTCACTCAGTAAAAAGAAAAAAAACGACTTTTTTTTACATTAGTCACATAAGCCTGCATTGCAACAAGATTTAGGAGGTAAGAAACGTAGTTTAATCTGATATTTTTTTTCTACAACGTTTTTTATAGGTGAGGGTGGGAGCTGTTTTATATATAAGAGGATATCTTTTAATACGTGGAGGTTAGGACCGGATAAAAGAAAAATATGCTTTTAAAGTGATACAGATAATTCTCATAAAATTATTTTATAAATACTTATAATACTACCTTCGTCCCAAAATAAGTGCAGCCGTGGATATCTGTGTCCAACGTTTGACCATCCAGCTTATTTAAAAATTTTATAAAAATATTTTAAAAAATTAGTCACACATAAAAGTACCATTTATATTTTATCATCTAATAAAAAAAATACTAATCATACAAAAGTTCTAATAAAATGAACAGTCAAAAATTGGACGTGAAGAATATAAAACATCATTTATTTTGGGACGGAGGGATTACTTAGTAGGAGTATATGACTCTAGTGTAATTTAGAACCTATTTAGATCCATAGTTTATCAATGTGAATACAGACGGAGATCATACATACAATTTTTAAAGTTAAGCATTACCCATCTCTAAAAACATTCATAGACGTGTGAGAAGTGACAAAAAGAGGGGCTTAATGAAATCCGGCAATTAGCAGTGACAGCCGGCGCTAATCATGCCGTCAAGCTGCCCTCTATCTGACGACCCACACCCACCGTATCTCTCTCTCTCTCCTCCCCCACCCGCGGCGGCGGCAGCAGCAGCAGCTAGGGTTTAGCGAGAAGCCCCCAATCCCATGGCGCCGCCCTCCGACTCCGACAACTCGGCCCCGATCCCCGCCGGCGCCATCTCCAAGCTCCTCATCGTCATAGGTACTCACTCCTCATCCCCTCCTGAGCTTCTGGTTGTGGTTATTGTTGCTAAATGCTAATCCCGCTGTTGTTGGTTTGGTTTGGTTTGGTTTGGTTTCAGCGATGCAGACGGAGGCGCTCCCGCTCGTCAACAAGTTCCACCTCGTCGAGGCGGAGGAATCCATGTTAGTAGTGTTTTCCGGTTTCTCCCCCCTTCTTCCTCTTTACCAACCATTTCCTTTCCTTCCATGCCATGCTGCACTTACTGCTGTTGGGTGGTTACAAGTTAAATCCCTGGAATTAGGATTTTTTTTAAAAAAAAGAAAAGAAAAGAAAAAAGAACAAGTTATTTTTGTGGATGGTGATGTTCTGCTTTACTAGGCAAGTTTAGTGGCAACCTTCATTTAATCTGTCTCATGAAAATGTCAATATCAGCTGTCCTCGAAACTTTTGGAAATAATTATATCCAACTTATACAGGGATAGTCTGATACGCACCGTTTTCACAATTCTTGTTCTTGTGTCCTTCATAGATAAATTAAGCTTTAACCTGGTGTCATCACCATGTTTTACTGATATAACCTGTCCGATACTCTCAGCTCTGAAGCTAACTCCTACCTTTGTGGCACACGCCTAACAGATTTCCTAAAGGTGCCCCATGGATTAGATACCATGGCGACTACAAAGGCCTTCACATTGACCTTGTATGGCCTGGAAAAGATCCTGTTCTCGGTAAGTTGTCATCTATAATATGCTGCTCAACAGCTTGTTGTCAAGAATCAAGCAATAATTTGATAGGTTTCTTCATCATGTATTTCTTACAATTTATCCACAAACTAACCTTATTTCTTCCAGGAGTTGACTGTGTTGGCACGGTATCAGCAGCACTTGTGACTTATGCTTCTATTCAGTCATTGAAGCCAGATCTGATCATCAATGCTGGCACTGCTGGTGGGTTTAAGGTAATGTTTCAAGATATCACATGCTTGATGCCATGCTGTCGTTTTATTGTACCTGGGTTCTGATGTTGTTTCCCTTCTGGTCTTTCAGGCCAAAGGAGCAGACATTGGAGATGTCTACTTAGCATCCGATGTTGCATTCCACGATAGGAGAATACCTATCCCTGTGAGTGTTCTGTTATGTCTTGTAGTATTTTTTTTTTGTGGACCTAGACCCATTTTTCTGCAGTGTGACCTTATTCAATTCATTGATGTGCTACATTATTAGAATTCAGAAAGTCATACATGTCTTGAACAAAACATTGCTAGTTTTTATCTGTTTATTTCATAATCCAGTCCGTTTCATGGTTTTCTAATTCTACCTTCCTGCACCGTGACAACTAATTATTTATAAACTTATAGTCTGCTTTACTCCCTTGTGCTTGTGGTGACATCTGCCCCTTTGCCATTTATTCTCAAGACATTATATTTGCATCGCCATATTTTCTACAAGTTCTTTTTAGATAATCTATACACGTTTAATTGAGATGTTGACATGGACCTTCTTGGCTTATCCACAGGTCTTCGACATGTATGGAATTGGAACACGAAAAACATTTGCTACCCCTAATATATTGAAGGAACTCAATTTGAAGGTAAGCTACAGAGCTATGCTAGTTGTTGCCAAACTGCTGGAATGAATACTGAGTGAGTCGTGCTTACATGCATATATCTTACTGTCTCGTTTAGCATGGTGTTGTTTCTGAAACGAATTTGTGGATTTTATTGGTAAACTGTAGCACTGTATAGACTCAAGATGAGTCGATCACATGCTAGTGTTCAACATTCCGAAAGTCATTGTGCCTTATTTGCTTCAGGTTGGGAAGCTCTCCACTGGCGATTCTCTAGATATGTCTCCCCATGACGAGTCAGCAATATTGAACAATGATGCTACAGTCAAGGATATGGAGGTATCTATTTACTTCTGCTCAAGCATTCAGCTTAAGAACATTGGCACACAACAGGGAAATGGAGGTCTTCAACCATAGGTTCCTCTTGGAAGTTGGAATGAATTCATCCTTTATGAACTTTAGAACAACTTTTACACGTCTTGCATTTTGTGAGTCGTTATGGCATTGAAGTAGGCAAATGTCTATAGGAATATATTTTTATCCAACTAATTATTTGCTGATCTCTTCAGTTTTTTGTTAATGCCTGAGTTCAAGTTAAATCGACTAGCATGAATAAGATACTTTGTGTGCACTGGTATTCATACAAAGTTATCTGCTGCTCTGCTTTGTTTTCAGTTGTAATTTGTAGGCCTCAAACTGGTCGTTATTCTTGTCTTTCCAGGGAGCCGCGGTGGCATATGTTGCTGACATGTTTTCAACACCGGCAATCTTTGTGAAAGCTGTGACTGATATTGTTGATGGGGAGAAACCAACAGCCGAGGAGTTTCTGCAGAACCTGGTTGCTGTGACTGCAGCTCTAGACAAGGCAGTTACTGAAGTGGTTGATTTCATCAGTGGGAAATGCATATCGGATCTTTGAATGATGAAGCTTAGAAACCTGTTCATCAAATCCAAGCTCTGCTGCTTCAATGCACTATACTATACTACATCACTGCTGTATGATTTTTCATGGGGATGCGTATACAATTTTTAGGTTCCCCTGAGGCCCTGATCCCGTATGTACAAAATTCTTGGCAATTACTTGGATCAATGGCGTGGAATTTTGTAGAATATTCTGCAAAATGTGCAGTGTAATGAAACTAAATAAGGTGATATTCTGTCAAACTAAGATAAGTGGTGGGCGGTAGAGTTATTTTCTTAATAGAGCATTGGGACCATCTTCATTGTTTGCTCTACGGTTGGTAAACTGTGAAAAAAGAAAACCGAACGAAGCAATAAAAATAGTTTACGTGTAGACCTTTTATGTTTGTATTCTTAGTGATTAAAAAACTCATGCTAGAGAATAAATACAATGCTATAAAATTCTAACAGTGGTGAAGAAAGAAAAGAAAAGAAAAACAGTAAATTCAAACAGTGGCGAAGAAAGAAAAGAAAAGAAAAGAAAAAGAAAAACAGTGGTACTAGGCCTTGTTTAGTTTTCAAAATTTTTTTTCCGAAAACATCATATCGAATTTTTGGACACATGCATGAAGCATTAAATATAGATAAAAAATCTAATTACACAGTTATGACGAAAATCGCGAGATAAATCTTTTGAATCTAATTAGTCCATAATTAGCCATAAGTGCTATAGTAATCTACATGTGCTAATAACGAATTAATTAGGCTTAATAAATTCATCTTGCGGTTTCTAGGCGAGTTGTAAAATTAGTTTTTTTATTCGTATTCAAAAACATCTTCTAATATCCGATCAAACGTTTAACGTGAAACCCAAAACTTTTCTTTTGGTGAACCAAACAAGGCCTAAAACGAAGAGGCAATCTGCCTCTGTCACTGTCTCTGGCAAGGTAGAGTTGCAATTAAGCCTCGTGTAGTGATTGGTTGGCTGGTTGGTTGGCGCTTTTATCGTGGTGCCTGTTGGCATGCCTGAACCTGAAGAGTATAAATTGACTCCTGGTAGTTTTGCCATTGGTAGATACAGCCCTTGACTCTGCTGCCTCTTCAGTTCAGGTACTGCCCTCTCCTCTTCCTTACTTTGCTCTCTCTTTTTCTTTTTTTTAGGACCTTCTGCAATACATGTTTGCCCAGCTGCTGCTGCTGCTATCAGTTTCTTGTCCTTGTGATACATAATTCTGGTGTGAATCTTGCTCTCTACATATTATTGTGCACATGAATCTTGCTCTTCAGTTCCTATGTTGCAAATTCTAGCACATTGCAAAAGGTTTTCGTCATGGCATGAACAGAAATAGTTTTGCAGTACATAAATTTGTCAAGTTTCCTGAAGAAGCTCTGAAAATTCCTTGCACATTTTAATAGGACAATCGATTTCCCTATTTCTTTACAATGAATGGCAGATTGATCTTGTCAGATGGAGCTGGACGCTGATCCTACCAAGCTGAAGGCCAAGCCCATGATCAAACCAAAAGTAGAACCCTGCGACGACGATGACGAGTTGCCGCCGCCGCCGGCGGCTTCAGGATCCGGCGAGGATTGGGAGGCCACCACCCCTCTCGCCGCCGGCAACCCCTTCTTCACCGCCCTCATTGCCAAGTCTCATCTCCACCCCAAGTTCCAGATGGTAAGCATCGCGGAAATATGTTTATTGTTAAATATACTTTTATATATATATATATAATTTTACATATTTCATGAAAGTTTTTAATAAGACGAACGGTCAAATATATTTAAAAAAGTCAACGGCGATAAATATTTAGGGACAGAGAGAGTATTAAGAAATATGTTAACAGCTCTACTATGGCCTTAATTGATATGGAGAGAAAAGGAGGGGGAGGAAAGGAGAAGGAGAGAGTACTATTGGTTCAGTGACTTAAAAATGAGAAGAAAACCACTCTAAAAATACATTCATGTAAAGATAAATTTTTAGCCTAAAGTTACACTTGTTTGATTTACTCCTAATAATCATCATCATTGTGTGGATAAGTATATCATCATGCATAATTAATTAAATATGTCTGTGCGGAATTGATTTGATTATTTAATTTGTGCGCGCACATATATTATATGCAGTGGATTCCACCTCGGTTCCAGCATCGGCTGGCGGAGCCGGAGGCGCGCACGGCGGCGGTGCTCCACTCCGGCGGCAAGTCGTGGGCGACGAGCTACTGCGGCCACCTCAAGATGAAGAAGCTGGACGCGGGATGGTCGGAGTTCGCGGTGGACAACCGTCTCCTGGTCGGGGACGCCTGCGTCTTCGAGCTCGTCGCCATGGGCGCCGCCGGAGGTCTGGAGTTCCAGGTGCAGATACTCCGCGGCGGCCTGCCGGCGGAGGTCGTCACCTCCAAGGGCCTCACCTCCGACCAACCCATCCTCATCGTCGACTAGCTTAGCTATCGATCTAGCCACAGTACTAAATCATCAAACTCCACTATTAATTCCACTGTCACTAGCTCGATCGGTAATTAAAGGCAAGGAGCTTTAAATTTATCCAACCAACTTATGTATGATGTACTGCAGCAGCTGCAATGGCTACTATATGGATTGTAGTTTGCTACTATATCTGTTTGCAGCGACGGATCTAGGAAAAAAAATAATTAGGAGGACTCAATTACGCAGTTTGTTTAACCTCCAGCCATTTAGAAACCTTTAGTTTATCATTTATGGTGAAAAAATTGAAGGGGTGCTCTAGTGGTATCTTAGGTGAAGGGGGCTGATTGTTGCCATCTACTCTCTTCGTCCTATAATATAGCAACCTAATACACGATGAGATATTTCGTAGTACAATCAATCTGAACATTTTATAGTTATACCCAACAAGCCCCGATAGAAACATACATCCTTATATGGTTTATTAGGCATCTCCATGCAAGTGAATATATTATTTAGTTGCAACAGAACCGAACAATAGAGTTGTTTGCTAAAAATGTACTAGTGATCATCATACCCAGCTCAACTGAAGTTATCTTAATCCTTGTTTGCTTAACAACACATCTTAGTTAAGTTTGAGATGTAAAGCTTAAGAAAATGAACGAGGCAAACCGAAAACAAATAATCTGAAGATGCCCCTAGCTTTGTTCTCAAACAAAAGTTGGGATTAAGCTAGAGAACAATGTAAAAATATCTGAATGTAATTATTTGGGTCGATGGTACTGTCAAGTACTCCAGTATACCAACTTGGGAGTTGGTTACCATCTGGTGTACTACTAGTAAAACCGGAAGATGCTTTTGCAGAATTCAAATTCAAATTCTCCGCATTTTTGACCTGAAAATTGCAGCGTTGACTTACCGATCTACTAAAATAAATAAATGGATCAGATCGAGAAAACAGAGAGAATTAGGCCCAGCAGAAAGCCCAAGAAGCCCAAGAGCGAAATCAGCAGCGCAATACGCGTAGTCTAGTCTCCTCTCTTTCTTTCTTCTTCTCCTCCGCCGACGCCGTCGTTTTCTCCGCAGTTCGCCGCTGCTTCCACTCCGCCTCCGCCGCCGCCGCTCCTCGTCCTCGCGCTTACTGTTTCCTCGACTTCTCAGTTCTCCCTCCTTGGTCTTGGTCTGCTGCTGATCAAGCCTCCTCCTCGCCATGGACGTCAAGCCGGTAAGCGTCCGTCGATCCCCCGACCGCCCTTACCCTTTCCTTAACGCTTAAGGTCTAGCTTCTGCGGAGAAGGCGACGTGTAGCGGCGAATCCGGTGCTGCGGCGATTCAGATCGGAATCGCTGTTATTTTTTTTTCCTTTTGCCGGCGAATCCGGTGCCCAATCGGTCAACCGTCTAGTCATACATAGCTTAATCGGTGGTGGGCAAATGATTTTAGATTTACGCACAAGAAGAGGGGAGTATTTACGCAGATCTAGTCATGGAAGATCGTCTGGAGTTAGGGGAGAGATGATGGTTTAGTTTAGAGATCATCAACACTTCCTACTCCTCCCTCCTTTCCTTTCCTTTTAACCGACCAAATTGATCCCGTATTCATAGTGATTCTGAATTGGGGCAAAATTAGGCAGGCGGTTTGTTCGTGGCTCTGTGCTTTGCATTATTAGTCTATAAATAAGCTTTATTACTTCCACAAACAGGCTCTAGCCGTTCTGTGCAAGTTTTTCAGTGCTGTAAGCCCCATTGTCATTTTGGTCGATGATGCTAGTTTGTAACTGCACATCATATTATATTGACCTTTTCTGGTACGCACAGAAAATACATCTTTACATGGTTTAGGCTTCTCCATGCGAGTGAAGTATTACTTATTTACTTCATTCATCACTGTGAATCATTTATACAGATGAAAACCTCAACCTTAGACTTGGTTAGAAGTAGGTCAAGGGTAGCCCCACTTGTATGCTCTCTCTATCAACTTTCTTTAAAAAAAAAAAAACTTTTCTTATATGTGTCCAGATTCTGATCTCAGTAATTTGTGTGCCTTCGATATTTTCTTCATATACCCTGTTTTCTATCTCCCTACATACTTGATTCCAAAATTATAGTGATGATGTTTTATTCGTTACAGGTGAGGACTGTGAAGGTCACCAATGTCTCCCTGAGTGCAACTGTGCAAGACATTAAGGAATTCTTTTCATTTTCAGGAGACATTGAACATGTGGAGATGCAAAGGTTCATAAAAATTGCAACATGTACCCAACTGAGGAGACCTGGTTTGCCCTTTACTAGCATTCTCATTATTTTGTTTCCCTTTCATTGGCAGTGGCGATGAGTGGTCTCAAGTTGCGTATGTGACTTTCAAAGATCCCCAAGGAGCAGAGACTGCACTTCTTCTTTCAGTGAGTAATTGAAGGACTTCGTAGCATTGAGTACACTTGCTGCATATTCTGTACTCCATTTTCGCTGATCCTTATTACTTAACCTTCATTGAACTCTTGTTTCCTTCATCGCCACATGTGTATGTGTGTGAAGCTTTGATGTCTAATGTTTCTGATTGCCTTGTCTTGTCTTACCTTGTCATGGATTTTTTTTAAAAAATAAAAAAAAATGGACTTATTATCTCAATGAAGCACCTTGTTACCTACAGGTTTGGCATGCTTGGTGTTTCCTCAAGACCTGAAGTTTAGCTTTCGTTACCACTTATCAGTTGTGAATTAATTCCCTTTTTAACACCCCCCTTTTTTTTTGGCTGATGATGGGCTTGTGGTCCATCACTATGGAACTTCTAGTGCATGCATTGCCAAAAAAGGAAGCAGAAGCAAAAACAATATCTTTAGTAGCATTTCCATTTCCTACAGTAGGATTTAATGCCCCTGTAGCAATTTTTGTTCTGCTAGAGAAAAAGCTGAGATGTCGTTCTATTTCATTGAAACAGGGCGCAACGATAGTTGATCTTTCTGTCATCATCGCACCTGCTCCAGAATATCAACCACCCCCTACTTCATCTGCTCCGCCAATGGTACTTAATTTCTCAGTTTTGATTTTGTATGCTCATATTTTGTTTTTTCAATATGTGGCCCAAGTGAGATGTTATCATCAACTGAATATGGCATTTTTGTCTGCACAACAATTCTCACCCATGTTCTTGATTGCACTGAATTTTCTGCTTTCTTAGCTTAAATGAAACCTTGTCTCATGTGCTTGTACATATTTCATTTTCATAACCATAAGTGCAATCTATAATTTCAATTATAGGTGCAAATCTAATTTAGAGTAGCTCTCGGTGCTAACATGGGCATATTTGCAACATTCTGTTGATCTTATAGCTTGAATTTTTATGTATAGCTTGAATTGAATATTGTGTTCTGTTCTCAGTATAGTGCAACCAGTGTCCCGGTCAGTGGAGACAACAATGTTGTCCATAAGGCTGAGGATGTTGTCAGCACCATGCTTGCTAAGGGGTTCACCCTGGGCAAAGATGCCGTTGGCAAGGCAAAAGCTTTTGATGAGAAGCATGGGTTCACATCCACTGCTGGCGCCAAGGTGGCCTCCATTGACAGGAAGATTGGTCTTAGCGAGAAGTTCACAATTGGTACTTCCATAGTGAACGAGAAGGTCAAGGAGATGGATCAGAAGTTCCAGGTGTCGGACAAGACCAAGTCTGCATTCGCTGCTGCTGAACAGAAGGTGAGCACTGCTGGATCTGCTATCATGAAGAATAGGTATGTCTTCACCGGGGCGTCGTGGGTCACCAACGCATTCAACAAAGTTGCCAAGGCTGCCACTGATGTTGGTACAATGACAAAGGAGAAGATGGCAGCTGAAGACCAGCATAAGGGTTCGGGTCCTCCTGGAGGGCACTCATACACACCCATCCAGTGATGACCCCACGCTCTCTCATGTGCCGCATTGTGTTGTATTGATGGATGTAAAACATAGATATAGAACAGAAAAAGTCCCCTACTGGCATACCACATACTTCTATCAGTGAACTTTCGCATTGCAGGAATTTTGTTTCCAGTAGAATAGGAAATATGATGGTGATCACAATGTATTCCGCTGATTTATAAGGCGTATGTTCAAACTGTTTCTGGCTGTAGTAAACTTGCATGAACCTTCGCAAAAGTTGTGGAAAGTTCCTTTAATAATGTCACATGTCGATGTTGGTTCATGCTTTTGTATGTGATTACCTTGTCCATTGAAAACATAGTATGGCTTTCTCTGCAGTTGTTTGACCGTACAAGAAATGTACCAATTTTGTGGGTGCAATCGATTATGAGCAACAAAGTCGTTGTAGTATAGTGGTGAGTATTCCCGCCTGTCACGCGGGTGACCCGGGTTCGATCCCCGGCAACGGCGATTTCACTATTTTTTTTGTTATTAATATATATTCTAAAGCTTTTGTTTATATTTTTTGTTACTTCTTCCTTTCATTCTGCTCCTGTCGGTGCTTTTCCTGATACTACTTTTTTTTTTTGGTTTTTTTATTCTTGTCCATACTCTTCATTCTAAAGCTTTTGTTTATGTTTTTTAATACTTCTTCTTGTTCATACTCTTCTCCCTAAAGCTTTTGTTTATGTTTCTTGATACTTCTCCTTTCATTCTTCTCCTGTTGGTGCTTTTTCTGATACCACTTTTCATTCTTGTTCATACTCTTCTTCATTCTAAAGTTTTTGTTTATGTTTTATGATACTTCTTTCTTTCATTCTGCTCCTAATGAAATAGCTCTATGTTTTTTTATACTTCTTCCTTTTATTCTATTCCTGTTCATTCTAAATCTTTTGTTTTTTTTAAGATAATGATTCTAAATCCTTTATGTATTCTGATTCTACTTCCTTTCATTCTACTCTAAAAAAAGCGCTCCATGTTTCTTGATATTGTTAGAGATACTATCCCATGTAACAAACATAGACAAGATGAGGCTTGGCCGGTGGTTTAGATAGTTAGATAAGATCAAGTTTGTTATGTAAACAACCCCAGCCGAGCCTCACAAGTCTATGCATATATATGTACTTCCCTGTGCCGATTTGTGCACCAAGTGAAACACGCACCGTCGACCCTAGCGTGAAGGGCGACGTTACTCCAGTTCTCGTGATTTCCTTTATGGTATCAGAGCTCTGAAGTTTAGATCCAATCTATCCATCCACCATGGCCAGTTCTTCCTCTTCCACCTCCCATACCAATCCTCTATTCGGATCTCATGTCTCCGAAAAACTCAACAAACAGAATTACCAACTTTGGTCAGCTCAAGTGCTCACGACGATTCGTGGGGCACGACTGGAGGGACACATCACCGGCAAGACCGAAGTTCCTCCCAAGGAGATCGACAAGACTCCATCAGATGACAAGAAGACCAGCGACAAGATCGTCAGGATGGCGAACCCGGCGTACGACGAGTGGTTCGCTGCGGACCAACAGGTCCTCGGCTTCATCTTCTCCTCGCTATCTTGAGACGTCTTGTCTCAGGTAGCCACAGTGCAGATGGCGGCTGAAGGATGGGCTGCGATTCAAGGTATGTTCACTACGAAGACTCGAGCAAGGTCCATGAACGTGCGGCTGTCACTCTGCACAACAAAGAAGGGGTCATCCACAATCTCTGAATACCTTGGTAAGATGAAAGCATATAGAGATGAACTTGCAGCGTCTGGAAAACTACCAGATGATGAAGAATTGATTGCTTTTATACTAAATGGTCTAGATGACGAATATGATCCTATTGTTTCGGCTCTAGTTGCTTGGGTTGAACCACTTACATTGTCAGATGCATATGCACAACTATTAAGTTTTGAGAACAGGCTCGAGATGAGGAGAGCAGAAATCGCTGCCAATGCAGCAGGGCGAGGCAACCGCGGTGGCTTCTCCAATCGCGGTGGTCGTGGAAATCGTGGCGGCGGCCACGGAGCTCCGAGTGCTGGCGCCAACCGTGGCGGCCGGACTGGCGGTGGTGGCCGCAATGACACCCAGCCTGTGTGCCAGGTGTGCTTCAAGCGAGGACATGCTATGTCTGACTGCTGGCACAGGTTTGATCAAAACTATGTGCCGGAAGAGCACCATGTAGCAGCAGCAGTCTCATATGCCTATGGAGCTGACTCCAATTGGTATATAGACTCCGGTGCCACAGATCACATCACCGCGAGCTCGACAAACTTTCCATCTGCGACAAATACAAGGGTAACGATCATGTGCACACCGCCAATGGAGCAGGTATGGAAATCAAACACATAGGTCAATCTTTTGTTTCTACCCCCATGCGCAATTTACATCTGAAAAATGTCTTACATGTTCCACAAGCCACAAAAAATCTTGTTTCCGCATCAAAACTTGCTTCCGATAACTCTGCCTTTGTTGAAATTCATGGTAAATATTTCTTGGTTAAGGATCGAGCCACGAGGACCACAATGCTTGAGGGGAGATGTCGCCAAGGCCTCTACCCCCTGCCCACTTCGTCGTCATCCACTTCACCAACAAAACAAGCTCATGCTGTGGTGTCGTCTTTTGCAATGTGGCATGGTCGTCTAGGACATCCTGCTAGTCCTATCGTGTCTCGAGTCATTAGCAAAAATAAATTGCCATGTCAAGGTGTGGAAAGTAGAGAGTCGGTTTGTGATGCTTGTCAAATGGCCAAGAGCCATCAGCTACCTTATCATAAGTCTAATAGTGTCTCTAAATTTCCTTTGGAACTCATTTTCTCTGATGTTTGGGGGCCTGCACCCACTTCTGTTGGAGGAAAGAAGTATTATGTTAGTTTTGTGGATGATTATAGCAAGTATACATGGGTTTATCTTTTAAAGTTCAAAGCCGATGTTTTTAAAATTTTCCATGAATTCCAAGCTCTAGTTGAGAGACGTTTTGATCGAAAAATTATTTCCATGCAAACCGATTGGGGTGGAGAATATGAAAAACTAAATAGCTTTTTTCGCCAAATTGGGATCTCCCATCAGGTCTCATGTCCTCATACCCATCAACAGAATGGGTCAGCTGAAAGAAAGCATAGACATATCGTTGAGGTTGGTCTCTCTCTTTTAGCCCATGCTTCCATGCCTCTCAAGTTCTGGGATGAGGCATTTCTAGCTGCCTCCTACCTTATTAATTGAATTCCTAACAAAAGTTATTGATTTTGAGACACCTCTTGATCGATTGTTTCACCAAAGTCCTGAATATTCCTCTCTTCGCACTTTCGGTTGTGCATGTTGGCCACATTTGCGCCCATATAATTCTCATAAATTACAGTTCCGTTCAAAGCAATGCGTTTTTCTTGGCTATAGCACACAGCATAAAGGTTTTAAATGCCTTGATGTCTCATCTGGAAGGATATATGTTTCCCGAGATGTTATATTTGATGAAAGTGTGTTTCCTTTTTCTAGCCTCAAGCCCAATGCAGGTGCACGGTTGCGTGCAGAAATTACATCACTTTCACCCTCTCTAGTTGCACATGATCAAGGGGGAGAACAAATAGATAATCCTGTGCTTGATTTTCCTAAGACCACTAATGCTCCTAGTGAAAATGCAGAAAATCTGGGTGCAAGTGATGGTGTGCAGGAAGCAGAACAACTCTCCATGCAGCTAGATGGAAGCGACAGCTCCATGCAGATAGATGGAAGTGACAGCGGCACTGCAACGCCGTCGCATACTTGTGTCAGTACTGATCAACCAGGCGCGTCCACATCGACAGAAAGAGAGGGAGAAGCTGCTGGCACTCCCTCCCAGACGCATGCACCAGTGAATAATATAATTGCTGACACCAGTGCTCCTGCTGCAGATGCAAGTAGTACTCCCGATGATAGTACTGTGGAGCAGACGATACTGATGCCTGAGACGGGGGGAGAACCTACAAGACCGAAAACACGGTTGCAAGGAGGAATCCGCAAACCTAAGGTATATACTGATGAAACCATTCCTTATAAATATATTGGGTTTGCTGCTACAGGTGAGCCTCAAACTTTAGATGAGGCTTTAACTGATGAAAGATGGAGAAATGCAATGGATGTTGAGTATACTGCATTAATGAGAAACAAAACATGGCACCTTGTACCTCCTGAGCAAGGCAAAAATGTCATTGATTGTAAGTGGGTATACAAAGTGAAGAGGAAAGCTGATGGCAGCTTAGACAGGTACAAGGCCAGATTAGTAGCAAAAGGTTTTAAACAAAGGTATGGAATAGACTACGAGGACACCTTTAGTCCTGTGGTCAAAGCAGCTACTATTAGAACTGTTTTGTCTATAGCTGTGTCTAGGGGATGGAGTCTGCGTCAACTGGATGTTCAGAATGCCTTTCTGCATCGTCTTCTTGAAGAGAATGTCTACATGAAACAACCACCAGGGTATGAAAATTCATCTCAACCCAATTTTATTTGCAAATTAGATAAAGCTTTATATGGCTTGAAACAAGCACCAAGAGCCTAGTATGCAAGACTGAGTGGGAAACTACAACAACTAGGCTTCAAAGCTTCTAAGGCAGATACTTCTCTGTTTTATTATAGCAAGGGTGATATCACAATATTTATGTTGATTTATGTAGATGATATAATTGTTGCAAGTTCAACACAGAGTGCAGTATCAGCTTTGTTGCAGGATCTTAAGGAGGATTTTGCACTAAAGGATTTGGGTGATTTGCACTATTTCCTTGGAATAGAAGTGAACAAGGTAAATGATGGGTTGCTACTATCTCAAGGAAAGTACACTGCTGACTTGCTTAAGAAAACCAATATGAGTGATTGCAAACCTGTTAACACACATTTATCAACATCAGAGAAACTCTCTCTACATTAGGGAGATTTACTTGGGTCTAGTGATGCCACACAGTATAGAAGCATAGTAGGGGCTCTGCAGTATTTAACTTTGACTAGACCTGATATCTCCTTCTCAGTGAATAAGGTGTGTCAGTTTTTACATGCCCCTACTACAGTTCATTGGGCAGCAGTGAAGAGGATTTTAAGATATTTGAAGTATACAGCCAGTCTAGGACTTAAGTTTGAAAAATCAAAGTTTGGTCTTGTTAGTGCTTTTACAGATGCAGATTGGGCTAGATCCCTTGATGACAGGAGATCTACTGGAGGCTTTGCTGTTTATCTTGGCTCCAACCTTGTGTCATGGAGTGCAAGAAAACAGGCAACGGTATCTAGATCAAGCACTGAAGCTGAATACAAAGCACTTGCTAATGTAACTGCAGAATTGATGTGGATACAGACTTTGCTTCGAGAATTGGGCATTGAAACTCCTAGAGCTGCAAAGGTATGGTGTGATAACATGGGAGCTAAACATTTGTCAACTAATCCTGTTTTTCATGCTCGCACTAAACATATAGAAGTAGACTATCATTTTGTTCGTGAGAGAGTAGCAAACAAACTTCTTGAGATAGAGTATATATCTTCAGAAGATCAAGTAGCAGATGGGTTTACAAAACCCCTTCCAGTGAAGCAGCTAGAGATGTTCAGAAACAATCTCAACATTAGAAGTTTAGATTGAGGGGGAGTGTTAGAGATACTATCCCATGTAACAAACATAGACAAGATGAGGCTTAGCCGGTGGTTTAGATAGTTAGATAAGATCAAGTTTGTTATGTAAACAACCCCAGCCGAGCCTCACAAGTCTATACATATATATGTACTTCCCTGTGCCGATTTGTGCACCAAGTGAAACACGCACCGTCGACCCTAGCGTGAAGGGCGACGTTACTCCAGTTCTCGTGATTTCCTTTAGATACTTCTTCCTTCACATTGCTTATTTCTTATTATAGGTCATCTTAGCAGATTCATGAGATCTTACATATTCATAGAGCATCCAAAAAGGTGGGCATTCACTTGTTATAAAATAATATCAAGCTACAAGTGACATGTACAGTATGTTATATATTGATGTATATATTGCTATATTATTGGTGTGGTGACAGGAAGAGTAACTTGTCACTCCATCTGGTCCACCACTCTAATGCATGTGTCAAGTGTCAACTTAATCTCAAGCTCAAGCTGAATAAACTGAGAGGCTGAAGCTGAAGCCTCCCTTGCCAAGCTACACAAAATGCCATCATGTCTCAAGCTACAATTAGCCTGGCTTGTCCCTTCCAAATTAGCATCATGCATGTCCTTGATGCGGACAAGCCTCTTGTTTCTTGCGCTGGCTTCTTCCTCAATCAACTACCTATATCTACTACTAGCTCCATGTATGTACTATAGTCCACTGTACTCTTCTGCTTCTACTAACTGCACACAAGATTAAATTAATCCAACAATCAAGTGCAGAATTGACTCTAATTAATCCTTCTGTGCTTGCTTAAGCTCAGCACTGGCTGGAGTACTTTTTATTTTTGTGCCCCAATAGGAGTCAAGCACTGTTGCTAGTCATCCATATGATGTGTGTGTGCTGCCCCTTTTTTCTTTGGCTTTCTGATGCTTCTCAACTATGCCTTTGACCAAGGAAGGATTCATCTACCTAAAAAAAATGAAGCTGCCGCTTGCTAAATTGGTTACATCTCCATGAATGTAGCCATCTGGGACAGTGTAATGATATCAAGGGATCAAGAATCTCAAGCCACATTGTTCATTGGCTGCATTTCAGTTGATAATATTAACTTCTTGTTAAACTCCTAATAATCCCTCTTGTGACTTGTGGATAACGGTTTTCTTTTTCTCCTCCTCTGTGTCGTGTACAGGTGCTTGTGCTGAGGCACTTGCGTAAATATAATTAATTACATTGACAAAATGCTTGCTATAGTATTACTCTCTAGGTATATATATTCCAGAAACTCCCATTTGTGTGGATGTCAAGATAAAAGAACAGGTGAAGTGAGATCCTCCTTTTTAATTTTAAGTGAAAAACAAGAGCACTATTTCCTTTGGTGAGATTCAGGCAGCACTGCATTTATATGGTACTATTTAGAGCACTAAAATGGATATGCAATCTCATGGTGTACATGTTCTTGTTGCAATTCAGACTTTTGGCATGTTGATTTTGTACGGATTAAACAGGTGCCTCACTAAAGCACTTCATCCAGTACCATTTCTTTATGTCCAGAAAGCAACTATAAACTATTGGATTCCATCCCTAAGCATCAATCCTGTGGTCACAAGTACATGAACTAGGATCTGACAAGGACAATCACAGGACAAAAGAAATAGTACTAACTACAAATGATTCAGTTCATCAGTTGGTTATAATCCAAATTATAGATGCAACTTGCATACTAGTACCGTATTATTTTAGCATCTCGGAATCTGTGCCGAGAGCATTTCAGTTTCACATTGCTATTGGCTGGTTTTGGATATATGGTACAGTAGCTTGTGCTTGTTTTGAGGTTCAGACACTGACACACAGATTCAGGGTTGAAGCATTCTCTGAAACAATTAAGAATTGAAGATTTGGAGTCCTTCCAGTTTTATCTGTAACCAACTCTTGATACCTATAGTACAGGCATGCTCTGAAACGAAATGGTTCATCAATTGTGCCTAAAAAAAGAAGAAAGAAACATCGGTTCATCAAGAATGGTCTGTCAATCTCAGCAGCACTGTTTTGTTTGATCTACACGCACAATCATCAAGTTGACTTTTGGCAGGCATTGGAAGTGAGTTATACACTGAAATTGCGCTAGTTAACCATCCATTCGGAGACAATTACAGGCCGGCTTGATTTGCCTGACCACAAAAGCAAATGTTGTGTCCATAGTTGCCACAGACAGATCACCTGCTCCTTAATTATTTCTAGAACTGTTGTGAGATGATGGCAAATTAGCAATGAACAATCCAATTCCAAACCTCGTATGGAGAATTAATATTCTTTTGCAAATTGATCTGAATGAACATATCGACCAGGCCCCTGGTTTCAGCAAGGTAAAGTCAACTCGTGCATGCATGTATGCAGCACGGCCCGGCTGCCCCGGCATCCCCTAACAACTCAGTTTAATTAGTTTTAAGCACAAAATTGTGAGCAATAATTAAGTTCTTTTTGCACATTTTCAGGTAAAGCAGTTGTCGGTTTATTACACAATACCATGACACCATGGAGACCACACATGCACTGCAAGTTGAAAAATCTGAAGATAGAATGAACAAAATATGTTCAAAGCCACAACTGTTCTTGTTTTCTATGGCGAGAAAACTAAAAACTGTTCGATCTTATAATTTATAAGTACAACATGCCGTGATCTTTTTTATTTATGTCGATGCATCAAAGATTTACCATATCCAATAATATATACTGAGATATTAGTTATTACCTGCAACCTGAGACAATTGCGTGAATATTTTTACTGGCATATGACATCTGATCGAACGATCAGCAAGTTTTTTTTTTCTTTTTTCACTATATGTAAGTGATGATGTCACAGGAAGAAGAGATCAAGGACCGGAGCAGCGAACTCAGTCTCGAAACGGTCTTAGTTGACTCATACAAATTTATCAAATATCATATTCATTTCTAGCTTAATTTCTACACGTCTGCATTGCAACAGTGCACCGTTGAATCAACGCTAACACCCAGCATTTTTTAATTAATTAATGCTAGCTACGTACCAAGATCGATCGATCAATGCATTAAGGCATCAAGTAGAATAAGAAGTGCGTACTATTTGGGATTATTTAACATGTAATATGCGTGGAGATACACGTGAAGAGGTAGATAACTAAAATCAACTTAGAAGCTTAAACACACAAAGACTCACCAAATTATAACAACTAACAGTGACCTTCGGAGTGGAATTAGATCACGTAAAGATCTGGTCCTATTTCTTTATCAGATTCTGTTTACTAACTACTCGTATATTTATATAGTGGGATGCAGTCTCTATTGCTTATTGCATGTAAATTAATCATGGCCCTGTTGAGCCAGATCAGCCGTAATTCAAGTCATCAAACCAAGGAAGGACGTACATGCATGACCATCATCATGCATATTCATTCATTCATATATATTCTATGTTAAGGGTGCACATATACTAATTAGGTTAAGACCCTGCTGCATCCTAATCCTGGCTAAAAGATCCCCATGGCTGTGCAGCTGTTTGAGGAATCCTCTCTTGAGTTTCTGTTCATTTGACTTAAACCGTTTGGATCCCTGTTTTGTTTTCATATATAAGTAACCACATCTTGCACCAACTAGCTATTTGATTAGTTTCTGCAAGATGAAACATTGAAGCTAGCCTTAATATTATTTTGGCCAAACGAGAATAATGGTAATCGTAGAAGCATTTGGTTTTTATAGATTTTTTGGATAATGGATAGGAATCCGGAGTATATATACACATGTAAAGGTTTCACGAATACTTATATTCTAGGTCTTATAACTAATAAACAACAACAAAAATTAAAAAAAGAAAACAAAAATACTAGAATACTCAGTTTTGGTTTTCTGCTACCTGATGAGCCTTGTTGTACCAAAAACGTATCGAATAAATCTTAAAATGTAGTCCAAACTCCTGTAATACCCTCATCCTCTTTCACCCACCTCTCTCCGGTTTGTTCGCAAACCTACCCCTACTATTGGATGAATCCATTTGATCTAGATCCGGAAACTCCCAGCACTTACTTCCTTCGCTTGCTGACGTCATCGAGTGGAGGCAAAGAAGTGAAGAACTAGTGCATTTGCTCTCAGACGCCATCCAGTGGAGGTAGAGAAGAAGAAAACTCTTTGGTGCATCTGTCACTACACGATTGAGTTCGGGAATAAACACGGAAACACCTCGGATTTATGACACTTAGACCCTAGATCTAGGGTTGTCTGTTGTTGTCGTTGCTAACTAGCCTACTACCACACTGCTGATGCTGCTCCTCACTATAGCCGCCCTGCATACTGGTCACCACTGGCACCACTAATAAGCCCGTCGTCTTTTTGTTTTTCTCACTGCATCCACCTTTTGTCAGGGCACTAGATCTGACCATTAGGCCGAAGCTATCCACCCCTTGGATGTCGCTGACACCGTCTACAATACCGTCTTTGTTCTAGGTTGCCGTTGCCAAGCGAGCGTTACATATGCACACCCTTCTGTTTAGAAGCATTTTATATCTCCAATCTTCATGTTATTTTCTCCCCCTAAAGCTCATATGCGCCTTTTTTTTCTTATTTCCTTTTTTTTTGTTAATCATCATCTTGGGGCATTTCAGTTTCTGCTTTGTTAGTTTTGAGTACATAAACCAGAAGTATGTAGACCGGTTGCACCCACTCTGGTCTCTACCTTAATATTCCAAATAAATAACACATCTTAGTCTTTTTCCCTATACTAGAAAAGATGTCCGCGCGTTGCAACAGTTGAATGCTATGTTAATCTTATTATTGTTATACGGTTTGGCTAGGGTGAAATTCACTGTGGGAATCCGCTTGGATTTTTTTTCTAAAGAATCATGAGCTGCAATTAGGAGTCCGACATTCATCTTAAGTTAGCATGCAAGTTTTTTCAAAGAGATTTATTATACGACTTCTTTTGTATTTTTAAAAGTAAACGAACTTAAAATCCGACTCAAACATGGATCTGTATTTTCAAAAGCGAACGAATTTAAAAACTGACTCAAACACGAATGACGTACGAAAATACCGTCAAAAAATATACAGTTTAGTTAAGATGAAATTCACTGTGAGAATTCGCTTAGATATATTTTTTTTCTAGAAAATCATGAGTTGCAATTAGGAGTCCGATCATCTCAAGTTAGCATATAAGTTTTTTTGAAAGAGATTTCTTATATGACTCCTCCTATATTTTCAAAAGCGAACAAACTTAAAACCCGACTCAAATACGTATTTGTATTTCCAAAAACAAATGAACTTAAAAACCGACTCATACACGGATGATGTACCAAAGTACCGACAAAAACATCTTCAATTTTTATAATAGTATAGATATAGATATGTACTTTTGGTTATGATTTTGGGGAAAAAAAATCAGGAATTGAATTCCCAACGATATATAGCTTAGGCCATAATATATATAGTAAGACACCTCAACATAGGAATTATTAGGACACCTAGAGTATGATATACAAAATTAGCAAGTTGTTCTATCGCATTTCTGACATTGTTGCTTCCATTGGTACGCATTAATGATGAACTGAAAATGAGTGTTTCCTTAATAAACATATGGCAGTACATGATGTCCTTATTGGATTTCTTACCAGAATGGATTACTCTTCAGTTGAGCGCGAGACAATCAAAGATCTTTTTCATTTCAAAAGGACTATCAAATCTCTCGTACAAATAATAGAGAAGGATTATAAAGAAACAAATAACAAGAGAAATCTGACGGAATGTTTTGCCTGCAGTAGTATTCATGTATTGCCTGCAGTAGAGACAACCACTAGGTACTGTATCCTGTACGTCCTCTGACCATACTCCAATTTAATTTGTACGTACTGATCACTGCTACTATCTTTGTATCATAATATAAGAGATTTTGCTCATGTAGCATTTAGTTATATGCCTAAAATCTCTTATATTATAAGACATAGGTAGTATTAATTTGTAAGACATGTTAAAACCGATCAGAAAACTAAAGCAATCTTTTGGTTCATTTTTTTTTCTTCCAGTAGTGCTAATGTAACCGTGAATAATGCTTTGAATTTGGCAGTAAAAATTAGAAATTTGCGTCCATGCCGGATTCGTGTAGTACTGTGCTTCAAATATAAAATCACACTAAAATAATACATTCTCGTCTCAATTATACGAGCAATAGCAAGACAACCATTTCGTCTTTTTTTCCTAGTAGCTAGATGTCTATCTAGATTTTTGTTTTTAGATGATGAGATGTCAAGCTAGATACTACTCATATATCTGAATTCTACTGTGGCATGCTTGCCAATTCATCCATGCATTAGCTAGATTACTTGCACACTCTACCAAAATTAAAACACAATTTCTTCCTGTCATGTCTACTCACATTATTTAAAAGGAAATATGCTCTCAATTATTTGCGTGAAAAGATAATAAAAGTACTACAAGATACAAATACTGAAGGTGCTCTGTACGTACAAAAGCAAACTGATGTACTGCTTACTTCTGAACATTACTCTATGAGTGTGTGTCTAGCCGCAAGTTTTTAGTGAAGATTGTATTAATTGTAGCAAGTTAAAATCAGAATTTCATTGTTAATTAGCTGGTATTTGCACCAAATAATAATATAGTCTGGTTAAACCAGAGATGCAATTTTAAAAAGAAGGTAGTTGAAGGGGAAGACTAACCAAATAGGCTGCTTAATGCTGCAATACTAAGGGAGATTAGTACAGATGAACATAGTTTAATTTCACACTCTGGACAGTGATAGTGATTGTCCTGACGACGATGCTGATACGAAAGATCTATTGACATATGTACATATACTATTCAAGAATAGTTCGCATTATATATATGGTAGCTAGTCTGCATGATTAGTTATTGATACATATTGAAACCTGCAGACTACGGTACAACAGGGCCTGAAACTTGTACTGCAATAACTAGATCTGTAACCAGCAGCTGCAGAAAGGGTTGTCTGATTGATCACTTCACTAAACTTTATGGGAAGGATAAATTGGCAGATGGGAATATATGGCTATGGCCGTGTCTAGTTCCACAGCTAATTTTTTTTAAAGTATACGGACACATTTAAAGTATTAAACATAAACTAATAACAAAACGAATTATAGATTCTACATGTAAATTGCGAGACGAATTTATTAAGCCTAATTAATCCGTTATTAGCAAATATTTACTATAGCACCACATTGTCAAATCATTGGCGTAATTAGGCTCAAAAGATTCGTCTCGCAATTTACATGCAAATTATGTAATTGGTTTTTTTCGTCCACATTTAATGATCCATGTGTGTGTCTAAATATTTGATGTGATGAAATTTTCAGAAGTTTGAAGGGAACTAAACACAACCTATATATGTGCAGTAGACCAAGTGAAAAATGCATTCTGTTCAGATGTTCTCTTCCTTTGTAGTTTCAAACTTTCAAAGATGCATTGACTACCACTTCTGAAACTATTCATCCTTAAATTTAGGGACCTCAAAGAGAAAGAGAGAGTAATAATTACACTCGTATAGTGCATAAACTTACATGGGGTGAGTGAAACAATTTGCAAAATGTGTTTCCCCCTTTTTCTCTTTTGGCAGAGTGCATGTTTTAGTAGAACAACAAATTTAGTCTGTGTAAATTAGGGCTAAAATTGGCCACACAAAGTAAATCAATGTTGTTAATTAATGAACTGAGACTATTTTGATTGGAACACTCATCATTCCAATTTATAATTAAGTTGTCTAATTTGGGCAATTTACAATCCATTGTGTCTTGGCCTTATATATATATATTTCCTTCATGTGGGTAGAACGAGTACTGGGGACAGCAGAGGCAAGCTCAGTGCAAGGTGGTCTTGCAAGCCAACCTGGCATCCTAGCTAGTCAGTATAGAATATCAATAATTTGCCTCGCAGACATATTTTGGCCTTGTTTTTCACTGACTAATTACACCGGAATAAGAATTTTGCATGTTTTTAAACGTATTTTCACCCACTGTGCAAGTTCAATTCATACAACGTATTTCAGTATTTGTCAAGAATGACATTAGCAGTTATGGCAGAATCTCTCAGCTTGGAATTGAAGCTTCCGATGAGGTGTTTGTACGCACGACTCAAACTTCAGTTTGCAAATTTACCACAGCAACTCGATCTCTTCTTGTCAAAGAAGGTAGTTGTGCGTTTGGTAAATGATTAACTGATGACCGTGTGCATTGCATCTCAAATTAAAGCTGCTTTGGTTTCTTCGATCAGTACCAAATAAGAAATAAAAAACTGGGGGAATTAAAGAAAACAAGCTAGTATTTGACGAGAATGGATTCTAATCTCTCGTGTATACGTCCACCCGTTTCTTGCATGCCACTAAAATGATTATGAAAAAATTCCAAAAAAATTTATAAGATAGGTTAATATGTAATATATCATCTCACAAGTATGCAAGTTCAAATTCAACTTGTACAAGTTATAACAAAAATAACAAATTAAACTCTAACTAGTATACGCATATTCACAGTCAAATTTGTTATTTTTGTTACAACTTATAGAGGTCGAATTTGAACTTGCATGTTTGTGAGATGATATATTACATATTAACCTATCATGTAAATTTTTTTTTGGAATTTTTTCATAATTATTTAGATGACATGTAAGAAACGGGTGGACGTCCATCGAGTGTTTAAAACAGTTTCCCAGTATTTGATATAGACAGAAGAAGACTCAGACAGATCGAGTATTATTGTTCATGTGCAGAAATTAAAACCATCAGAAGAGTGTAGCCATGCATACACCTACCTGCAAACATGCATCTAACTGCTGGACTCCGTGCAGTGAACACGAATCAAATCACGCACTTTCCTGTAACCTATGTGTCCTGCAATCTCTAAACCAATACATGCTTGCAATTTACATAGTAATCAATCTGTACTGTTATCATGTGTCCATGTCAAAGGGTCTAACATTAATTCCAATTGCACAACTAATTTTCTGGTATACAGTTAAACAAATAGTGTGCAGGTACACTTTGGTCCCCTTTAATACTATACAAAATTGCCCAGCTATAGCTAGCTGTATACGTATACACATTAAAGCTGCCCTTAGTGATACCTAATGATTCATAATGTATAGCCTTTTATTTCTTTTGTCCAAATAGAACACTAAACAATTCAAGAAATGATAAAGGGACCCACACATCTCCTATATGCAGGTTTCTGTGTGCTGAAACCACGCTGTTTCATCTCCCAGCTAGCTAGGTCTTCTGATGATATGAATATGAATCATTTGGACGTGGAAACCGCAGATAATTCAGCACTTGACCTTTGTTTTATGCTTAATTACGCATGCACCCTGTCTAATCATCTTTGACAGGATTCTAGTGTAAAATATCTGATAGGTGAATATCAGATAGCTAAGCATATATATGCATGTTCCACAAAGTTCAGAGAGTTTGCACGCGTCATGGGTGCAAATATTGCCTATTGGCCATAAAGGATGCATGGAATCAAGGGATATCCCAACATATAGTGCATATATAATTAAGTTTTCAGATCGACATTCTCATCCAGGCAACTTCAATTCGTCTTTAATCTTGCAAACTAATTAACACACAATATACAAAATTGTGTTCTCGAAGCTACTTCCCATAAAGATCAATTATACATGGAAACGACACATATGACTCCTCACAAAATGGATCAACATCTGAGCAATATAGTGTATGTAGTTTCAAAAGTCAATTTGCCTTGTGTTGTGGATATGCCATTATATTGCTAACTGTAATGCTCATGATCTCCCACAACAGAGCGCAAATGGTGCTAAGTCAACCATTCATGTGTACGTACTATATATGTATATATAGTACTAGCTAGTATACATATATTCTTTTTTAGATAATGGATGAAAGTAATACACTCATATACTATTAAGTTTCGTTTATTAGCATATGCGATTATAAGTTTAAGGTCGATCAATCATTTTTCTCTCTCTAGTGATCTCAATTAGTTCGTTTTGAATACTTAATGAAAAAAATATGTTTTTTTCATTAAGTATAAATTGATGAATTAATTAGTTTTCTTTAGTTCAACTACTTGCATTCTAAAGCATCATCTATGTGAGAGCAAATTAACTGAGATTGCACTATATTTATTTCCCATGCATATTCAAATTAAATTATATATTCGCGAAAACAAATATCACAATAAAATCAATATTCCATACAAAATGGATCAACATATAATTAGCTTGAGCTAAAAAAATTCAGAATTCAATTTACTATATGTTTGTGGTGAATGCTCCTATATATAATATATAATGCCAATAATTAATATTGGGTAGAATTTGTCACTCCCATCCCATGCATACACATGCGTGCATGCAGTTGTGTACATGAGAAGGAGGAAAGGGCCAAGTCAACCATGAACGTAGTAGGTAGCTAGTACACATATAATAATGCAATTAAGTTTCGTTAATTATGTCATCATTGCTTTACAAGGAAAGACCAGTTTAGAGCAATGGCAAGAACAAAAGCTATATATGTACACGAATTCCACATCTGTAGCTAGTTGGGTGGGCCCCAACCCCTAACGACCGTAGCTAAGCTTCTTGTCATTGATGCAAATATATATGTACCAAATTAAGTGAGAGGTTTACCAACTGCTTAATTGTATTTTGATCGTGCCATGCATGTGTGCGTGTGAAACAAGGGATCTAGCTATCATATCGATCCATTCCATCAATCGAGCAGGTATATATAGTAGTTCCTTCCTTCTTCCTGGATACTCTAGCTAGCTAGCTTGCTTAATTTGCTCCTTGATTATTTGTTGTTGGATCATGGCAATTAACAGGACACACGTGTCAGACCACACGAACCTAATTCTCCTCTGCCTCCTCAACACGTGCCGTCCACGCACTGGATCTACGTACACTTCATCCCATATTTACATGTGTGTCATGTCAATATTACCTAATTAAACACGCATGCCCTGCAGGTATACCGGCCGACATATTAATGCTTTTGCTTTTGCGAAAACCTACATATTAATTTGTACACGTAAATACCAACTTATCATTGTCAATAGTTACTACGATACTCCCTCCGTCAAAAAAATATATATATTTTTAGCTGTAGACTTCTTAAAGTATGTGCAACATTGGTTATAAGGGAAAATATATAGTGTAAAATGAAAATCTATAAACTACCATTAAATAAAAAAATGAATATCTGTGATTTGTCCATGTCACCAAGAATAAAAGTTCTACTCGCAGATTCAGTCGTGAGAAAAATTTGCTGGGTAATAATTTTGCTCTTGATAACATGGATAAATATCACACGTCCATTTTTTAGTCTAATAATATTACTTTTCAGGGTTTTTTTTACATATGTGGTTTATACTATATATATTCTCCCTAGTTTTGGAGAAGGTCCTAAAGGGGAGAAAAGAGATAATAGAGCCCACCCTAAACACTGCAGCTGTTTTTTCAACAGTCCTCAACATAGAGACCGGTACCAGCCATAGTGCTTGATCCTTGATTAATTAAGGAGAGAAAGTATTTTGACCATTTGTCAGCCTTCACAACTTTCTTTTTTTAACAGCAGTGGATCACACCCATATATCACCTCTGAGAGTTTTTATACACTAGAAAGCTTTTCACAAGGTGCATGCTATCTTCACCGTGGGCCCCACCTATGGGACCTTGTTATGAAATAAACATTACACATGCTCCTCTTAGTATTGGGTTTATTAATTATTTTCTTCTCGTTTTAGTCATTCAACCATTAGTACTCACTTCTCTTTATTTTTCTCCCCCTATTCATTTTCTCTGTGCATTAATGATTTAGTAAGAACAAATACACTTACATATAGATAGATACTCCCTAAATAAATTTACTTTTATACGTGAATCTCGATATATAGCCCATACTTTTATATGACAATTTAGACATATAGGTGAACTTACTTTTGGGTGGATGTAGCAATTAATAGAATTAATATAGTATGCACACCACAGGTGGTATATAGTATATTAATAAAGTATCATTAAAAAAAGAAAAGAAAAGAATTGTGTCCTTTATAGTTTGTTCTCTCTTGCTAATTAAGTTTCCTGGCTAGATAATTAAGTTGTCAAGCGTACGTGTCAACGCACTATATTGTGTACGTAACATGACGTCCAAATCATGCATAAACTTACTTGATCAGAGAGGTGTTTTTCTTGTATTTTTCCAAGTAACACGTCGCCCTCGTAGACGCACACACAGTAGAAAATATTACTATCACATCGATGTACTAGTATATATGTATGCTAATATCTATCTTTGTACAGTATATATCTACCATGTCTTTATACGGAAAAATATATACCATTAATTATCACCATCATCCATGCATGCATCCATGGTACGTTAATGAATTCGTAAGTAGAGCAAGTTATATATACGTACATAAGTATCTCTATATATACTGACCCTTATATATACTAATATATATAGTAACATACATCAATTCGTATGTTAACAGTATTGTGAGTTTATATTAATATAATTGTGCATGAGAAAAATAATGTAATTTGGGGGGGTCCTAAATAAAACCCCACTTGCATTGGGCCATATATGTATATGTTCAAAAATCCCAAATAATTTAAGGTACAGAAAGTACGGAGCAAAGAAAAACAGGACACGATAAGCACACGACACCCAGAGCAAATGCATATCGATCTAACCTTAGCTACCTACATTGACAACATGCTTAAGAAAGCAAGCTGGCCCCTGCTCTCTGCTGCTTTCCGTTGGTTCGTTGGTTGCATGAGCTAATGGCTAATCACGATGGACGTAAGTCTTTGGACTAATTGAACTCCCAAAGTGAGAAATCAATTAGTGCCAGGCATAAGAGTCAGAGCTTGAGACAGAAAGGATGGATGTTTGCTTGGTTGAGCCCACAATTAATCTCACTTAGCTTAGCTAGCTAGCTGACTCGATATGATCATGCATGCATGCTAATGCTATGGTAGTAGTAGATCTGTGTACTTGTCTAGTTTATTTATCACTTTAATTAATTATCCGCGTTAAATAATTAATATTAGGGCTCTCTCTTCCTCTTCTCCTATAAAACCACCCCCACCATAGCCGTCCATCTAACCTATCATCCAAATTAAACATACACATACTCTTGTGGCCATCGTCTAGCTCAGCTAGCTTCTTCCTCCTAGCTCAGCGAGCAACGCCGCAGCTAAGGAACGAGGAGTAGTAGCTAGGAAGAGAGATCGAGATGGGGAGATCACCGTGTTGTGAGCAGGACGCCGACGTGAAGAAAGGGCCATGGACGCCGGAGGAAGACAAGCTTCTGGTGGAGTACATCGGCAAGCACGGCCATGGCAGCTGGCGGCGCCTCCCCAAGCTCGCCGGACTGAACCGCTGCGGAAAGAGCTGCCGCCTCCGGTGGACCAACTACCTCCGCCCTGACATCAAGCGCGGCGACTTCACCGACGACGAGGAGCGCCTCATCATCCACCTCCACGCCACCCTCGGCAACAAGTAACCACTAGCCTCTTCTTCTTCTTCGTCTACCTCTATGCAGCTAGCTAGCTCATACTCATACATATGCTGATTAAGATTGCTTTCGTGTGCAGATGGTCGTCCATCGCGACGAAGCTCAAGGGGAGGACGGACAACGAGATCAAGAACTACTGGAACACGCACCTCCGCAAGAAGCTTCTCAGCCAAGGGATTGACCCCGTCACGCACCGCCCGCGCACCGACCTCCTCGCCGGCCTCCCCAACCTCCTCGCCGCCGCCAACCTCGGCGGCGCCGCCCACCAGCTGCCCTTGGACTTCAACGCCATCAAGCTCCAGGCCGACGCCGCCAAGTTCCAGATTCTTCAGGGCCTCCTCCGCGTGCTCTCCACCGCCACCGCCCCGCCCACCGCCGCTGTGCTACCTGGCACAGACCTCATGACGTCCATCCTCGGCGCCACCCTCGCCGCCAACTCCGCCGGCATACTCGGACAGCAGCAGCTCGCCGGCGTTGACCTCAGCCGCCTCGGCCAGTACAACGGCAACTACGACAACCTGCCGCCATTGACCAACGACAGCTGCACGCAGCAGACGCAGCCGCCCATGTCGAGCATGTCCCCCGACAGCCTACTCAACAGAATTTCCAGCGGTATTTCCGGGGACATGCTGAGCTCGCCGGAGCTTTGCCACGGCGGGGACAGGCTTAGCTCGCCGGAGCTCGGCCAGGGCGGCCCGAGCGCAAGCAACATGACGACCTCACCGATGGCGCCGCCGCCGCCAATGGTAGCTGCAGATGATCATCAGTGCAATACTAACACCCCCAGCGGCGGCGGCGACGGCATGTCGTGTGAGCAGACGCCGGCGTCGAGCACGTTTGACGGGCTGAACCTGGACGACATCGACATCAACGACATGGAAGGTTGTTGGGCGATGACGGACATATTGCTAGCAGAGTGAGTAGCTACTCTCATCAACTTTCTAATTAATTAAAAAAGTAATTTTATATCGAGTTCAATTGTTATCCAAAAATCTTTTTTTAAAAAAAAAATCTTTCCAATAATTCCTCTCTGATATATAGTTCACCAGACTGGTCGAGGTGGAACAATAATGTCAGGACAATATATAAGATTCTAATACATGATCTAATATATACTATATATATTAGTTTAGAAATTCAGTACTACTGTATGTAGCTAGCTTAGGTGCCCCTGATCTTCTTTTAAAACCCTGCATGCAGTTTATTGCCAAATTAAACAGATTAATGGTTACTACTTATATATACTTATCTCACATGATACTAATTTGATGCAGGCAATGCCCATCATGGTTGATCAGCAGCAACAACGCAAGTGAGATGTATATTTCAAAAAACAACACAAGTGAGATGTGAAGAACTAGATAATTAAAGGGATACTAAATGGAGATAATATGAACCCCCCCAAAAAAAAAGAAGAAGAGAACTATTGGATCGGTTGATGTCAAGTTTATTTGTTTGTTCACATCAGAAAAGGTGGTTTGGTCCACTTTTAGTTATGTAGAAAGAACACAAAGAACATGCATGGAACACTCGATCAGTAGTGTTTTTTTGTTTGTTTAGTTTTATCGTTTCTTTTTTACCTTTACAAGGAGGGAAAAATATATGTAATGATTAGATAGCTGGGACATGAAATTAAGACATTAATTTTCCCATTTTTATGTCCAAGTGTGACTTCTGTTCAGATATGTACTTGTTGACACACCATTTACTACTAATATCGTGTGTGACTAAGCTAAATTTTGGTCGTCACGGTATTGAAATAATTGCTCGATCTCGGAATAATTAATCTACGTATGCGTTGTCAGTACAAAAATAAACAATATATAAATTGCTTCTCCAACAGATGTCTAAAACTGTTATTGTTGATGTGGTCGCTAGCTTCCTTTTGGACCATTTCAAAATCCCAATCCCTAGATACACTTGAAACAAAATCAATCAAATGACTATACGTACTACAATATATATATTTTTTACGATTATGTACGGCTATAATATATAATCCATATATAGCCTCAAGTTTACTCTAGTTAATATAGTATATATGAAACCAGTTTTAAGCAGAACAGTAATAATTAAGCCGTTCATTTTCACAGCAGGACTTCGACAGAGAACAATCTTCTTTTCTTTTCGGGCACAGAATTATATATGTATACCATCTAATTAAATTGCCAGGGAATTTAATATATATCATTGTCTAGAATAAATGATAAAAAAACAAGAAAATAAAAAAGCAACGCACGTATACATCAGCACGCATGGCCCCTGCATGCATATATATGCAGGCTTTAGCTCGTGTCTTTCCGAAACGAGGTTAATTACTGGTTAGACACATCATATCACTAACCAGGGAGGTTATTAGATGCATCAGATAACATGCAAACGGTATATGACTTAAAAAGATTTAGTTAGTTGGAGATGGAGAGGGATGCATGGGTAGCTTGTGAAAGTAGAAAAGGTTAATCACCGGCCGGCCCCTATGTTCTAGAACTCTCTCCACAAGAATGAACCTACATATATTAATTAGTTCTTAATGCAGTATATATAGAACAGTCAAATAAATTTTTTTGCACTTAATCCGGCCAGCTAGATGATCCCAGTAATTAATAATAATGAAAGTCAAATCTAGCAAATCCTAATGTGTGTAGTAGCATAGATGTACGTACATATATCCGATATGTGTTTGGGCTGTTTCAGAATGTCTTGTTTGCTTTTGCATGTATTGCTGTGTCTAGATTCGTTAGAAATTGGATGTGGAAATATCATTAGCTACTTGAGTGTACTTGTAGTTAAAATGGCTCCTAGTTGTGCCTTTTGCTTTCCATAAAAAAATAAATATATTATTTTTCTCTGGTCCTGAAACACAAGTCAGACAATTAGTTAGCCAGTAGGTATACCTCATTTCCCGACACCACAAGCCATTGACTATCCCACCTTTGCGCTTGCATATGCTCCATCTCTCTCATCTGCTGGCTGCAGGCCTCTCTTCTCGATCAAAAGCTTAATTATTATTAGCATCATCCTTTAGCAGCCCTAACTATATGTATATATATGCCTGTCAAATCCATTTTATGCATGGTCATAGGTTATTACAAGCTTATCATCTGAATTTGACAGACTTGTTGAGTTGGAAGGTTTTGATCGAGCTCATTATTTTCCACCTCCTGACGCAGCTAGTAATCAAACAACTAATTTGCTTGGTGAAATTATTTTTTATGCATACAATGTAAATTGCACGTTGTTATAAATTAATTGGAACATACGGCCACTCTTTATAATTCTATTGCCTTAATTATGGGCTATATATACGTTTTATTGTTTTTATACATTTAGTTATATCTGGTGTACCTGGAAATTTTTCGTATATATCGCTTTCTGATCATGCAGGTTTTGTCATGTCCATGTTGGGGCAAAGCATAGACAGTCTATGGATAATTGTTGAACAGGAAGAACCTACTCTTCTCTTTCTCTCTCTCTTCCTTTGCACACGTTTATAAAGGCTTAATATATAGCTCAGGTTTGGCGGCTTCAGAAAGCATTCTACAGTGACTTTCATGTAGGGACTAGTACAGTTTGCTGTGCAACAGAATTGATGTGCAAGAGAGCAAATTAATGTACAGGGATCGATCAGAAAGGCACCTGTCTTGGTAGTACAGTAGCAGTATTTTCTGCACGAACTGGTCTAATATAACAAGCGGAGCATTCAATAGCAATATGCATGGTTAGAAATCGAATGCAGATGTTATGCATCGATCATTGCTGTACGTAATACTTTTATTAAGATATCCTAAACTGTATGCATCAGGTAAATATAATTAACGTGTACAGATCGAAAAAGTAAATTAAGTTACAGAGGTAGCTTCTACCACCTGAAAATAATCCTCACAATCGTTGGCATGCGACCTACGCAACCCAGTCCGCCACAGTATGGTGACATACACAGATTTACCTAACCGATGAAAAAGGAATATAAAATATGCATGCGATGGCTGCAGAGCATGGTCAACTTGACATATTGACTACCAGTGTGTCAAACCTAGACTTTCTTATGCATAAAGTGTGAATAATTTAAAACTTTTAGTAAATTTCCTGAAATTGTGCTGCTTTTGAAATGTTGAAGAAGGGAGACTTCGAGTTGCTATTCGTTAGGAAATAGTGCATTGTGACATAGGCTAATCAACCATACAGGATACGCTTTGAACAACCATCATTAGCTGTCTATCAAATTAAGTATATATGACTTGCTCGGTGTTCTCAAAAGTTTCCAAATGGTATGGGTTGCATTTGTCACTGCAGATTCTGAAACTTTTTGTTTCACACAAACTGACAAGAACATAATTATTAGTTTAATGGAATAAGTAAACAACCTTTCTTTGGCTCTACATACCTGAAAGAAATTAGTGTAGAGTCGGTTTTGAATCATTGAGCTCCCGTTACCTGAGTGCCACCGTCCACCAATAGTCCAATATAATCTTAGTCGTAAGTATTCAGTCTACTGAGTAAGTTTGCAACAGTGGCATCTTATTCCACTCCTGCATTAAACCACCGAGGAGAATATTACTGTCCAAAGAAACTTCTTTTTTTCTTCTTGTCGGATTAGCATGCAAGAAAACGTGCATATTATGCTTAACAAGTCAAGAACATATCATTTGACCAAGATATATATATATATATATATATATATATATATATATATATATATATATATATATATATATATATATATATATATATATATATATATATATATATATATATACACACACACACACACACACACACACACACACACATCCGTTAAAATTCCCCAGCTACATGAAGTAGTTTCTATTTTGTCATTTTCACAATCTGCAACTGCTCGCTTGGAATGATACATAAGCAAAATATAACAAGGAAGGCAAGGCAAGGCACGGCCTTTCCATGAAACTTACCTCTCAATGGCGACATCTTCACCGGTTACCTGAAAAATGGATTAATCCACAAACTATTAAGACATCATAAAGTTTGACTTTAATGTAGCTAGCTATAGCTCCTATTTGTCATGCAATTAATTGTAATGCGCAGGAGTGCTCAAGAGGATAACAAAGTGGCAGTATAATCACAAAGCTAAAAAGCCTTGTCCCACAAGGGATGACAAGATATTAGTAGGTAAACCGTGGACCTAGAATGGAACAACCACGTACCTACCTTCCGCAAGAATAATCCTGTGGTCCAACCAATGCTTGCTCTGCCTCACTCTCAACCTCGTTGCATCATCAATGAAGGCAAGGGAGAAATGATACATTTCTGAAAGTGCTCTGCTTTATTGATCCAATGATAGATGAAAGTACAAGTTATCATCTATAACACAGTTCTATAATTGTAAGCCTAGTAGTACATCATAATTCATAAGTACCAAGGTTGAAGAAGTACCCTTTCTTGAATCATTGTGCATGTTAATTTGTTGAAACTTGGTTGTTCCCTGTAGTTTCATACACATGATTAGTCTTGGAAAAAACATGATCAGAGTCAGTTGCTCCGTAAAATTCCTTTAGAAGTACACAAATCATTATGCACAAGTGTTATCTGTTATTTGGTGCAGATAAACCCTTCATATTCTCATTTCTTCACAATAATATGGTCATATTTCTTCTAGAGAAGTAGAAACGTACACATAGGTATGATTACATTTCCTGCCCTTGCAAAAGTATAGAAGTTACATCATACATTTTCTTTTTACCATCCATTTCGGTAGCAGTAAAACAACAACCATAATCACCTAAAGCTCGAGGGAGAAAGGAAAAGGTGTTTTAGTTCAGCACGCGGTAAAATGGATCAGGTAAATTGTAACAGATAGTGATCAAAGAGCATCATCCAGTGCATCATCTTGATCAAAAGGTATTTTAATCCTTCACGTGGTAAGCGAGTAAATTCTTAGGACTCTCATGCAGGGCAAAACTTTTCTTGTAAGCTCCTAAACAAAAGGTGTTACAATTCAGTTGAGTTTTTACCAAACAGACAGAGATGGCTGCATACATGGGGACAAGAGGAAAGAGCTAAAATATATTCAAGCACACTGACATGGTTTTTAATCACACCTAGCTGTGCTACTGCTGTTGATTTCTTGTTGCTTATCGGCAAGCGTTGCTTGCAGAGATTCACAATCTGTAAAAGTTAAAGAGGGATTTCATTATCAGAGAGGGAATTTGCAGAGTTTACCCGAGTGATGCAATGATGAGTAGGACAATATGATGGTGCTCATGGCTTATATGAAGTGTGACAGGCAGGCACATCAACGGTGCTCATCAGCTTCCGTTTAGGCTGTTTCTGTCAAACAGTGGTTCGGTTCAATGGCTTGTTGGGAGCATACGGAGCTCCTTCCTGCATGCATGCTAAGATAGATTGGGTGCAAACCAATAAACATGTAGCCAAAATTGTTCCTGTAACTACTAAGAATTGTCGAAATGCAACTAGAAAAAAGCTAGTGCTCTGGCATCTCCTGATAGCACAGCAATCACCAGTAGGTTCATGATAATTTTCAGATCCCCGGATAGGCGGATACGAACTGCACCTGGCAGGCTAGATCACCAGTAGGATATTGATGTAGTTCTAGAATGGGGGTAGAAGCACTGCATTTCTCCATAAAGCTTATTAAGCAGGATTTTCTCAGAATGGTTACAGGGAAGGGATGAATGCAGAACAGAGTCGAACTTCACTGCAGGACAAACATAAGTTGTGTCTGGATTCTCTAGGAAACCGTTATTGGGCTATTACTAGCATGCAGGCGTTTATGCCATTGCAATATTGCATAGCTAGGTGGTTAACTACAAGAGAGGTGATAGTGACACTAATGGCCCACAATCATCATCATTGTCGGCAGTTCGGCACATGGCATACATTACCCGTCCAGCCAGACAGCTAATCTAGTGGCATGACCAGGATGCATCTGGCAAGGGGACAATAAGCAAAACAGATGGGCCATTTGTACATATGTAGGCTGCTTCTGAGGTAGTTTTCTATATGGATTTCAAAGCAGACTACGTTATTTAAGGGCTTCTTTGGAACGCAGTTACAAAGGAATATAAATTTTATTAGTTAGTTCCTACGAAAAAAACAAAATCTCATCCATTCCATTCCAAAGGAGGCCTAAACTAGTACCCCCAAAGATCCTAGTGGTAAAACTAGCTCGTGTAACAATCAACAAGTAGGAAATAAATGGTAATATGAAGTGGCAGAGAGAATGGATCCGTAAGGGGCACTAAGCTTTTAGATAGTAACACATCCCTGTGGATAGTGCTGATGCCTGCCTGATGGTCCATAACGTAAGGTATACTCAACACAACTGTGGGCGCTGTGGCTTACGAATCCAGAAGTGCCAGTGAATCGGGAGCTTATTTAGAAAATGACCTATCTAGGTGAAGTAGAGAAGGAAGAAATGACAAGGACCATAGCCATCTCCTCCACATAAATAAATAGTACCTGATAGATCCTCCAAGAGCCCTTTCAAGGTGTTGTTCAAATCAAGTACCACTAATCAATTCCAAGAATATACAACAAAAATATCCAGGCGGTGAGGCGGTTAGGCTTTTCACGCCTCCTGATTTGCTTTGTTTCCTGCCAAGATGAGGGAGATCTCCAGACCACGGCTGAAAGCTTGATTAAACAGGAAACGTGACTGGAAGGTGGATACGAAGGGGAACCATGAAAAGAACACAATGGGCACAAAGATGAGAGCACCCATTCCGGCATCATACATCCGAGCAATCTCACGGACTGAGTCCCAGAGCCCAACGAATTTCACGAGGCGCTTCCATGTGACAGCCAGCTGCCATGGTACGCAACAGGTTAGAAGGCATGTCGGCAAATCCAAACAACAAAGCATAGACAATGAGGCAACCAAATTCAAGTAGAGGAGTTTGCATAAGCCAGGACTGCATCTGTAAGAACTAATCAAACTAACCACCAGTGATGCAACTAAAATCTGGTGCTACAAACAGCATTAACCCTGCAGCATTTGAGGAAAGAAACAAGAGGAATGCTGTACTTACACATAGAACACACCATCCAGTTGCTACAAAAGCAAGCGCACTTGCAAATAGATCAGCAATTGTAAACTTTGTCAATGCAATAAGTAGAGCAATTCCTGCAATCATTCCAATCGCAAGGAGGCCCTGTAGAAACCGAACAAAAGTTGGCAAGGCGGTTGACTTCTTCGGAGTTGCAGTAAAAAGCTGCAGCATGATACAACAAAAGATTAGCTTAGATGATGTTGCCCATATAATTTAAAATCACAGAACAGATAGAGATATTAAGACTTCAACGTAGCAAACCTTAAATAGGAGCACCAAAACGAGAAGTACAATCCATGAGAAGCCATAAACCTATCCAAAAAATGCATTAGATATAATAGAAGATCAGAAGGATAGATTTGCTAGATTGTAGAAGCTATAGGAATCCATACCATGCAGTCTTTTGTGGTTTATAACACTATTGTTCACATAGGAATTTAAAATCAGGTGTTCCAGACAAATGCCAAAACTAACAAAAAATTCTTTTTCAGCTAACATGAGGCCTCACAGTACCAAGTGTTTCACATTAACGAAAACACATGAATGTTTTTTAGGCCAGGAAAGAAGAGCTACAACACCTAATAATGCATTCGACATGAATGGAAGAATGCAAGATGGAAAAAGAATCAGGCAGACGTGCTTAACTGAATTTTTAACAAAGGTTTTGACGTGACTAAATGGTTTGCTAACATAGCAATTAAAAATTTACAGTGCAAAACTAATAATGGGGAGATCCCTGACTTACCGCAAGAGATGTATTGTGTGAAGCAATTTTGAGCTTATAAACAATGCCGTATTGGAAAATAAGAAATCTGAGGCTTAGGATAGTCTCTAGGATACGTCCTCTTAATGTCTGGATGTGGGCCTGTATGTATGCAATAAAACAGTGCATAAGTGAAATAGTCAAAAGATATGGTTAAATCAAGTATACGGTTAACACTCCAAACAGTCATAGTTACTGACTTGCTCCTCATCCCACCAAGATTCCCAGCTGTTTTCCCCCTTTACACCAACTCCACCTTTATAAAGTAACCAATTTGTCCAGTCATCAAAGTCCTCAACAGTCCTGACGTTTGGAAATGGAAGCCAATGAAGAGTGAGAATTGTGGAAATTAATTTATCCAGCATACATATATCTCATGTTATACAACCCCAAGAACATCTCTAAAACTACCCCAAGCGTAAGTTTCTACCCTATATACTCCTAGAAAAGGTATTTCATCAAACATAGTGTTATGTTTCTTCACAAAAACAAATTGAACAATCCCTTGATTTTACCCAATCACTGGTGATATTACCTGAATGTTAGGCAACTAAAGAGAAATTAACTAAAAGATAGGAATATTCTGAACATACTTTTGCCACTCGAAACCAGAAGGGTTGAAAATGTATGGTGCGAAGAGCCAGGACACAACGAGGAACCAACTACTGATGGTTAATAGAATAAAGGAGGAAGAACCGCCCCTTGTATAACCATATGCAATGTAGATAATGAGGAGGAGAGCAACTTCAAGCCTGCAAATATTAATATATATCAGATTAATCATCAAGTAGTCAAGAAACCAATCAGGCACACCATAATTAAAATTGCAGATTTCATTCGTTGAGTCAGATCCCTACAGTATCCAGACAAAAGAAAACAGAAATGCGTGTTTGCAAGAGGGCTTGTGAGCCTTCTAAAGTAAAGGTGTCTAGCACTTCCCTCCACCGATATCGACACATGGGATAGAGCCAGATTTTGATTCATATTGTAAGATGCATAAGGAAACATTTCATTCAATCACTCTCACAACATACTAAAAGACATAGGTAGGCATGGGTCACTGTAATACAACATACTAAAAGACCAATATGAACAAAATGAAATGCATGCTCCATTTCATTAGGCGAAGATATCTATAAATGACAACTACTCATATAAGTTGAATTTCTTTTAAGTATTCACTTGAAAACTTGGAAGTAGAAACTTACGCTTTCACAAAGTGGCTTCGAGAATAGAGCCGATAATTTTCGGCAAATTTTATGTGACGAACAACAAAACCTCTACCAGTAGCATGATACTGCATAAAGGGCCATGCGTCAGAAAAAATCTAAAAGGTAATATAATATATGTACACTAGCAAACAAATTATACCTTTGCACCGCCATGAAGTATTGTTCTCCCAAAATAATGTGTTCTAGTTCCAAGAGAGAATGTGAAAAACACTGAGCAGAACTGCAGTTGCATTGTAATAAAACTGAAAATAGCCTGCAAAACAATTGAAATTGTAACATGATTATCATCTCAAAAAAGAATCCTAACATGACTTACAGCAACCCTGTGAAAAGCATGTATCGTTCTCTAAAAGGAAACAAAGCACACCTTCAGTAGCCCCAGTTCCAAAATGAAACCCATTATCATCGGTACTGCAGTAAAAATACCAATCTGGACCAAAAATTGAGCATTCAAAGCAGCGTCGAGTGCAGTGTTTCCCAGAAACCTAAATTGACGAGATATTTCATAGTCGAGCCCAGAGAGTGCCTGAATTTACAAATTTGCAATAGCTAGTAAGAATGGTAAAAGAAATATATAATATACAACACAAGCAACATTCAGCAAAATTTACTTGCATTCAGAAGCATAACACATTATAATTTAAATACTTACCAGATAAACCCTTCCATACAAAAAGATATACACAGTTAGAACGGTCATCTGCATGCACACATAAATAATATAGTAAATAACTGGTGATAGTAAACAAAATAGAAGAACTGCTGACAAAACTACAAAAATGTCTATGATGCAAACGTGTCCAAAATCCTCTAGGCAACAATATAACTAATGGACATGCAATATTCCATTCCTCAAAACAACGCTTATAAGGACATTGAGACATTAGGTATCAGGTGACAGATTGAAAATCTTGCAGTTATAGAAGCTATTTATCCAGCAACAATCAAGAAATCATACACAGAGGTCCTCGGATGAGAACTAGTATTTTCGATCAGAATTTATCATATTCACATAGCACTATATTCCATCAAGTTAGTGAAACTATCTTTTGCTAATTGCTAAATATAAAGTTATGCCCCTAACATATACTGCTATTATGATTTAACAGGCGTATGCATGATGAGGGTTTATACTAAAATATGATGTTCGATTATGAGAGCAACATGGCAGGTATCACTCGATGAGAGTTTGGAAGAGTAGCAAGCTCCGCCCCCATTGATTAAAAAAGAGAAGCAGCAAACAGGTGTATTAAGCCTTCAACTAGATGTTGCATCCTCAAACCTTAAGACCTTGTTTGGCAAAGGCCAAACTACCAAATCCTGGCTCCTCCCTGGATGGTCCAGGAATTTAGTTGGCCAGAAATTTGAAATAAATTCCCGGCCCATCCCTGGAAAGGGCCTAACTTGGTGTAAACCCATTCATGGTATATGATTTAGACCTAGTTCTCGTACCTCGATCCCTGTGTTTGATCTCAAGCAAACAGGTGATAGTTTAGGATAGTGCAATGCAATCAAACCAAACCATGATATATGATTAGCTAACTGCAATTCGTCGCTCTCATCCCATCTAACAGCAATTATATCAATCAAATAATTGTCTGGATGCAGTGAACACATGTACTCAAGTGTTCAAGCCGAGCTGGTTCATCACATAGACCATATAAGTTGTTTCAAGCGTAATCATGTGCGATTGGGGCGAGGGGTTACCATTGTGCAGACATAATAACCAACTGTGGTGAAAAAGAAAGTAAGCATCCTAAAGAAGTCAAACAGCTGCCCCAGACGGTACACATCTCTGCTTAAAACTTGTTCACCGTTACCACCAGCTACTTTCCCTTCGAAAAGTGCTATTTGATTCAAACCAACATCTCGTCCTTTCCCAACCTTAAAAGAAGTGAAATAGATTGTTAGATTATTTTTTTGGGAAATGATAACAAAGATATACTGATTTTAAAATGCAAGTGTACACAAGATGACATATGCACCCATTAAGCAAATGTGTTGACCTGCACTTCCAAAAAAAAAAAAAATCAAAAGTGTAAGAAAGTTTAGTTCAGCTGTTCAAGTGCATTTGCTAATTTGCATGCCCAAGAAAAGGGAAGACCATATTGATGTATGTGTAATACGCGTCCAAGCCGCTTAATTCTCTGTACCAGACATGCTAACAAAAAAAATGCAAGTGCACATGCCATATTCCAAAACCGTGCATATTTAAAATCCTCAGGACCAATCTCATACACAAATCATAATGAGTGCACATTATTCATGTTATACACATTTGCAGTGCAAAAAAATTAAACGGATAACCTGGATATATTCATGGTGTGTGATATTTCCCTGGCGCAGAGTCGAATTGAATCCTGCAGATTAGATAACACATACAAGTCAAGTTTGAAAGAGATACGCTACCAAGCATGCACAAGTGACGTAACTAATGTTTAGTTCTCAATAAGCCAGATATGGTTTATATACTGTGGAAGAACAACAGGTATGGTTTATCAGAACAATCTTATCAAAATAATGGCACCTCAACTTTTAGCAGGATTGATGGGTTGTCTCGTGAATGTAGACTTAACCTACGAGAGGGGGGCAACAAAAATAGATCCATCAAGGAACCCAACAGTTTTTTTTTTCAGTTATGGTTTTTATTTTCACGGTGACCATGGGAGATTCCTTTTCCAAGTTAAACAAGCAGCCTAGACAGCCATGAGGCCATGAGATGTTTTCAATGAACAATGCAGCAATAACCACATTCAGGTAACTTCTTAACCGGAGCATACAAAATACCAACCAGCATATATATCTTCACTTATATTAATCACCCGGGATGCTTTGCTTATGCCACCTCTGGTTATATGAAATATGCGATCAAAAACATCAGGATGTCCATAATGCATTCGAACCCTGTAATAAGAACAATAAAACAGAATTAAGTTCCCTGGTTAAAACCATTGTCACAGGTTTGTTGCGGGGGAAAAAAGAGAATGTGGTAAGAATGAGATATTATTCCCTGCAACTAGCTAAATTTGACTCACTTGAGGTAAGCAAGAACACGTTGCCCCAAAGTAACAAAACTTGTTTCCTGGTTAGACATAAATGATGCAAGCGAAGAAACACTGCAGCAGGAATAAAATATAATAGGTTAATACAAAAATAAAAGCAAAACCAAAAGCTAGTGAATAACTGAGAGTAGTCATAGTAAGGATACCTTCCCGTGAACACATGTTCCCTAACACCAAGAATTGTTGGAGGGCGGATTCCATGCTTACCACGAAATTCTTCAAGTAAATTCCTCATTTTCATTGCTTCCTCTAAGTAGTTATCCTACAGGAGAAATTTTATCAGCCAAGGATCCAAGATGGTTTCTGGTGCACAGACACCTTTTCGAAAAAGAGGGGAATGCCAAGTATATTTCATCTACGTAGAGCAAGTATAAACTAATGTATTGCATGGACCAATGGACAAGATAAGGTAGATGGGTCAGAATATGACCCCATGTTATTTCTCCATATGAGCCTGGGTCAATGATCCTCACATCTCTTTTGAATCTAATCTGCATGTCATGTTACCACCTAAAGATGTCCTCTACCTCACTCAATGAGGTATTGAGTGTAAATTCCCCGTGGCCCCTGGTTTGTACACAATGGATACCTTTCTCCAGTGATTTTGTTAATACTTCCATCACAAAGAAAAAAAAAAGAACTCATCTGCATGTTTAGTTGTTTACACCAATTTACCAAGCATTAAGAGGACCTATCACCGTCAGAATCATGGTTAATAACAGCATGAATTGTGAATAATCCAAATGGCAAGCAGCGTACTACATGAGCATATTTTTAGAATCTATCTCATAGAATTACACATAAGAATCTAGACAAGCTCGACATTTCATGAGGAATATATCAACAAAAAGGATAATGCTACTGGCTTTTTGCCGGGTCGGCCGAAAGATTCGGTCGACCTAATTTCATTAAGGAAAAGGGGAGTGGACAAGGCTACTGTTAATGATAATGATAAGAAGAAAACCTGATTCATGTCAATTGTCTGTATTGCATCTCCTCGAGTGAATATAATAGCATGGTTCTGATTTTCAGGTTTTCCCTCGCCGAGCTTGGGATTACCAGGCAGTTTAATGGAGTATATTTCCTACAGGTGCAACAGTATGGTTAAGTAAAACATAACTGAAGCAAAAATACACCAGTAAAATACATCATAGATTGACAAGAAAATTCCTTCTAGAGTTCGGATTATGGATAATTAAAGTGCACCACAACAGGGAACAGAATAAAATAAGAAGCAGTCTAATCTCAAGACCTTATTCAAAAGTATATTTCATTCAAAATCATATAGGATATCTCTCAGCACAGTAACCTGAATTAGTAACCAGACTACCATGATTAACACCAACGGAATACATGAGTTATATTTTCATAAACTGTTAATTTATTAGAGGATACAATTAAAAATTACCTAACACTACTTTTCTACAGATTGTGCATAAGTTTTTATTTATGTCTACTCCCTCTGTCCCAAAAATAACTTCATCTTTGGCTCTAGGTGTGAAAAACAAGGTAAGAGAAAAAAAACTACAAAAGTGCCCCTCATTAACAGAAAAGTAGTATTAGTGGGTGGGTAGGCAAGGGGTATTGAAGGAATAAAACTCATCGATTTGCTGATAGTGGGTAGGCTAGAGAGTAAAAGTGAACTTATTTTGGGACAAATGGTGGAGGCTAAAAATGAAGTTAATTTGGGATGAAGTACTTAGCAAGGCTTGGAAAAGGGCAGAAGAGAAATAGCTATATAGCAATATATGCAGAAGACAAGATTGATACACAGCAATGTCGAGCAATAACATTTGAAGATACTAGAAGAGTTAAATGCTCAATGCAGATAGCATTGGAGCTGGTTTTTGGTAGTTTTTAGTAATCTAATTCTATACAAGAAGTTTCGCACTCTAACTCGAAACGGATTTCGCGCATTGAAAGCCCTTGCTTTGTTCCCCTTCCTTTAAGTTAAAGTATTCGAAACTCTTCCTAGAATTAGATTGTTTATTTAGTATAGAATAGGGGAAGAAGAATAATGAAAGTCGAAAGATGAAAGGGGATGTGTTAAAAGAGATCAATTGAAGCGTCGTCAAAATGGAGGCATTTGGCACCAATACTCAATTAACTCCTAATTAAGCACAAAAGTAGCCTTATTCGGATCACGCCACACCCGGACAGTTCGCCCATTGCCAATACGCCAGATGATGGATTCCTTGGTTTTAGTTAGTCGCTGCTCTTTCTATGGCAGTGGTTGATCCTCTTGTCAGAGGTGGGTCGGTTTAGTCATCAGCTCGAGAGGACAGGGGAGAGATAGGAGACAATCTATGTAACCTTAGCCTACCCCAATAGTAAGTATCGGAAAAAGGACTCCTTCTCGAAAGAGATAGGCAGTCATCGCATTATCTACTTGATTATGATATTGATTTTGATCCAACGGATAATGCAAATCGAGGGCTCGCCCACCTATAAATTAAATAAATTCAAGTGAAAGTTCAGTACGAACTGGTAGAGCGAGAGCAGCTAGTTTAGAAGGAAAAGAAAAAGGGCGCCTACTCAGTGGTAAGTTAGGTCATTCCTTTCCGGCTATCAGAAAAGAGTATGATCGAGGGTCCCATAAGGCAAAGGGAAGGTGCTCCCCCGACCTACTACCCTCGGAGAGATTCCTACGGTTGGTTTGTCTTTTATTCAATAATACATAGGTGGGAAAGTGGTATGAATATGGGGTTCGAAGTCGCCTAAAACAAAAAGTATCATTCGCAAAGCTAAACAAAGTAGAGAAAAGGGGGTCATCCCATTGGCCAGACTGAGCATCAAGCCAGCCAAGAAGTAAAAGCTGAGAAGGAGTGACTCGCATGAGTCAACACTTACTACTCAGGTCCGATAGAGCAATCTCAAATTATCATATAGAAATGTTAATGTTATGATTTCGGTATTGATCAAAAGGTGCTGGGACCTTAGGGCATACATTAGTGCCATGCTCTATTGCAGAACGGTCGTATCCTGGTAACCTAGCCCCCGTAAGAGCTCTACCTAATCGTTGGGGTAGAAGGCTGTGCTTATTTCTCGGCAAATAGCTAAGTCGACACCCCGAGGTAGCAACTCAACTCTTCGTAGATCAAAACAAGTGTTCACTTGAAAGTGGATCAAAGAAAAAAACTTCTTCGTTTCGTTGGAAAAACCGACGCCAATATCATATTGACTCTCTCTCGTCCAATAAGAGTTTCCGAGAGTTACTTTATTCAAATTCTCTCCTTTCCAAAGCTCCACAAGGCAGGCAAAAAGAGTAATAGGACAACAAGCAATCTTGCTTTCATTTATTTGGAGTTCTTTCTTTGTTGAGATGGAAATCGACGTTCTTTTGAAAAGGGCTAGGTAGTTTGCACGCAGGCAAAACTTCTTCATGAAAGGTAATAAATAGACTTTTTTTTCATGGGTTTCTTAATGACTAGTCGTTCGTTTGAAGCCTTAAGAAACCGGCAGTTTTTTTTCCGAATGACCTTATTTCGAGAATCAACTAACCGACAAATCCGTAGCCCAGGTGATTTGCTGCCTCCCTCTCGCCAAAATGGGATGAATCTTCTCATGCAGCTTTTTTCTTGTTCAGGGCGCAGTGAAGCCAATTTCCATCAAGGCAAGGGGGTAAATAAGGGGGAAGAGGAGTTGTCACGATAGAAAAGAGAAATGACTATAAGGAACCAACGATTCTCTCTTCTTAAACAACCTATATACTCCACACTTAACCAGCATTTGATAGATTATCCAACTCCGAGCAATCTTAGTTATTGGTGGGGGTTCGGTTCGTTAGCAGGTATTTGTTTAGTCATTCAGATAGTGACTGGCGTTTTTTTAGCTATGCATCACACAACTCATGTGGATCTAGCTTTCAACAGCGTAGAACACATTATGAGAGATGTTGAAGGGGGCTGGTTGCTCCGTTATATGCAAGCTAATGGGGCAAATATGTTTCTCATTGTGGTTCACCTTCATATTTTTCGTGGTCTATATCATGCGAGTTATAGCAGTCCTAGGGAATTTGTTTGGTGTCTCGGAGTTGTCATATTCCTATTAATGATTGTGACAGCTTTTATAGGATACGTACCACCTTGGGGTCAGATGAGCTTTTGGGGAGCAACAGTAATTACAAGCTTAGCTAGCGCCATACCAGTAGTAGGAGATACCATAGTGACTTGGCTTTGGGGTGGTTTCTCCGTGGACAATGCCACCTTAAATCGTTTTTTTAGTCTCCATCATTTACTCCCCCTTATTTTAGTAGGCGCCAGTCTTCTTCATCTGGCTGCATTGCATCAATATGGATCAAATAATCCATTGGGTGTACATTCTGAGATGGATAAAATAGCTTCTTACCCTTATTTTTATGTAAAGGATCTTGTAGGTCGGGTAGCTTCTGCTATCTCTTTTTCCATTTGGATTTTTTTTGCTCCTAATGTTTTGGGGCATCCCGACAATTATATACCTGCTAATCCGATGCCCACCCCGCCTCATATTGTGCCGGAATGGTATTTCCTACCGATCCATGCCATTCTTCGCAGTATACCTGACAAAGCGGGAGGTGTAGCCGCAATAGCACCAGTTTTTATCTCTCTTGGCTTTACCTTTTTTTAAAGAAATGTATGTGCGTAGTTCAAGTTTTCGACCGATTCACCAAGGAATATTTTGGTTGCTTTTGGCGGATTGCTTACTACTAGGTTGGATCGGATGTCAACCTGTGGAGGCACCATTTGTTACTATTGGACAAATTCCTTCTTTCTTTTTCTTCTTGTTCTTTGCCATAACGCCCATTCCGGGACGAGTTGGAAGAGGAATTAGAAAATATTACACGGATGAGACTCATCGCACCGGATCAGTCTCTTAGACGGATGAGACTGATCACACCTGATCAGTGATCAATTCTGGCACAATGAATTTACGAGTTATTTTACACAATGAATTTACAAGCAGATGAGTTTGCAACGGTAGACCTATCTCTTGAAAAGAGTTCAGTAAACAAGGGAACGAAGCGACCGATAACGTCCCCTCGGGGAGGAGTGTTTTAAGGGATTGACTTCGGCTCCTATTATCTTTATTTACAAATCTTAAAATTGGTGAATTGGTTAACAGGAAGTGCGCGCTAGCACGCTTCATATTTCTAGTAACAAGGGCAGTTGCTTGTTTGGTCGTTAGATCAGAGGGCGCTCATCCCTTGCTCGGTCCCTGAAAATGAGATAACATAGGCTTTTGATATCTGCTCTGTCAACAAGCCCTGGTTCAATCCCTGCTTCTTCCGGGCCTTATCCCGAAAGAGGTCAACAATTCTTTTTGTGTAAAGCCTTTTGTTCACTGGTCTTCACTTCAAGCAATTCCATTAGTCCAAGTCTGCTGCAATTGGTAATAGGAGATAAGCAATTGGTGGTCGTAGGCTCACTCACCTCTAGCTCTTTTTCTTTGCGATGACCCCGTCCTTGTTGAACATCCGTCCTCTAGCAAAAAATCTATCTTCTCCTGTATGTAGCAGCAGTGGCATTCGACTTTGAAGTACCAGGAAAGACGTTCCTTTCGAATCCCCAGATAAGAGTTTTTGAGCAGCCATACATATAAGAATCCGACTAATCCGATAAATATAGCACTAGCACTTCATCTTCCAGCACCTCATCCACTCGGACCAAGGACTCTCTCTAGGCTCCCGCCCCCCATGAGAAAAATTACTCGCAGAACTACAAGGCAACATAGGATCTATTAGGGGCTTCGGCACGAACATAGACAACGTTCAGGCATACGAAGATCTACCAGTTTTGCATAAAGATTCCGGACCTACCGAATACCTTTTTTAAAAAAGGATGGCTCAAGTAGCCGCTCTGGATCTTGCAAAAGTCATCAACTTTATAATGTTTTAATAACGGCTCACGCTTTTTTAATGATCTTTTTTATGGTTATGCCGGCGATGATAGGTGGATTTGGTAATTGGTTTGTTCCGATTCTGATAGGTGCACCTGACATGGCATTTCCACGATTAAATAATATATCATTCTGGTTGTTGCCACCAAGTCTCTTGCTCCTATTAAGCTCAGCCTTAGTAGAAGTGGGCAGCGGCACTGGGTGGACGGTCTATCCGCCCTTAAGTGGTATTACCAGCCATTCTGGAGGAGCAGTTGATTTAGCAATTTTTAGTCTTCATCTATCAGGTGTTTCATCAATTTTAGGTTCTATCAATTTTATAACAACTATCTTCAACATGCGTGGACCTGGAATGACTATGCATAGATTACCACTTTTTGTGTGGTCCGTTCTAGTGACAGCATTCCTACTTTTATTATCACTTCCGGTACTGGCAAGGGCAATTACAATGTTATTAACCGATCGAAACTTTAATACAACCTTTTTTGATCCTGCAGGAGGGGGAGACCCAATATTATACCAGCATCTCTTTTGGTTCTTCGGTCATCCAGAGGTGTATATTCTCATTCTGCCTGGATTCGGTATTATTAGTCATATCGTATCGACCTTTTCAAGAAAACCGGTCTTCGGGTATCTAGGCATGGTTTATGCCATGATAAGTATAGGTGTTCTTGGATTTCTAGTTTGGGCTCATCATATGTTTACTGTGGGCTTAGACGTTGATACGCGTGCCTACTTCACCGCAGCTACCATGATCATAGCTGTGCCCACTGGAATAAAAATCTTTAGTTGGATTGCTACCATGTGGGGAGGTTCGATACAATACAAAACACCCATGTTATTTGCTGTAGGGTTCATCTTTTTGTTCACCATAGGAGGGCTCACTGGAATTGTTCTAGCAAACTCTGGGCTAGACATTGCTCTACATGATACTTATTATGTGGTTGCACATTTCCATTATGTACTTTCTATGGGAGCCGTTTTTGCTTTATTTGCTGGATTTTACTATTGGGTGGGTAAAATCTTTGGTCGGACATATCCTGAAACTTTAGGCCAAATTCATATTTGGATTACTTTTTTCGGGGTTAATCTGACCTTCTTTCCCCTGCATTTCTTAGGGCTTTCGGGCATGCCACGTCGCATTCCAGATTATCCAGATGCTTACGCCGGATGGAATGCTCTGAGCAGTTTCGGTTCTTATATATCCGTAGTTGGGATTCGTCGTTTCTTCGTAGTTGTCGCAATCACTTCAAGCAGTGGAAAGAACAAAAGATGTGCGGAAAGTCCTTGGGCTGTTGAACAGAATCCAACCACACTAGAATGGTTGGTACAAAGCCCTCCAGCCTTTCATACTTTTGGAGAACTTCCAGCTATCAAAGAGACAAAAAGCTAGGCGCACCTCTCCTAACTATTGCCCATAAAAAATAATATATTTAATATTATTATATATTCTATATATTTGCCCTTATAAAATAATATATTTAATATATATTAATTCAATTTTCTATTGTGTGAAGTAAAAGAAGAAAAGGTCTAGGCTCCGTCATGACGGAATCTAAGATAAGAACCTAACAGAACGTAAAAAATGAAAAAAGATTCTAGACTGTTAATGTCTTGGCTCTGGAAGGAGATCGCGTGCAAGTAAACTAACGTCGTTCGTTCGGCGACCCCGCCTCACTTCACTTAACAAAAAGGGGGCCGTATTGAGAATTACGAGCATCGCATAACAGAAAATCTATTTACAAGCTACTGATTCTCCGACTACCAATTCTCAGGTCTGTGCTTCGGTTGGAGTCTTGGTCCGCGGGTGGAGGTTCGCGAGGGGGATATTCTGAACCAGCCGCTATGGCATATTGCCAGCCGATACAACTTAAAAGCGAGACCAAACACTCTATACTATTACTCTAAACATCGAATGCAATGAGAAATTCTTCGACAGACGGACTTAGCTGATTGATGTCATAAGCAATCTTCCTCGTATAGCGAAATCGAGAGTTCACGCTCAGCGTGAAGGAAAGCACTTCTACTTTCCCAGAGCTCCCCGTACAGTGGCACATCACCAGCCTTGCCTTAGTTCTCTTCTCGTTCAATGCTGCCTTTTCAGCGCTGATGGAAGCATGCCAAGGTGAAGTTGACAATCTCTTTAGCCTTTCTCCTTCTCTTCATCTTGCCCTATGAGCTCATGCAGTGAGTGCCGCAGGATGATTTAGTTCTGAGCGAGGGCTTGACCTGTTGAGGAGGGCATATTCTTCTGCATCTCTCTTGTCGGATCGCCTCCCCGTGTCCACGTCGTCGAAGAGATAGTCTTTGGACCCCAATTTCCCGTCGTAGGGAGCACTCTTCTGAGCCCCTAGATTCGCCGAAGGATGAGATCTTGCCTATGCAGTAGGATGAACAGGAAAGTTCTCCTCCATTGAGACCCGTGGAAGACTACTACTTTTTCTTATTGAAAAAAAGAGCTTTGTTATCTTACTTGCTGGCTAGTAAACGCTACCCCTACCCTTGAAAACTTGTTTACTTTTGAGGGCCGGAGTTTACTTAAATTCAAGAGGGACTTAAAGGATTTCTAACTTAACTGTCCTGCTTACTCATTGGATGAATTGACAGAGTCTCTTGCCCTTTACCTTGGATATACACAAGATTGCTCATTCGCTGTAACCACTAGTTCTAGAACTGAATAGGAAAAGCTATATGGCACTCAAACAGAATGGATAGCAACTGAAACTCCAAGAGGTAGTATACTAATATACTTTTTTCCCTAAAAACCGGCTTTCCTAAGATGCCTATTGGTCTAAGCTTTATATCTATCCTATCGCTCTCTTGCTTAAATTAACTTCCTTCCTTAACTCAGATCTAAATGGCTTCCTTTGGATCGACATTAACTTAGGCGTAGGTCAAAGCACGGGCATGGAAAAGGGATTATATGGCGTGCTGGGCTGGATGAAAGAAGCAACTACGCCTACAATGAGAATAGCGGGACTCCCACTAGCTGACAGAGAACTCCCAGCCAAAATGAAACTGGACTTCCAGCAATAGCAGCAATGTCACTAGAACCTTTCCTACTGGAGAATAACTAGAAGTTTCTGGGGCCCTTAAGGTGGAAAAAAATGATTAAAAATCAACCATGCTTACTAAACAACTCAATCATGCACTCGTAATGCTCCATTCGAGGCGTAATACCTGAATCTTCACTCATCGAGAACAAGTATCTTTGACCCAGATTAACATATCCTTCACAAATACAAGCTAGCAAGGGATAACTGACAAGATAAGTTTATGCGTGCCACCTATCATTTGATACTGCCTGA